>CAWUFW010000413.1:3472500-4025000 GCA_963921515.1 Calotriton arnoldi | reverse complement strand
TCCGCACAATCGCTGCTGCCTGATAAGGGTCTTGATTCGATTTAATAGATGTCATTCCATCAAGTCCCCAACTGATACACAAGAGCTGCTAGAACCTTAGAGCCAGACACTGCTTGCCAAATAACATATTCGATCACCACTCTTGGAAGTTAACCTTCTGCCAAATGAAGGTAAGAAGTTATGTTGTTATGTTAATAGATTCATAAAGCGCGCAGATACCTGTAAGGTGTTGTGACACTTCTAAACAGAGAGCTGTAAATGAAGTAAATAGAACAGAAATCTATTATGGATAAAGCCTGGTTTTTGACACCTTAAGAAAAAGTAAAAGATCTTGAATTTTACCCAAGATTCAATTCCGTTGTATTTGTATAGTGCATGGCTACCTAGACGGGCCTCCCAGCGCTAGATCATCTAGCCTAGATGCAGAACAGCCCCTCCATGAAACTGAGATGAACCATTTCCTCAAACCACGTTTAGAAAAGACGAGTTTTTAGCATTGTCTCGAAGCAGGTTTCCGACAGCTGACTTCTAAGGGAAGCCGGAAGAGCATTCCAGAGTCTGGATGTGAGGAATGCAAAAGAGTGGCCTCCACACCTTGCTCTTTTGAATTTAGGCACCACCAAAAGTCCCTGGTTGCTAGAGCGAAGGGCCCTTCCTGGAACGTAAGGGGTGAGCAAGGATTGAATGATAGGTGGGCCTTTTCCATAAATGGCCGGTGTGCGATACAGAGAGCCTTGAATTGAATTCTTTTCTGAACTGGAAGCCAGTGCAGGGCTGCAAGGGCTGGTCTGGCTGATTGATGCTTTTGGTAGGTTTTTATGAATTCTTGCAGCGGCATTTTGCACCACTTGGAGCCTTTTGGTCACATATTTTAGGCTGCCTAGATACAGAGAGTTGCCATAATCAAGGCAAGAGTTTATAAGACTCTGCACCACTATCCTTCTAGTGGGGGAAGGTAGCATCTGCAAGAATGTTCCTAAAGATCTTAAAATACCATAGCATGAGCCTGCCAATTTTTTAACGTGTGTCTCCATTGTAAGCTTATCGCCTATCCAGACGCCTACGCTTTTTACTACTTGGGCTGGCTTAGGGCGATCTGGCCATGAGAGTTTGTGCCACCTAGAACTATCATTTCCTACCACCAGAACCTCTGTATTATCACCGCTCAGCTTTAGCCTACTGCTGGACATCCAGTCTGTGACCTCCCTGAGGCAGGAGTTTAGTTGGGAGGTAGCTTGAGTGGTATTAGGTTTGAGGGCCAGGATGACCTGGGTGTCATCAGCATATGACACTAGGGCAAGCTCATGTGAGTGCACAACGCCAGCACGGGGGCGTACATACAAGTTAAACAATGTAGGGCTAAGTGAGGAGAGCTGGACTGGAAGAGCATTCCACCCTGCACCTGTGGCAGAAAAAGATCTTCCTCTCAGGCATTTACACTTAAATCTGGGGACCGCCAGTCAAGAAACATCACTCAAACTTCTTAGGTTTCAACTCAGCAGATGAATTTTTGCTGAAGGTAGCTAGGGCCAGTTTCATAAAAAAGGCTCTGTGTGCACAACAAAGATACTTAAAACAGATGCTCTTTGAAACTGGTAACCAGTGTAAAGATCCCAGAACAGCAGTACTAAAGTACTGAAAAGCCCTGAAAAAACACAGGAGGCGGCTTTTTCCGGTTGGAAGACCACGATTTGTTAAATAGGTCCCACCTATCCTTGATTAGTTTGGTCCTTCAAATACGACTGCTGGTGTGTGTAGTTATAACCTTTGGCAGTGAAACACGAGGATGCATCAACAACTGAGACTGCCTGGGAGCAACCACCATTGCCGGCAGTCGTGAATTCGAACCAAACCTTATCTGGAGCTCAGGATGCTGCCTGCCCAGGGATCATGAGCAAGTATCTTGACTGATGACACTGGAGAAGAGCTGTCAGATAATGCCTATGCAGTACAGCCCTGTCTTTTGAGAGAAAGAGTGATCCGAAGTTTGTCTGGAATCTCGCTCCTACAAACACTACATCCTGAGCTGGACCTTCTGAAGTTTGTCGAAATTCCGATATTTGTCTGGAATCTCGCTCCTAAGAACACTACATCCTGAGCTGGATCTTCGAAGTTTGTCAAAATTCCAAAGTTTGTCTGGAATCTCGCTCCTACGAACACTAGATCCTGAGCTGGTCTTCCAAATTTTGTCGAAATCTGGCACCTACAAACACTCGATCCTGGGCTGAATTTATCTGAGACCTTTTCCAGCTGGTGAGAAATCCATTGATTAGACCTGTTTTACTCCCTTCATGTAGGCCCGGGAGTAGCATGCAGGGCCCATCCTCTGGATCGCATGGGCACCACTAGGGTCCATCGTCTTGAACACACAGTGGGAACTACAGGCGGGATGGAAGAACTACAAACTGCTACATTTGTTCATGGACAGTAAACTTAAGGAAATTATGATTCTCAGATCTGCTGATACTTCAAAACAAAGGTTGCAAGAAAGTCCCCTAGAAGGATCAATAAGATTGTCCATTACAGCATTTTCCATCTGTAAGATGATGACTTTGACAGAGTTGTTCACCCTCTTAATGCCTTTTACTTGTCTTTAGTTGCCCTGACTCTCTGGGAACCTTGAACATGGTTTAATACATACTGAGAGACCTCTTCAGCACCTGGGCAATCGCACTCTTCATCACCCGGAGTCCTGATTCCTTCTAGAACCGGAGACCTCATTGCTTCCGCCAGAGAACAACGGGGTTCGTTCAACATGATTACTTCTACCACCCAGGAATCGAAGGGAGAGTTTTCCTAAGCCTCCTGGAAATCATAAAGGTGACCTCCAACCAGCAGTCCCTTGCCAATGGCGGCATAGCTCAGATAACTGATTCCCCAGTGGGTTTATCTATTGCATGGAAGCCGCCTGCAATGAACTCGGTGTGCTCTCTTTTTTTTTTTTTATTATATTTTTATTAAATCATCACCAATACTTAGAATACAAGAGGATTTCATGAAAATAAATATTGACCCGCCACAAAACATGTCGCCAAAATACATAATAACAGCTTCATCGTTATTATTATTGTAGGGGAGATACATAAAAAAAAAAAATTATGATCACAACAATAAGAAAACAAAGGAAAAAACAAAGGAAAAAGAAAACTAAAAAAGAAGCCGGTTAATTTCAAATAATCACATAACATACCAATGCCTCTTTTATACCTCCTTGTTACCCTCCTTCCATCTTTTAAGAGGGACCCATATGTTTTCACCTATTCTTCTTGCTATTTGACCCTTTTTTTCATATATCCCTTTTTCTAAATTATATGTAGCTAATAATCTACCCAGCCATTGTTGAAATCCAGGAGCCAGAGAATCTAGCCAGGATGATGCAATGCAAATTCTTACCACTGCCATTGCTATAAAGAAAAAGGGACGATGATCCTCTGGGGCATTGTTGTTACTTATTCCCAGAAGTATATGTTGGGGTGTTAGACTTGTTCTTATTTTTAATGCATTATTCATAAATTTTTCAATTTCGCCTAACCATATGGCTAAAATAGGACAAATCGCAAACATATGTGTTAAGTCAGCTTCCGTACTGCTACACCGAGGGCAAGTAATCCCATCCTGACCCCCCCATTGGGCAATTCTAGCCGGAGTATGATATAGTGAAAACAGTGTTTTGTAGTGTTGAGCCTGCAACCCTGCTGACCGAAGCACCGTCCTCTCCAATTCAAGGGACTCTAAGAATATATTTTGTGCTATACCCAACTTCTGTTCCCATTTAGACCCATGTTTCACTAGGTCATCCTGGATAAGCGCAATCAGCTTAGAGTATATCTGACTAATTGTGCACCCTTCATCAGAGTGAACCACATCCACAATATCACTGTTATTAAAGCCCATTAGACCCCCTTTTTTTGGGTTAGGTAGCTCCTAACTTGCAAATACTTGAAAAAGTCTCTGGTCTGTATCCCAAATCTGTTTTGTATATCCCTAAATGTTATTATGCCTGATATGTCTGAAAGATCTCCTATTAAACGAATTCCTGCTACCTCCCATCTTGACATGATGTTATCTTGGAAGATTGCTGGCATAGTTGGGTTTTTAAAAAGTTGTGTATAATAGTTCAGCCGGCCAAGTCCGACTTTCCGTTTAAAGGATGCCCAGATCTTAAAGGCCGCATACAAAGTTTTGAACCTAACTTTTTTATAGTAGCTTGGCTCACTATAGTTCAAAAAGCAGCCTCTTGCGGCCTCCCCTATTAATAATTCATACACATCCTCTGATCCTGGGCGGTTCCTCTGCTCTTCTGTTTTACCTCCCAACAGCACCCGCATATATTGAAAGGCGGCCGCCCAATAATAAAATTTTAGATCGGGAACCCCCCATCCTCCCTTCTCCCTTGTTAATGTCATGAACCTAAGTGCCCTTCTCGTCTTGCCTTGTGACCAAATAAACCGATTGAACATACTTTCCATTTCTTTGAACCAGGAATTTCCAAAACTCCAGGGGTATAGCCCTAAAGAGGTATAATATCTTGGGGAGAAACAACATCTTTATTACATTGCACCTCCCTACAATACTAAGGTGAAGATTATGCCACCTATCAAAATCACTTTTCCCTTGCCTTATTATTGGAACAATATTATCCTCTACTAGTTGCTCCAGATCTGATGTTATTTTTACCCCTAGATATGTGGCCATGTTTGTGACCCTTGTATTCCCAAAGGCGGACACACTATTGACAACAATTTGGGTTTTCTGCTGGTTGAGCTTATACCCTGAGACCAGCCCAAACGCTGCTGCTTCTTTACCTATTTCATCAAGTGCCGTTTGTGGGTCTGGTGAGACGACTGCCAAGTCATCCGCGTAAGCTAGGATTTTTGTCTCCTGCTCCTGAAATCTCATTGGCAGGATTTCGCAATTTCCTTCTATTCTACGTATCAAGGGATCAATATAGATGGCGAAAAGCAAAGGAGAGCAGGGACACCCCTGTTGGGTTCCCCTTGAAATCTGTATTGGTTCTGTATACTCCCCATTAACTCTAACGCGAGCCACTGGGTTCTTATATAGACCACTAATTGCCTTTATGAATCCTTTTCTTAGCCCATGTCGTTCGAGGGAGCCCCACAGATAGTCCCAGGAGACCCTATCAAACGCCTTCTCAGCATCAAGTAAAATAAGTGCCATAGGGTCTCCTGAGACTGCTGCTGCATCAAAGAGTGATATTACCCTGCGAACATGTTCAGTGGTTCCCCTTCCGGGTATGAACCTGTGCTGGCGTGGGTGAACTACATTACTAATGATAGAACTTAAACGTGTAGCAAATATCTTAGAATTTTTTTAGAATCACTGTTCATAAGAGTAATAGGTCTATACGATCCAGGTTCTGTCGGGGTTTACCTTTTTTTAGGAAAACGACTATTATCGCCTGGGCCCAGGATTCTGGTATTGAATTCCCGCCTTGCGCTTTTCTAAATGTTCCTATCATGTCCCTTTTTAGCAAATGATAAAAAAAATTGTAGAACTCCAGAGGGATCTGATCAGGCCCCACCGCCTTACCGGATGGAAGACTCATCAGGGCATTATATATTTCCTCCTCTGATACAGTCATATCCATGAGATCAACATCCTGAGTAGCAAATTGTTCTATTTGGATATCGTTCAGATATTCACTAACTGAATGACGGGGCAACTCACTTTCCTCCTGGTACAGATCACTATAATATTTATAAAATACTTCTTTTATGGCAGTACCTTCTTTAATCATATTTCCATCTTTGTCCTGTATCTCTACTATCTGCTCCAACACCCTTTTATGTCTCGTCCGAACTGCTAGCATGTGCCCTACTTGCTCACTAAATTCATAGCACCCCTCGCGCCATGCCAGATATTTTTCAGCCGCCTTGTTGGACGAAATTGCCCCAATCTCAGCTTTAGTCACCGCAATTTTATGCATCAATACCTCTAATGATATACCTTGTGCTATTGCCCTAGTCAACTCCGCTTCTAAAGCAGCCATTGTTTCATACAGTATGTTAACCCGCTCTATTTCGTTTTTCCTCCTTCTAGCACTATAACTAAGTGTCTCTCCTCTGAACCCAGCTTTGAATGCGTCCCATACCACCCCGCTGCTAGTGCTATCCCTGTTTATTTAAAAAAAAACCTTTATCCAGATATTCATATGTGCTATATAGTCTGAGTCTTTTAACAACCCCCTCTCAAATGTCCAAGATGACTTCCCCCCCCCCCTCTCTACCCCACTGAGCTTAAGGGTTAATACTAAAGGATTATGATCTGAAAACACTCTGGGGTACTTTTCTACAGTACAATCTACTGCCAAATGGGCTGAGGTAAAAAGTAATCCAGTCGTGCTTCCAGTTTATGCGGTGCGGAGTAGTACGTGCTCCCAAGATCAAATGCTCTGGTCAGGGCCCATATGTCTGTCAGGCCGTTATCTTGAATCAATGCCAACAAAGCCCTACAAACCTTATTTTTGCAGCCTGAATATTTTCTGATGCCCCCATCCCATCTTATGCCCAATCCGTTAATGTTTACGTCACCACATAGTATGATTGGCACTCCTCGTGAAGCCAACTCTGAGTTTACCTCCAGTAGCACCTCCGGGTCATCACCCGTGGATCCGTATACTGAACAGAGGGTGAACCTAGCTTCACGGCAGCACCCTCTACCATCACCCATCGTCCAAGTTTGTCAGCCTGGTAATTTTTCCATTTTATATCACTCCTCTTTGACAATATAGCAACCCCTTTGGTCCTGGCCCCCTGCAGTGTATTCACAACTAAATTATAACCTAACTCTTCCATTAATTTAGCCCTAGAACCCTCGATGTGTGTCTCCTGTAGACACAAAATATCAGCCCTAAGCCTTTTCAGTACTATTGCCATCCTTTGCCTTTTGCTTGGGTCGTTCAAACCACATACATTAATTGATGCTATTCGTATTTCCATCTTTTGATGTTCTAAAAAACGTTTCCTGTTCTATATCTCCCCAAATTACCATTAATTCCATTTGTTTCGTACCTGTGCTGTTTATTACTGAATTATATCCTCTATGATCCTCATGAACCGATTTTCTCTTCCTGTTTTCCTCCCCTCCCTCCCTGCCCCCCACCCAACCCCTCCCAAAATTGAACAAATGGGTCGCAGTGAGACCCATGTGATGTCGCGTGTATGGCCGCCCGAGGTGCCCCCGTGCCCCGTCTCCCCCGCTCCAGTACATTAAGCGACTTCTAGTTCATATACCGTCTACCCCCACTTGTGAAACCCAAAAAATAAATGCATAATAATAGTTCAAGGAAAGGCAAAACAAAAAACCCTCACCCCTTATTTTTCTTCTTCTTTCTGCTATTTCCTACTATTTTCTACCAATGATTGCTTCACCCTACCCACGTTCCATTTAGTTCAGGCGATACCCACATGTGTACCCTCAGCCCCTAGTCACTGAATATTAAAACCAGCCCACTTTATCTTTCTGTCTCCCCAATCGCCCCCTGTCCTCTTGACTCCTGTAACTCCTTCAGGTACTCTTGAGCTTTAATTTCTGATGTCAGCACCCTGATTTTTCCTCTATATATAATTTTGATCCGTGCAGGGCTCAGTAAATAGGCTTCAGCGCCAAGTGCCTGAAATGGGGAAATTAGTTGCCGTAATCTCCACCGCCTTTCCACCGTAGTGTGGCAAAAGTCTGGGCGTGCGAAAAAAGTGTGGCCGTTGTAAGATCTTTTTGCATCCGGTCTTGCCTTATCTGAAATGAACTGCCGAAGAAGAAAATTACCAAAAAAAACTAGGATCGCTCTGGGGCGTTCCAAATGCCCGGTCGTGGCATTTTTCCTGAGGGTCAGTGGGAAGCGGTGAGCCCTCTGAATCTCAGTATCCCAATTCCAATTTGATAACTCGGGGAAGGCTCCTTTCAGCAAGTTTACCATAAAAGTACTTATATCGCTGCCTTCACTATTTTACTCGATCCCTAAAAATCGTAAATTGTTTAGGCGCTGGCGGTTTTCAAAGTCTTCAAGCTTCCACATCATGTCGCCTGTCTGTTTCTCTTGGAGCTCCTTATGTTCCTGTATCTTCCCTAGTTCACCTTCGAGAGCCGCTGTTCTTTCTTCGACCTGTGATACCCTCTCTTGGATTTCTGAGCACATTTTGCTCACCTTCCGAATGGAGCCCTGTAGCTTCTTTGTAGCCTGGTGCGCTCTGCGATGTTCTTGACGGGCTTCCCCTTGCATTTGTTTGAGGGTAGCGTATATTAACTCCATCGAGGGAGCAACGTTAGTTGCGGGAAAGTCACTAGATGGCATTTGGGTCTTATCGAGCGGGCCCTCACTATAAACCAGACTTGTGGCAGTGTAGTCCCATTTTAGTTTATGTGTGGATTCAGCGTTACCATCCAATCGCGAGCCTTTCCCCCTAGCTTTGGATCTGCGTTTTAGGGTAGCTACCCTATCCCGGCTTATGTTGGTTGTTGAATCATCAGTCCCAGATTCCTCTTCCGTAAGCCCAGGGGAAGACGTGGAAAGTTCAGACCCATCTGTGAGGGAAAAAAACGTTCCCCCCCTCCATAATCCGGGGTAGCCACTGTATTCCTCAGCCAAGCCTCACCCATCTCCTCTTGGCATGCCATTGCCCCATTCTGATAGATAGATGTTGCCACAGTCACACCAATAGCCCCATTGGTAATGCTCGGTCTGATAGTAGGCTCTATTTCAATTTCAATTAATTCATCCAATTTATTTGCATCACTCATAAAATTCACAGTACCTGTCTGCCTAGCTGGGGTGTCTCCTCTTAATTTCTGTGTCTGTGGACTCGAATCCTGGCCTTGTTCCTGCTGGCTGGATTGACATTGCTCTGGCTGATCCTCACTCTGATCTCCAGGCTGCTCTGTTACCGGAGACTGTACCAGCCCGTCTGTGGCTGGGGCTGGGGTCACAAGTTCAAGATCGGAGGAGTCAGCTCCGACAGCCTCCGTCCCTATTGAAGTGGATACATGCAAAGGCACCGCCTGAAGTATAGGTTGTGGGGGCTTCCTCACCTCAGCATTCCCGGTAAACACCTCTGAGATAAGAGGCTGACCAGCGCGATTTTCGGGGGTAATTCGGCGGCCGGTTCGCACCTCTGTAATCCGCTCCTTCGCGGACTTTGGATCCGCTTCTTCCACTTTCCCGGACACATTGCCACGCCGGAGACCGCGACCTGCCGCAGTTCCTCCCAAGTCCTTCGTCACCTCTTTTGCTGTTCTGTTCGCCTTGGGCGCCATGTCCACAGCCCGCTGTAATTTACCGCGGGCGCGAGTCACCAAACCTATGGAGCCTACGATGAAGATGGTAACATGCTGCTCCAGCCGCCGCCAGCCTCTCCACCACGCCGAAGTACTGCGTCCGACCAGGTACAGATGATCAAACCTTGGCATTACAGTTCCAATGTTTTATCGCTATTTGGGCATTTTATTCGATTGCTTGCCCTTTTTTAGCTCTGCAAGTGGGTTTTTTCCTCTGGGGTGAGCGCAGAGCACCGGGGCAGCTCCCTCCCGGCATTCAGCCAGCCGCCATCTTGCTCTCCAGGGCCAACTAAACTCGGTGTGCTCTTGTCCTATTGGTCACCTCCACTTCCAGCTCAGTTCGAGACAGAGGTACCGACGGATAGAGCGGGGCCTCTTAGTCCTGAGTTGTTACCAGGCGAGGTGAGGTCCACTCCTCGTAAGAGACGGGTGCCATCTGCATCCCGTTGATACGGAGGATTCGAATTTGGTTCAGAAGGTTGTATTGATTCCAACCTATTTAGTTTTTTCACTGTTTTTCACTAAAGGTTTTTAACGCAGTAGCAACGCTAATAACAGACAGGTCCTGAAGAAAGCCTGGAACTGAATAGTCCATTAGGCTGAAACATGTCGACCTCATTTATAAGCAGTCATGTTTGAAAACTGCTTTTGCACTGTTTTTAATAAGGATTATAGGTGATATCTAAATAAAAGTTCTTCTCTCCTATAATCCTTTCCTAATTTCACCATCACACTTATGCACTGCGCCTATCATTCCCACATATTGTCTGTGATCCCATCTGTGTGATTTAGAAGAGCTATCCCTTCTTTTTCTGTTCTCCCTTCATGACCCTTGAGGGATGAATCCACCACGATTTCCTCTATGATCAAGAGGTATAGTGGATGGTAGGAAGGATTCCCAGATGATGATACTGATCACTTTGGTGAGTGATGGGAATCCGATCTATTCTCTAGGGTCTCTTCACTCTGTATACTTTCCTCTGTTGTTGCTCAACTTGGCACTTTCTTTCTCAGTCCCTTCTATTGACAGGATTTTGCTCCAGTAGACCCACGGATTACGTTGTTTGTATGGCTATTGGTCTGCTTGTCACACCAGTGTTGTCGAATTATCTGTTTGATGGACACTTGTATGGGATGAAGAGGGATTGTGCTGGCGAAAGGAAAAGGGATGCTATTTTCTTTAACATCTTATGAGCGTTTTCATTTAGCTGCCATCCCCCCTCAAACCCTTCAGGTATTGTGACTTCTTTGAAAAATGCATGAGCCAATCCAATAGATCTGTCGCCTTCTTGCTACGAGCGCACTGAAGCCAAAGCTGAAGCTCTCACCACAATGAAATCTAAGTTGAAAAGAAACTCTATATGCATTTCTATCTCCTACAGTAAATTGAAGCCTTTGTTTATTTCTTGAAAGAGGGATGTTATGCTTGTCAGGATGACTGAGGTAGTGACTACACCAGATTCATAACTAGAATTGCAGCTAGGTCCATCTTTAAATGCTTTCCAATGGAACTCTAGCAGAATCCCTTCGCAGCAGGCCAAAATAATTTACGCTTGCCTTCGTCTGTTAAAAATGTAGAGAATTTTTTTTTCTGGGCGAATTTAGTATACTCCCTCTCCCTCCAATAAATTTACATCAGACAAAAAAAGACCCCTAATATCAGACAAGAGGTACTGTGCTTAGTAAATCATTTTTTGTTTGTCCCACATAAGGTTTCTTAAAGGATGAGTCCACTTTCCTGTCTGTCATATCACGCTGCGACGATTCCTTGGTGGATAATGACAAACTTCCCATGATACTGAGACCTGAGGGTCGAACTGGACCGATTCTAGTTATTTCTTATTCCTCGACAATGAGTGGTACAACCGACCTCACAGCATAAAGTTAAAACCTCCTTGGTGTATTAGCAAGCCTTTCTGCGCTTGATGTTCAATTTGACTCAATTCTACTCAGGAAGAAGGTTGCTAGGAGCTGACACTGGAAAGTCCATGCCCTCTATAACTCTCTACAGGATAGAAAGATGCAAACATCTAATGATATATTGTCCCCTTCTTCTCCAGCAGCACAGTACCACCCTCCTTTTCCTCATCCCCATCAGTATCCCAGGAGGATTCAGAAGAGCATTGGTCCTGCTTTTTGCCGGCCAAGTTCCTCTTCCTATGAACTGTTAATACTTCCTAGATTAATCTCTTTATTTTCTCTTAAGGCATTACCGCAGCATCTTTCTTGGATGTTTGATTGTGTTTTCTCAAAGAAGAATGGGACCATGATGAGGCAGAGGAGACTGCCACAAGTCTTTTTGGAAGCACGCTTGTGCTTTGGGTTGACCATGATAAATTGCATCACTGCACACACCAGCACAAATCAATTTTGGTTCTTCACAGTCTCTACACATTAATTTCAATGTGCTTTCCAAAATGCAAGGTGTGCTCAGAATTCAAGTGGGGAGTCAAGCCACAGCTCCCTCTGGACATGCACGCGGCCACCCTTACGACCATCAAGGTCCCCCACATAGCCAGATTATGATTAAGGAAGGGTAACAATCCATTTCTGTAATCCACGGTAAGTACTGGATCTCCCAGTGGTCACGTGCACTGCAGGATCCTGAACAGCCTGGCCACCTCTGAACATCAGGAATCATCTAGGTAAGTGAGACGTACCCATCGAAATTTTATACTTGATCGTCATTTGCCGAGGCCTGATCAGCTTCCGCCGCCTGTTACCATTTCAGATCCCTGTCAGGTCTTGCCAAACGGGGCTGTGGAAAACTGGCAGAACACTAGGAACCTCCATCTCGCTCCACACAACTGAGCAGAAGAGGATAAAAGGAGTCCAAAGCTACACTTAGAACTCGTCCACTTTAGATTGAGATGAGATCAAAATAAAATAGGAAGCGTCAGGGTAGGCTGAACGCTATTGTAAGACCCTTACGTAGAAGGTGGGGCAGCCACTCAAAACTATTTTTTATTTTATTTTATTGTAAATCGGCATCTTTTCACAGAGTTGGAAGCCACCTCTTCAGAACTGACTAAGACTATAAAAAGAGACAGTGAGGCAATAGGAGTGTGGTTGGCAGGTCACTTAATGCCATTTGGACACCATGCTTCCTGTACCTCACTTTTCTGTTCCAAATGGTCATTCAATTTCAGATGTGCTAGCCGAGCTGAATCAGTTTAAACAAACCAAGTCTAGGAATGTTAAAATGCACTGATTTATAGAATTGGTGCTCTGTCAACAGTGTGACTTAGCAACACTATTTGCAAGGATGACAGCATCAGCTCCTGTTTGTGAATCACGTTCACCTGTGGTTTATTTGCTAAACTCCATCCAAATATCTTTTAGGATTGTATCATTTTTATTTGTTTTTAAATTACAACAACCTTCGCCTACATCCAATGGCCGGCGAGGTAATATTAAATACAGGGAGGGTAGCAGGAAGGGGGGGGTGTAGGGGTCCAAATATCTTTTTACTGAACTTGAGTTGTAATTGTTGCCAACCTGGAAGTACATCCATTTTTAAAAAAGATCAACCAGGAAGCTTAGCCTGACTTGCCCACAATTGGACTTCCTGTGTGGTGAGCGGGACCAGGAATCCATGTCAAACAGGAGATGGTAAAGAACCGCTTACCTGTTTACATTGTAAGCATCTCCCCCATGTTAGCAGTGCACAACAAGGCAATGTAGAGTGCAGTATTTATAAAGCTAGCTAATCCAGTCAACTGAAATTTTGGAATAGCTTTCTTCATTAAGACTGAATCCATATTTCCTTGTTTGAAAATTATATACATCACATTGGGTAACATTTTCTATAATCAGTGTCTATACCTCCATCTGTCAGAATGACCCCAACAAAGCGAATTGTGTAAATTCCCCACTTTTTTCATGTGTGCAATGAACTGTGCAAATGGGTGTAATTCAAGTATCTGGGAGCTACTGACTTAGTTACACTTCTTCCTTTGTGCAGAAACATATCTCGGTGTACATTGGTGCAATATCAGAAAAATGTTAAGGATGTGCTAAAATATATCCCCATAAAATTTGCAGTAAAAGAATTGCGACATGGTGCGGGATAATTTCTCACGGTTATCACGTGTAAATAAATCATTTATACTTAAAGAGTAGATATATTTACATACAGTGGATTTAAATGGGAATTATTTACAGAGTCGATGATTTACCCTGAAATCTGGCATTTGCACCATATGTGGGCCAATGCCAGTTACCCCAAACCAAGATAAACAGTTGCAGTGTGAAAGACCACTTACCTTCTTTACTGTGTCTGTCCCCACCATCGGCTTTTCCTCTGCTCCATGGGTCATCGGCAGGGGCCATGGACCTCCGTCCTGATGGAATCGCAGATTCTTCCGCTAAGCTGTCTTTCCAGGAAGCCTCTGTTCCACCAAAGTGACTCTCTGCAATGGGCTGGAGACTATGACGCGATGGCCCCCTCCTATGCTTTGCTTCCACATGTGCAGGAAGTGGCCCCTTGAAGTATGGCAACAGGTCCCTAATGGATGGTTCATTATTATCAGAGCTTAAATGGATGTTCATGTTGGGTTCGGTCCTCCTCGTCGCTGTTCTTTGAGTGCCACACTGGTCCAGTGGCTCCCAGGCCCCTTGGCCTTTCCCTTGCTGGGCGCTCTGCTTGTTTAGGGTGCTTCGGAACCTTAGCTCTTTGAACGT
Organism: Calotriton arnoldi; assembly: GCA_963921515.1. NCBI lineage: Eukaryota > Metazoa > Chordata > Amphibia > Caudata > Salamandridae > Calotriton > Calotriton arnoldi. The sequence goes on along the minus strand of CAWUFW010000413.1, from coordinate 4,011,023 downwards.
TGTCACTCCATTCTGACCATGCTCTTTGGGCTTTGCCTGCTTAGAAGATGGAGGATCAATCCCCTCATATCGTTGGTACAAGACGGAGCTGGTCAGCTCATTGACCGGCGGAAGTTCTGTATCGGGCGAGAAGGTGATGAGCCAATCACTCCTGTCTTTCTTCGCTGGCTGTGGGTTGGTGCCCGTGGTGGCCCGTTTCCTCCGCTGAGCCAGCTCATGGAAGGATGTAATGTTCTTCTTGGTATCTCCCGGTCGCCCTTCCTGAGTTTGCTCCAAGACGCTGGGCCGAGAGCTCCCACATTTCGTTTGTGGAACTTCTGCTTCACCGAAAAGATCCTCCAGAGTGGTCTTCCCATATTCTTCACTTTGACCTTGAGACGCTGGTCCAATCCTTGGCATGTTGAGGCATTTATGGTCACCAATGCCCCTGGGCCTGACAATCTTGTTGGAAGAAGTGTCCTGCTCTTTAGTAGTTTCTGGAAGAATGGGGCTACTCTGGTATTGAAGATCTGATACTGTGTTGCAGTGTGAGTCCATCTCTTCCTCAATCTTTTTGTGCCGTGGTCCTTCTGATGTTTCCAAAAAGACACCACTGGGGTCTGAGTTAAGGCGATCATGGTATAATTTTTCCTCCTCCTTTACTAGATTTAAAAAGTGCGGCTGACCCACCTCCAATGGATCGGGGCTTGAGCATCTGTCTTCAGATGGGTGACTGAGCCAAGCCTGCTTGCTGGTCGGGGAGTTGGCATTGACAATACTGTCTTCCAAAGGTATGATGTCAGGCTGGGTTTCTGGAGACGGGATACCATCGCTGAGAAACTCCCGACAGTAGAAAGAGACAGGGGTTTCTTCCAAGGTGAAGTCGGAGCAACTGCTGATGGATGATGAAACTGACAGGGTGCTCAAGGCGCCATCCGAAGGAGAAGTAGCCTCCTCCTTGTGATCACCTAAGTTCTCCACGCGGGAGGGTGGCTCGTTCAGGAGACCTGACTTCAGCAGCTGGTGTGGGTGGGACTCGCAACATCGACACTGCGCAGCTGTGTTGTTGGAATTGGCGTCTACTTCAAAGTTCCCTGTGGTCTCTTCTCGGCAGTGCTGGCAGCCGGCTGTCTGCTCCTCGGTGTCCGATGGGGCTCTGGTAATGGGGCCTTCCTGCATTTCGGGCCGAAGTGAGAGGTGCAACCCAAGTGAGACATGCTGCAGGCGGATGTGATTGAGGTTGCCCAAAATGCCTTTCTTTGAGGCAAACATGTTGGGTTTTTCTGTGTTGTTACCAAAACTTCCTTGAGATGAAACCCTTCTATTGCTTTCCGACAAATAAACTTCTGTGAACTTGGTAGGGTGATTCACAATCAACTGCACAAATCGTATATATGCTTTAGTTGACTTGCCACCAGATTGACTCCAAGAGTTGCAACGAGATCTTACTCAGTAATGCGGAGCTCTCAAGATCTAAGAGTCTCACAAATGAGATATGTTTCGACCGTATAGCAAATGTTTTAAGAGAAAGCTGACAATGCCCAGATGTAGGATTCCTCTAAAGTCATTACGACGACTAAGAATGGCCAAAAGTGAGACTGAACTTCACGGCGTGAGACTTATAATCTATAAGCGACACATGCAGTAGTTCTCTGGAAGTGGCTACTTGAGGATTTCCATGCAATATTTATTGTTGACCACAGTTAAGTCTGCTTAGTTCTGTCTCTTTAATATTGAATTGTAGGAATAAATGTAAACAAATCCTCAAAGTTAGCAAGACCTTATGGAAATAAGTGCCCTTTGTTGATTTTCGGCAGAATTGGAGATTTCTGCTGAAATGTGCATAGATGAATGTCCTGATGAGCTGTTAATGAATTGGTTTAATGTCTTTGTGAGATATTAATAGCATAGTTTGATACCTTGCTGAGATATTGATGTTTAAGTTAGATCTCGTCATTAAATATTTGTCGCTTGGTTTGAGATAGTGATGAGCTGGTTTAATATTATGCTGAGATGTCATTGACTTGGTTTAATATTGTCTTGAGATATTATTGACTTGGTTCAATATCATGCTGCGATATTATCGATTTGGTTTAATATCATGCTGAGATATTATTGACTTGGTTCAATATCGTGCTGCGATATTATTGACTTGGTTTAATATAGTGCTGGAAAAATTATTGACTTGGTATAATATCATGCTGCGATATTATTGACTTGGTTTAATATCGTGCTGAGATATTATTGACTTGGTTTAATATCATGTTGAAATATTATTGGCTTGGTTTAATATCATGCGGAGATACTATTGGCTTGGTTTAATATCATGCTGAGATAATATTGACCTGGTTTCAGATATTACTGACTTGATTTAATATCGTGCTGAGATATTGACTTGGTTTAATATTGTGCTCAGATATTATTGACTTGTCCCGATGTCTTAGCGATCTATTGATGTCTTGGTGAGATATGTTCACCTTGTTCTGGTGTCTTGATGAGATATTGATGTCTTTTATCGATTTCTTGGTGAGATACAGATGGTTTCAGTTCTGTCATTTCTTGGTGTCCATTTCACAAGGATTATTATCCAGTGACGAGTGTTTATTCAATTTATTCCAAGTAAGGCTTTGGTTACTCTTGGGCTATCTCCATCTCCCGGACTTCAGAACTACAAGGTCAGCGGTGGGTAGCAGCAGGTCACCGAGAGCCCGCCTCGAGCTGTGAGGCGTCAGGGATCTGAAAGAGATTTAAACATGAGGTCACAGCTAGGTTCTGGATCAGGAGCGCCCTGAAAACTCATTACAAGACAGATTCTGTGGATCCGTCACAAATTATCCAAACAAAATTCAGGTCCTTTAGAAAACTGTCAATATTGAACTAAGGGCAGTTGATTGTTGCACAGCGTCGACGCAGTTGTCTTTGAACAACTAGTGTTATTGTTACTCCACAGTACTTTTTCTTTTGGACTCTAGAAGAAAAGAGGCAGAATTGGATATGGCGCAATTTGAATATGTTAAACACAAATACCTACGCAGCAGGCACATTAACCCTCTGAGCTATTTTACCAGCTGAGACCAGCAGGAGAAACTCAGTCTGCTCTTTTGATCGGGAGAGTGCAGATGTTGGATACTGACCCTGAGAGCGGGGTATCAGGACGGTTATCACCAGGAGAGGGGGGCGAATGATGGGTTCACTACCAGAGACAGGGGGTGTGTGGGGGCGGAGAGGGGAGCGGGTTTGTGCATTTATCACCAAGGCGGGGGGGGTGATCTCTGAATTTATACCCAAGGGTGATGAGGCTGAATGTCATGGGTAATCACTGAAGGGAGGGTGGAGACAGGTGTCTGAGCTTAGGGCGGTTGGGGTGGTAAGGGTGCAGGTGTAGAAGTCAGGGTTTCCTCACCAAGGAAGATGACCGGAAGTCTGATGCTACCACCAAGGGCAAGGTGCATGTTTAATAACGTGGAGGGGGCGACCAGGCTACCAGGTAAAGGGAAGGATATACGTGTGTGTTTGTCACCCAAACAGGGGTGGAACGGTTTTTTTTTACCTCAGGGATGGAAGTTGTGAGTTTACCAGTAAGCAAGTGGTTTGTTACTTGGCTGTACGCCAGAGGAGGTAGCGAGGACACACTGTACGGGGCCGAGGAGACGCCATATTGCGTGTACTGCTGAAACTCGCCACAGCCTCTCCTGGTGGCCAGGCCGTCTCTCTATGTATTTCACGTGTTCCTCGCCCCCTCCCTGGTGGGCGCAAGCCAGGCTTGCTCCGTGCTGGCTCAATCCCCGAAAAAAGCCCTCCGTGGGACCTCACATCTCTAGATAGAATGCACGGCTGTTCCTACATGTTTCCAGCTCCTGTACGACCCCCCACTTCCCAGGCTCCCATCACCCTCCACGAAGGGCAGACTAGAGAGCTCCCCGTGCCCCGCCCTGCAGCCCACCAGCATGTCTTGGCATACAATAGACCGCAGCGTGCCCGGAAGCACAGCGCAGCGTCATCATCCTCATCTAAGCCCATCGTCACTGTCGGCATCCTCTGGTCTCGGCACCGCCCTTCCCACCTCAGTCACCCCCACATGATCCTCTGCCAAGCATGGGGTATCAATATTTTCATCTGCAGCAGGACCACTGACTCTCCTCTCAACATCCTCCCAGCAGCAACATCTGCACCATCAGCATCCCGTTTCTCACCTCAGCATCCTCTGACGTCAGCCTAGCATCACCTGCTCTCACCTCGGCATCGTCTGCTACCAGCCCACAATCATCATCGACTTTGTCAGCAGCATCACCTGCTCTCAACTCAGACTCATATGCCATCAACATCAGCATACCCTCTCACCTCAACGTTCCCTGACCTCAACCCAGCATCGTCAGCAGCAGCGTCTGCGCCAGCGCAGTATCATCTGTCGTTAGCCCAGTGTCACCTGCGCTTACCTCGGCATCACTTGCTCTCATCTCGTTATCCCCTTCTCTAAGTCCAGCATCCGTAGCAACATCATCAACATCACCCTCTCCTCCCACCTGGGCATTCTCTGACAGTCCATCGGCAGGGACCACATTATCAGCAGCACCGCCTGCTCTGCCCTCGCCCCTCGACCTCGGCCTAGCAGCAGAACCCACCTTATGAGTAGCATGCTCTGACCCCAGCCAGGCACCAGGACCCACATTATCAGCACCATCTCATGATCTCACCGCAGGATACTCTGACCCCAGCATCAGGACCCACATTATCAGCTGCATCCCCTGCTCTCACCTCAGCATCCACTGACCTGAGCTCAGCATCAGGACCCACATTATCAGCAGCATCCCCTGCTCTCACCACAGCGTTCTCTGACCCCAGCCCAGCACCAGGACCCATATTATCAGCAGCATCCCCTGCTCTCACCTCAGCGTTCTCTGACCCCAGCCCAGCACCAGGATCCACATTATCAGCAGCATCCCCTGCTCTCACCACAGCGTCCTCTGACCCCAGCATCAGGACCCACATTATCAGCTGCATCCCCTGCTCTCACATCAGCATCCACTGACCCCAGCATCAGGACCCACATTATCAGCAGCATCCCCTGCTCTCACCGAGGCATCCTTTGACCACCGCCCAGCATCAGGACCCGCATTATTAGCAGCAGCTCCTGATCTCACCTCAGCGTCCGCTAACCCCACATTATCAGCAGCATCCCCTGACCTCAGCACATCAGCACCCACATTATCAGCAGCAACCCCGACTCTTACCTCAGCATCCCCTGACCCCAGTCCAGCACCCCCTTTATCAGCAACATCCTCACATTATCCACAGCCTTCCCTGCTCTGAGCATCCTTTGAACCCATTCAAGCACCAGCACCTCCTTTACTAGCAGCATCTCCACGTTATCAGCAGCATCCCCTGACCCCAGCTCAGCTTCAGGACCCACATTTTCCGCAGCATCCCCGGCTCTCACCTCAGCACCCCCTGCCTTCAGCCCAGCCTCGCCATCCTCTGTAACCAGCCCGGCCTTTGCACCCCGAGCATCCTCTGCTGCCAGTCCAGCCACGCCCAGACCAGCATTCTCTGTTCTCGGCTCAGCTGCAGCATCATCTGCTCTCAGACCTTATAGCCAATGAGGGGGCGCCAGAGTTTAACCCTCACTGTGCCACAGCGCAGGTAGCGACATAGTAATGCAAGAGCAAGAACCTGCACAGTGCCAGAAAAACTTCAGGAGCTGGGACTCAGGGCAGCGCCAGGGGATAGCCCTGTCAATGCAAGGACCTGTGCAGTGCCTGATCAATGCAAGGACCTGTGTAGTGCCTGGTCAATGCAAGGACCCGTGCAGTGCCAGAAATCTTTAGGAGCTGGGACTCAGAACAGCAGCTGCATCAGAGGATAGCCCGGTCAATGCAAGGACCTGTGCAGTGCCTAATCAGTTCCAGAAAACGTCAAGAGCTGGGACTCAGTGCAGCGTCAGAGGATGCCCTGTCAATACAAGGACCTGTGCAGTGCCTGATCAATGCAAGGGCATGTGCAGTACCTAATCAGAAAGAATCTGTGCAGTGCCAGAAAACTTCAGGAGCTGGGACTCAGTGCAGCGTCAGAGGATGGCCCTGTCAATGCAAGGACCTATGCAGTGCCTGATCAATGCAAGGACCTGTGCAATGCGTGATCAATGCAAGGACCTGTGCAGTACCTGAACAATGCAAGGACCTGTGCAGTACCTAATCAGAAAGAATCTGTGCAGTGCCAAAAAAACTTTAGGAGCTGGGACTCAGTGCAGCGGCTGCATCAGAGGATAGCCCTGTCAATGCAAGGACCTGTGCTGTGCCTGATCAATGCAAGGACCTGTGCAGTGCCTAATCAGTGCAAGAATCTGTGCAGTGCCAGAAAACTTTAGGACCTGGGACTCAGTGCAGCGTCAGAGGATGGCCCTGTCAATGCAAGGACCTGTGCAGTGCCTTATCAATGCAAGGACCTGTGCAGTGCCTTATCAATGCAAGGACATGTGCAATGCCTGATCAATGCAAGGACCTGTGCAGTGCCTGAACAAAGCAAGGGCCTGTGCAGTGCCTGAACAATACAAGGACCTTGTGCAGTGCCTGGTCAATTCAAGGACCTGTGCAGTGCCAGAAATCTTCAGGAGCTGAGACTCAGTGCAGCGTCAGAGGATAGACCTGTCCACAAGGACCTGTGCAGTGCCTGAAATCTTAATGAGCTGGTACTCAGGGCAGTGTCAGAGGATAGCCCTGTCCATTCAAGCACCTGATCAATGTAAGGACCTGTGCAGTGCCTAAGCAATGCAAGTACCTGTGCAGTGCCAGAAATCTTCAGGTGCTGGGACTCAGTGCAGCTTCAGAAGATGGCCCTGTCAATACAAGGACCTCTGCAGTGCCAGATCAATGTAAGGACTTGTGCAGTTGGCTGGTCAATGCAAGGACCTGTGCAGTGCCTGAACAATGCAAGGACCTGTGCAATGCCTGGTCAATGCAAGGACTTGTGCAGTGCCTGGTCAATGCAAGGACCTGTGCAGTGCCAGAAACCTTTAGGAGCTGGGACTCAGTGCAGCGTCAGAGGATATCCCTGTCAATGCAAGGACCTGTGCAGTGCCTGATCAATGCAAGGACCTGTGCAGTGCCTGATCAATGCAAGGACCTGTGCAGTGCCTGATCAATGCAAGGACCAGTGCAGTGCCAGAAATCTTTAAGAGCTGGGACTCAGTGCAGCGTCAGAGGATATCCCTGTCAATGCAAGGACCTGTGCAGTGCCCGATCAATGCAAGGACCTGTGCAATGCCTGGTCAATGCAAGGACTTGTGCAGTGCCTGGTCAATGCAAGGGCCTGTGCAGTGCCAGAAATCTTTAGGAGCTGGGACTCAGTGCAGCATCAGAGGATAGCCATGTCAATGCAAGGACCTGTGCAGTGCCTGATCAATGCAAGGACCGGTGCAGTGCCCAAACAATGCAAGGGCCTGGTCAATGCAAGGACCCGTGCAGTACCTCGTCAATGCAAGGACCTGTGCAATGCCTGAACAATGCAAGGACCTGTGCAATGCCTGGTCAATGCAAGGACCTGTGCAGTGCCTGGTCAATGCAAGGACTTGTGCAGTGCCTGGTCAATGCAAGGACCTGTGTAGTGCCAGAAATCTTCTGGAGCTGAGACTCAGTGCAGCGTCAGAGGATAGGCCTGTCAATACAAGGACCTGTGCAGTGCCTGAAATCTCCATGAGCTGGGACTCAGGGCAGCGTCAGAGGATAGCCCTGTCAATGCAAGGACCTGTGCAATGCCTGGTCAATGCAAGGACATGTGCAGTGCCTAATCAATGCAAGTACCTGTGCAGTGCCAGAAATCTTCAGGTACTGGGACTCAGTGCAGCTTCAGAGGATGGCCATGTAAATGCAAGGACCTGTGCAATACCTGGTCAATGCAAGGACATGTGCAGTGCCTAATCAATGCAAGTACCTGTGCAGTGCCAGAAATCTTCAGGTACTGGGACTCAGTGCAGCTTCAGAGGATGGCCATGTAAATGCAAGGACCTGTGCAGTGCCTGATCAAGGCACGGAGTTCTGCAGTGCCTGCTCAATGCAAGGACCTGTGCAGTGCCTCATCAATGCAAGGACCTGTGCAATGCCTGGTCAATGCAAGGACCTGTGCAATGCCTGAACAATGCAAGGACCTGTGCAATGCCTGGTCAATGCAAGGACCTGTGCAGTGCCTGGTCAATGCAAGGACTTGTGCAGTGCCTGGTCAATGCAAGGACCTGTGTAGTGCCAGAAATCTTCTGGAGCTGAGACTCAGTGCAGCGTCAGAGGATAGGCCTGTCAATACAAGGACCTGTGCAGTGCCTGAAATCTCCATGAGCTGGGACTCAGGGCAGCGTCAGAGGATAGCCCTGTCAATGCAAGGACCTGTGCAATGCCTGGTCAATGCAAGGACATGTGCAGTGCCTAATCAATGCAAGTACCTGTGCAGTGCCAGAAATCTTCAGGTACTGGGACTCAGTGCAGCTTCAGAGGATGGCCATGTAAATGCAAGGACCTGTGCAATACCTGGTCAATGCAAGGACATGTGCAGTGCCTAATCAATGCAAGTACCTGTGCAGTGCCAGAAATCTTCAGGTACTGGGACTCAGTGCAGCTTCAGAGGATGGCCATGTAAATGCAAGGACCTGTGCAGTGCCTGATCAAGGCACGGAGTTCTGCAGTGCCTGCTCAATGCAAGGACCTGTGCAGTGTCAGAAATCTGTAGGAGCTGGGACTCAGTGCAGCGTCAGAGGATAGCCTTGTCAATGCAAGGACCTGTGCAGTGCCTGATCAATGCAAGGACCTGTGCAGTGCCTGATCAATGCAATGACCTCTGCAGTGCCTGATCAATGCAAGGACCTGTGCAATGATTGGTCAATGCAAGGACTTGTGCAGTGCCGGGTCAATGCAAGGGCCTGTGCAGTGCCATAAATCTTTAGGAGCTGGGACTCAGTGCAGCGTCAGAGGATAGCCCTGTCAATGCAAGTACCTGTGCAGTGCCTGATCAATGCAAGGACTCTGTGCAGTGCCTGGTCAATGCAAGGACCTGTGCAGTGCCCAAACAATGCAAGGGCCTGGTCAATGCAAGGACCCGTGCAGTACCTGGTCAATGCAAGGACCTGTGCAGTGCCAGAAATCTTTAGGAGCTGGGACTCAGTGCAGCGTCAGAGGATAGCCCTGTCAATGCAAGGACCTGTGCAGTGCCTGATCAATGCAAGGACCTGTGCAGTGCCTGAACAATGCAAGGACTGCGAAGTGCCTGGTCAATGCAAGGACCAGTGCAGTGCCAGAAATCTTCAGGAGCTGAGACTCAGTGCAGCATCAGAGGATAGGCCTGTCAATACAAGGACCTGTGCAGTGCCTGAAATCTCCATGAGCTGGGACTCAGTGCAGCGTCAGAGGATAGCCCTGTCAATGCAAGGACCTGTGCAATACCTGGTCAATGCAAGGACTTGTGCAGTGCCTAATCAATGTAAGTACCTGTGCAGTGCCAGAAATCTTCAGGTGTTGGGACTCAGTGCAGCATCAGAGGATAGCCCTGTCAATGCAAGGACCTGTGCAGTGCCTGATCATTGCAAGGACCTGTGCAGTGCCTGATAAATGCAAGGACCTGTGCAGTGCCTGATTAATGCAAGGGCCTGGTCAATGCAAGGACCCGTGCAGTGCCTGGTCAATGCAAGGACCGGTGCAGTGCCAGAAATCTTCAGGAGCTGAGACTCAGTGCAGCATCAGAGGTTAGGCCTGTCAATACAAGGACATGTGCAGTGCCTGAAATCTTCATGAGCTGGGACTCAGGGCAGTGTCAGAGGATAGCCCTGTCCATTCAAGCACCTGTGCAGTGCCTGATCAATGTAAGGACCTGTGCAGTGCCTAAGCAATGCATTTACCTGTGTAGTGCCTAATAAGTGCAACAATCTGTGCATTGCCAGAAAACGTCAGGACCTGGGACTCAGTGCAGTGTCAGAGGATGGCCCTGTCAATGCAAGGACCTGTGCAGTGCCTGAAATCTCCATGAGCTGGGACTCAGGGCAGTGTCAGAGGATAGCCCTGTCAATGCAAGGACCTGTGCAATGAATGGTCAATGCAAGGACCTGTGCAGTGCCTAATCAATGCAACTACCTGTGCAGTGCCAGAAATCTTCAGGTGCTGAGACTCTGTGCAGCTTCTGAGGATGGCCATGTCAATGCAAGGACCTGTGCAGTGCCTGATCAATGCAAGGACCTGTGCAGTGCCTGATCAATGCAAGGAACTGTGCAGTGCCTGAACAATGCAAGGACTTGTGCAGTGCCTGGTCAATGCAAGGACCTGTGCAGTGCCAGAAATCTTTAGGATCTGGGACTCAGTGCAGCATCAGAGGATAGCCCTGTCAATGCAAGGACCTGTTCAGTGCCTAAGCAATGCATTTACCTGTATAGTGCCTAATAAGTGCAAGAATCTGTGTATTGCCAGAAAACGTCAGGAGCTGGGACTCAGTGCAGCGCCAGAGGATGGCCCTGTCAATGCAAGGACCTGTGCAGTGCCTGATCAATGCAAGGACCTGTGCAATGCCTGAACAATGAAAGGATCTGTGCAATGCCTGGTCAATGCAAGGACTTGTGCAGTGCCTGGTCAATGCAAGGACCTGTGCAGTGCCAGAAATCTTTAGGATCTGGGACTCAGTGCAGCATCAGAGGATAGCCCTGTCAATGCAAGGACCTGTGCAGTGCCAGAAATCTTTAGGAGCTGGAACTCAGTGCATCATCAGAGGATAGCCCTGTCAATGCAAGGACCTGTGCAGTGCCTGATCATTGCAAGGACCTGTGCAGTGCCTGATAAATGCAAGGACCTGTGCAGTGCCTGATTAATGCAAGGGCCTGGTCAATGCAAGGACCCGTGCAGTGCCTGGTCAATGCAAGGACCGGTGCAGTGCCAGAAATCTTCAGGAGCTGAGACTCAGTGCAGCATCAGAGGATAGGCCTGTCAATACAAGGACATGTGCAGTGCCTGAAATCTTCATGAGCTGGGACTCAGGGCAGTGTCAGAGGATAGCCCTGTCCATTCAAGCACCTGTGCAGTGCCTGATCAATGTAAGGACCTGTGCAGTGCCTAAGCAATGCATTTACCTGTGTAGTGCCTAATAAGTGCAAGAATCTGTGCATTGCCAGAAAACGTCAGGACCTGGGACTCAGTGCAGCGTCAGAGGATGGCCCTGTCAATGCAAGGACCTGTGCAGTGCCTGAAATCTCCATGAGCTGGGACTCAGGGCAGCGTCAGAGGATAGCCCTGTCAATGCAAGGACCTGTGCAATGCCTGGTCAATGCAAGGACCTGTGCAGTGCCTAATCAATGCAAGTACCTGTGCAGTGCCAGAAATCTTCAGGTGCTGAGACTCTGTGCAGCTTCTGAGGATGGCCATGTCAATGCAAGGACCTGTGCAGTGCCTGATCAATGCAAGGACCTGTGCAATGCCTGAACAATGAAAGGATCTGTGCAATGCCTGGTCAATGCAAGGATTTGTGCAGTGCCTGTTCAATGCAAGGACCTGCGCAGTGCCAGAAATCTTTAGGATCTGGGACTCAGTGCAGCATCAGAGGATAGCCCTGTCAATGCAAGGACCTGTGCAGTGCCTGATCAATGCAAGGACCTGTGCAGTGCCTGATCAATGCAAGGACCTGTGCAGTGCCTGAAATCTCCATGAGCTGGGACTCAGGGCAGCGTCAGAGGATAGCCCTGTCAATGCAAGGACCTGTGCAATACCTGGTCAATGCAAGGACCTGTGCAGTGCCTAATCAATGCAAGTACCTGTGCAGTGCCAGAAATCTTCAGGTGCTCGGACTCAGTGCAGCTTCAGAGGATGGCCATGTCAATGCAAGGACCTGTGCAGTGCCTGATCAATGGAAGGACCTGTGCATTGCCTGATCAATGCAAGGATTTGTGCAGTGCCTGGTCAATGCAAGGACCTGTGCAGTGCCTGATCAATGCAAGGAACTGTGCAGTGCCTGAACAATGCAAGGACCTGTGCATTGCCTGGTCAATGCAAGGACCTGTGCAGTGCCTAATCAATGCAAGTACCTGTACAGTGCCAGAAATCTTCAGGTGCTGAGACGCTGTGCAGCTTCTGAGGATGGCCATGTCAATGCAAGGACCTGTGCAGTGCCTGATCAATGCAAGGACCTGTGCAATGCCTGAACAATGAAAGGATCTGTGCAATGCCTGGTCAATGCAAGGACTTGTGCAGTGCCTGGTCAATGCAAGGACCTGTGCAGTGCCAGAAACCTTTAGGAGCAGGGACTCAGTGCAGCGTCAGAGGATATCCCTGTCAATGCAAGGACCTGTTCAGTGTCTGATCAATGCAAGGACCTGTACAGTGCCTGATCAATGCAAGGACCAGTGCAGTGCCAGAAATCTTTAAGAGCTGGGACTCAGTGCAGCGCCAGAGGATATCCCTGTCAATGCAAGGACCTGTGCAGTGCCTGATCAATGCAAGGACCTGTGCAGTGTCTGATCAATGCAAGGACCTGTGCAATGCCTGGTCAATGCAAGGACTTGTGCAGTTGGCTGGTCAATGCAAGGACCTGTGCAGTGCCTGAACAATGCAAGGACCTGTGCAATGCCTGGTCAATGCAAGGACCTGTGCAGTGCCAGAAACCTTTAGGAGCAGGGACTCAGTGCAGCGTCAGAGGATATCCCTGTCAATGCAAGGACCTGTTCAGTGTCTGATCAATGCAAGGACCTGTACAGTGCCTGATCAATGCAAGGACCAGTGCAGTGCCAGAAATCTTTAAGAGCTGGGACTCAGTGCAGCGTCAGAGGATATCCCTGTCAATGCAAGGACCTGTGCAGTGCCTGATCAATGCAAGGACCTGTGCAGTGTCTGATCAATGCAAGGATCTGTGCAGTGCCTGATTAATGCAAGGACCTGTGCAGTGTCTGGTCAATGCAAGGACCTGTGCAGTGCCTGATCAATGCAAGGACTTGTGCAGTGTCTGGTCAATGCAAGGACCTGTGCAGTGCCTGATCAATGCAAGGACCTATGCAATGACTGGTCAATGCAAGGACTTGTGCAGTGCCTGGTCAATGCAAGGGCCTGTGCAGTGCCAGAAATCTTTAGGAGCTGGGACTCAGTGCAGCATCAGAGGATAGCCATGTCAATGCAAGGACCTGTGCAGTGCCTGATCAATGCAAGGACCGGTGCAGTGCCCAAACAATGCAAGGGCCTGGTCAATGCAAGGACCCGTGCAGTGCCTCGTCAATGCAAGGACCTGTGCAATGCCTGAACAATGCAAGGAGCTGTGCAATGCCTGGTCAATGCAAGGACCTGTGCAATGCCTGGTCAATGCAAGGACTTGTGCAGTGCCTGGTCAATGCAAGGACCTGTGTAGTGCCAGAAATCTTCTGGAGCTGAGACTCAGTGCAGCGTCAGAGGATAGGCCTGTCAATACAAGGACCTGTGCAGTGCCTGAAATCTCCATGAGCTGGGACTCAGGGCAGCGTCAGAGGATAGCCCTGTCAATGCAAGGACCTGTGCAGTGCCTGATCAAGGCAAGGACATGTGCAGTGCCTGGTCAATTCAAGGACCTGTGCAATGCCTGGTCAATGCAAGGACATGTGCAGTGCCTGGGCAATGCACGGACCTGTGCAGTGCCAGAAAACTTTAGGAGCTGGGACTCAGTGCAGCGTTAGAGGATATCCCTGTCAATGCAAGGACCTGTGCAGTGCCTGATCAATGCAAGAACCCGTGCAGTGCCTGGTCAATGCAAGTACTTGTGCAATGCCTGGTCAATGCAAGGACTTGTGCAGTGCCTGGTCAATGCAAGGGCCTGTGCAGTGGCAGAAATTTTTAGGAGCTGGGACTCAGTGCAGCGTCAGAGGATAGCCCTGTCAATGCAAGGACCTGTGCAGTGCCTGATCAATGCAAGGACCTGTGCAGTTCCTGAAATCTTCAGGAGCTGAGACTCAGTGCAGCGTCAGAGGATGGGCCTGTCAATAGAAGGACATGTGCAGTGCCTGAAATCTTCATGAGCTGGGACTCAGGGCAGTGTCAGAGGATAGCCCTGTCCATTCAAGCACCTGTGCAGTGCCTGATCAATGTAAGAACCTGTGCAGTGCCTAAGCAATGCATTTACCTGTGTAGTGCCTAATAAGTGCAAGAATCTGTGCATTGCCAGAAAACGTCAGGACCTGGGACTCAGGGCAGCGCCAGAGGATAGCCCTGTCAATGCAAGGACCTGTGCAATGCCTGGTCAATGCAAGGACCTGTGCAGTGCCTAATCAATGCAAGTACCTGTGCAGTGCCAGAAATCTTCAGGTGCTGAGACTCTGTGCAGCTTCTGAGGATGGCCATGTCAATGCAAGGACCTGTGCAGTGCCTGATCAATGCAAGGACCTGTGCAGTGCCTGATCAATGCAAGGACATGTGCAGTGCCTGGTCAATGCAAGGACCGGTGCAGTGCCTGAAATCTCCATGAGCTGGGACTCAGGGCAGCGTCAGAGGATAGCCCTGTCAATGCAAGGACCTGTGCAATACCTGGTCAATGCAAGGACCTGTGCAGTGCCTAATCAATGCAAGTACCTGTGCAGTGCCAGAAATCTTCAGGTGCTGGGACTCAGTGCAGCTTCAGAGGATGGCCATGTCAATGCAAGGACCTGTGCAGTGCCTGATCAATGCAAGGACCTGTGCATTGCCTGATCAATGCAAGGATTTGTGCAGTGCCTGGTCAATGCAAGGACCTGTGCAGTGCCTGATCAATGCAAGGAACTGTGCAGTGCCTGAACAATGCAAGGACCTGTGCATTGCCTGGTCAATGCAAGGACTTGTGCCGAGCTTGGTCAATGCAAGGACCTGTGCAGTGCCAGAAACCTTTAGGAGCTGTTGCTCAGTGCAGCGTCAGAGGATGGCCCTGTCAAAGCAAGGATCTGTTCAGTGCCTGATCAATGCAAGGACCTGTGCAATGCCTGAACAATGAAAGGATCTGTGCAATGCCTGGTCAATGCAAGGATTTGTGCAGTGCCTGTTCAATGCAAGGACCTGCGCAGTGCCAGAAATCTTTAGGATCTGGGACTCAGTGCAGCATCAGAGGATAGCCCTGTCAATGCAAGGACCTGTGCAGTGCCTGATCAATGCAAGGACCTGTGCAGTGCCTGATCAATGCAAGGACCTGTGCAGTGCCTGAAATCTCCATGAGCTGGGACTCAGGGCAGCGTCAGAGGATAGCCCTGTCAATGCAAGGACCTGTGCAATACCTGGTCAATGCAAGGACCTGTGCAGTGCCTAATCAATGCAAGTACCTGTGCAGTGCCAGAAATCTTCAGGTGCTCGGACTCAGTGCAGCTTCAGAGGATGGCCATGTCAATGCAAGGACCTGTGCAGTGCCTGATCAATGGAAGGACCTGTGCATTGCCTGATCAATGCAAGGATTTGTGCAGTGCCTGGTCAATGCAAGGACCTGTGCAGTGCCTGATCAATGCAAGGAACTGTGCAGTGCCTGAACAATGCAAGGACCTGTGCATTGCCTGGTCAATGCAAGGACCTGTGCAGTGCCTAATCAATGCAAGTACCTGTACAGTGCCAGAAATCTTTAGGTGCTGAGACTCTGTGCAGCTTCTGAGGATGGCCATGTCAATGCAAGGACCTGTGCAGTGCCTGATCAATGCAAGGACCTGTGCAATGCCTGAACAATGAAAGGATCTGTGCAATGCCTGGTCAATGCAAGGACTTGTGCAGTGCCTGGTCAATGCAAGGACCTGTGCAGTGCCAGAAACCTTTAGGAGCAGGGACTCAGTGCAGCGTCAGAGGATATCCCTGTCAATGCAAGGACCTGTTCAGTGTCTGATCAATGCAAGGACCTGTACAGTGCCTGATCAATGCAAGGACCAGTGCAGTGCCAGAAATCTTTAAGAGCTGGGACTCAGTGCAGCGTCAGAGGATATCCCTGTCAATGCAAGGACCTGTGCAGTGCCTGATCAATGCAAGGACCTGTGCAGTGTCTGATCAATGCAAGGACCTGTGCAATGCCTGGTCAATGCAAGGACTTGTGCAGTTGGCTGGTCAATGCAAGGACCTGTGCAGTGCCTGAACAATGCAAGGACCTGTGCAATGCCTGGTCAATGCAAGGACTTGTGCAGTGCCTGGTCAATGCAAGGACCTGTGCAGTGCCAGAAACCTTTAGGAGCAGGGACTCAGTGCAGCGTCAGAGGATATCCCTGTCAATGCAAGGACCTGTTCAGTGTCTGATCAATGCAAGGACCTGTACAGTGCCTGATCAATGCAAGGACCAGTGCAGTGCCAGAAATCTTTAAGAGCTGGGACTCAGTGCAGCGTCAGAGGATATCCCTGTCAATGCAAGGACCTGTGCAGTGCCTGATCAATGCAAGGACCTGTGCAGTGTCTGATCAATGCAAGGACCTGTGCAGTGCCTGATTAATGCAAGGACCTGTGCAGTGTCTGGTCAATGCAAGGACCTGTGCAGTGCCTGATCAATGCAAGGACTTGTGCAGTGTCTGGTCAATGCAAGGACCTGTGCAGTGCCTGATCAATGCAAGGACCTATGCAATGACTGGTCAATGCAAGGACTTGTGCAGTGCCTGGTCAATGCAAGGGCCTGTGCAGTGCCAGAAATCTTTAGGAGCTGGGACTCAGTGCAGCATCAGAGGATAGCCATGTCAATGCAAGGACCTGTGCAGTGCCTGATCAATGCAAGGACCGGTGCAGTGCCCAAACAATGCAAGGGCCTGGTCAATGCAAGGACCCGTGCAGTGCCTCGTCAATGCAAGGACCTGTGCAATGCCTGAACAATGCAAGGAGCTGTGCAATGCCTGGTCAATGCAAGGACCTGTGCAATGCCTGGTCAATGCAAGGACTTGTGCAGTGCCTGGTCAATGCAAGGACCTGTGTAGTGCCAGAAATCTTCTGGAGCTGAGACTCAGTGCAGCGTCAGAGGATAGGCCTGTCAATACAAGGACCTGTGCAGTGCCTGAAATCTCCATGAGCTGGGACTCAGGGCAGCGTCAGAGGATAGCCCTGTCAATGCAAGGACCTGTGCAGTGCCTGATCAAGGCAAGGACTTGTGCAGTGCCTGGTCAATTCAAGGACCTGTGCAATGCCTGGTCAATGCAAGGACATGTGCAGTACCTGGGCAATGCACGGACCTGTGCAGTGCCAGAAAACTTTAGGAGCTGGGACTCAGTGCAGCGTTAGAGGATATCCCTGTCAATGCAAGGACCTGTGCAGTGCCTGATCAATGCAAGAACCCGTGCAGTGCCTGGTCAATGCAAGTACTTGTGCAATGCCTGGTCAATGCAAGGACTTGTGCAGTGCCTGGTCAATGCAAGGGCCTGTGCAGTGGCAGAAATTTTTAGGAGCTGGGACTCAGTGCAGCGTCAGAGGATAGCCCTGTCAATGCAAGGACCTGTGCAGTGCCTGATCAATGCAAGGACCTGTGCAGTTCCTGAAATCTTCAGGAGCTGAGACTCAGTGCAGCGTCAGAGGATGGGCCTGTCAATAGAAGGACATGTGCAGTGCCTGAAATCTTCATGAGCTGGGACTCAGGGCAGTGTCAGAGGATAGCCCTGTCCATTCAAGCACCTGTGCAGTGCCTGATCAATGTAAGAACCTGTGCAGTGCCTAAGCAATGCATTTACCTGTGTAGTGCCTAATAAGTGCAAGAATCTGTGCATTGCCAGAAAACGCCAGGACCTGGGACTCAGGGCAGCGCCAGAGGATAGCCCTGTCAATGCAAGGACCTGTGCAATGCCTGGTCAATGCAAGGACCTGTGCAGTGCCTAATCAATGCAAGTACCTGTGCAGTGCCAGAAATCTTCAGGTGCTGAGACTCTGTGCTGCTTCTGAGGATGGCCATGTCAATGCAAGGACCTGTGCAGTGCCTGATCAATGCAAGGACCTGTGCAGTGCCTGATCAATGCAAGGACATGTGCAGTGCCTGGTCAATGCAAGGACCGGTGCAGTGCCTGAAATCTCCATGAGCTGGGACTCAGGGCAGCGTCAGAGGATAGCCCTGTCAATGCAAGGACCTGTGCAATACCTGGTCAATGCAAGGACCTGTGCAGTGCCTAATCAATGCAAGTACCTGTGCAGTGCCAGAAATCTTCAGGTGCTGGGACTCAGTGCAGCTTCAGAGGATGGCCATGTCAATGCAAGGACCTGTGCAGTGCCTGATCAATGCAAGGACCTGTGCATTGCCTGATCAATGCAAGGATTTGTGCAGTGCCTGGTCAATGCAAGGACCTGTGCAGTGCCTGATCAATGCAAGGAACTGTGCAGTGCCTGAACAATGCAAGGACCTGTGCATTGCCTGGTCAATGCAAGGACTTGTGCCGAGCTTGGTCAATGCAAGGACCTGTGCAGTGCCAGAAACCTTTAGGAGCTGTTGCTCAGTGCAGCGTCAGAGGATGGCCCTGTCAAAGCAAGGATCTGTTCAGTGCCTGATCAATGCAAGGACCTGTGCAGTGCCTGATCAATGCAAGGACCTGTGCAATGCATGGTCAATGCAAGGACTTGTGCAATGCCTGGTCAATGCAAGGACCTGTGCAGTGCCAGAAATCTTTAGGAGCTGGGACTCAGTGCAGCGTCAGAGGATAGCCCTGTCAATGCAAGGACCTGTGCAGTGCCTGATCAATGCAAGGACATGTGCAGTGCCTGATCAATGCAAGGACCTGTGCAGTGCCTGAATAATGCAAGGACCTCTGCAATGCCTGGTCAATGCAAGGACCTGTGCAGTGTCAGAAATCTGTAGGAGCTGGGACTCAGTGCAGCATCAGAGGATAGCCCTGTCAATGCAAGGACCTGTGCAGTGCCTGATCAATGCAAGAACCTGTGCAGTGCCTGATCAATGCAATGACCTCTGCAGTGGCAGAAATTTTTAGGAGCTGGGACTCAGTGCAGCGTCAGAGGATAGCCCTGTCAATGCAAGGACCTGTGCAGTGCCTGATCAATGCAAGAACCCGTGCAGCGCCTGGTCAATGCAAGGACTTGTGCTATGCCTGGTCAATGCAAGGACTTGTGCAGTGCCTGGTCAATGCAAGGGCCTGTGCAGTGGCAGAAATTTTTAGGAGCTGGGACTCAGTGCAGCGTCAGAGGATAGCCCTGTCAATGCAAGGACCTGTGCAGTGCCTGATCAATGCAAGGACCTGTGCAGTTCCTGAAATCTTCAGGAGCTGAGACTCAGTGCAGCGTCAGAGGATGGGCCTGTCAATACAAGGACATGTGCAGTGCCTGAAATCTTCATGAGCTGGGACTCAGGGCAGTGTCAGAGGATAGCCCTGTCCATTCAAGCACCTGTGCAGTTCCTGATCAATGTAAGGGCCTGTGCAGTGCCTAAGCAATGCATTTACCTGTGTAGTGCCTAATAAGTGCAAGAATCTGTGCAATGCCAGAAAACGTCAGGAGCTGGGACTCAGTGCAGCGTCAGAGGATAGCCCTGTCAATGCAAGGACCTGTGCAGTGCCTGATCAATGCAAGAACCCGTGCAGCGCCTGGTCAATGCAAGGACTTGTGCTATGCCTGGTCAATGCAAGGACTTGTGCAGTGCCTGGTCAATGCAAGGGCCTGTGCAGTGGCAGAAATTTTTAGGAGCTGGGACTCAGTGCAGCGTCAGAGGATAGCCCTGTCAATGCAAGGACCTGTGCAGTGCCTGATCAATGCAAGGACCTGTGCAGTTCCTGAAATCTTCAGGAGCTGAGACTCAGTGCAGCGTCAGAGGATGGGCCTGTCAATACAAGGACATGTGCAGTGCCTGAAATCTTCATGAGCTGGGACTCAGGGCAGTGTCAGAGGATAGCCCTGTCCATTCAAGCACCTGTGCAGTTCCTGATCAATGTAAGGGCCTGTGCAGTGCCTAAGCAATGCATTTACCTGTGTAGTGCCTAATAAGTGCAAGAATCTGTGCAATGCCAGAAAACGTCAGGAGCTGGGACTCAGTGCAGCATCAGAGGATGGCCCTGTCAATGCAAGGACCTGTGCAGTGCCTGATCAATGCAAGGACCCGTGCAATGCCTGAACAATTCAAGTACCTGTGCAATGCCTGCTCAATGCAAGGACTTGTGCAGTGCCTGGTCAATGCAAGGACCTGTGCAGTGCCAGAAATCTTTAGGAGCTGGGGCTCAGTGCAGCGTCAGAGGATAGCCCTGTCCATTCAAGCACCTGTGCAGTTCCTGATCAATGTAAGGGCCTGTGCAGTGCCTAAGCAATGCATTTACCTGTGTAGTGCCTAATAAGTGCAAGAATCTGTGCAATGCCAGAAAACGTCAGGAGCTGGGACTCAGTGCAGCATCAGAGGATGGCCCTATCAATGCAAGGACCTGTGCAGTGCCTGATCAATGCAAGGACCTGTGCAATGCCTGAACAATTCAAGTACCTGTGCAATGCCTGCTCAATGCAAGGACTTGTGCAGTGCCTGGTCAATGCAAGGACCTGTGCAGTGCCAGAAATCTTTAGGAGCTGGGGCTCAGTGCAGCGTCAGAGGATAGCCCTGTCAATGCAAGGACCTGTGCAGTGCCTGATCAATGCAAGGACCTGTGCAGTGCCTGATCAATGCAAGGACCTGTGCAGTGCCTGGTCAATGCAAGGGCCTGTGCAGTGCCAGAAATCTTTAGGAGCTGGGACTCAGTGCAGCATCAGAGGATAGCCCTGTCAATGCAAGGACCTGTGCAGTGCCTGATCATTGCAAGGACCTGTGCAGTGCCTGATAAATGCAAGGACCTGTGCAGTGCCTGATTAATGCAAGGGCCTGGTCAATGCAAGGACCCGTGCAGTGCCTGGTCAATGCAAGGACCGGTGCAGTGCCAGAAATCTTCAGGAGCTGAGACTCAGTGCAGCATCAGAGGTTAGGCCTGTCAATACAAGGACATGTGCAGTGCCTGAAATCTTCATGAGCTGGGACTCAGGGCAGTGTCAGAGGATAGCCCTGTCCATTCAAGCACCTGTGCCGTGCCTGATCAATGTAAGGACCTGTGCAGTGCCTAAGCAATGCATTTACTTGTGTAGTGCCTAATAAGTGCAAGAATCTGTGCATTGCCAGAAAACGTCAGGACCTGGGACTCAGTGCAGTGTCAGAGGATGGCCCTGTCAATGCAAGGACCTGTGCAGTGCCTGAAATCTCCATGAGCTGGGACTCAGGGCAGTGTCAGAGGATAGCCCTGTCAATGCAAGGACCTGTGCAATGAATGGTCAATGCAAGGACCTGTGCAGTGCCTAATCAATGCAAGTACCTGTGCAGTGCCAGAAATCTTCAGGTGCTGAGACTCTGTGCAGCTTCTGAGGATGGCCATGTCAATGCAAGGACCTGTGCAGTGCCTGATCAATGCAAGGACCTGTGCAGTGCCTGATCAATGCAAGGAACTGTGCAGTGCCTGAACAATGCAAGGACTTGTGCAGTGCCTGGTCAATGCAAGGACCTGTGCAGTGCCAGAAATCTTTAGGATCTGGGACTCAGTGCAGCATCAGAGGATAGCCCTGTCAATGCAAGGACCTGTTCAGTGCCTAAGCAATGCATTTACCTGTATAGTGCCTAATAAGTGCAAGAATCTGTGTATTGCCAGAAAACGTCAGGAGCTGGGACTCAGTGCAGCGCCAGAGGATGGCCCTGTCAATGCAAGGACCTGTGCAGTGCCTGATCAATGCAAGGACCTGTGCAATGCCTGAACAATGAAAGGATCTGTGCAATGCCTGGTCAATGCAAGGACTTGTGCAGTGCCTGGTCAATGCAAGGACCTGTGCAGTGCCAGAAATCTTTAGGATCTGGGACTCAGTGCAGCATCAGAGGATAGCCCTGTCAATGCAAGGACCTGTGCAGTGCCAGAAATCTTTAGGAGCTGGAACTCAGTGCATCATCAGAGGATAGCCCTGTCAATGCAAGGACCTGTGCAGTGCCTGATCATTGCAAGGACCTGTGCAGTGCCTGATAAATGCAAGGACCTGTGCAGTGCCTGATTAATGCAAGGGCCTGGTCAATGCAAGGACCCGTGCAGTGCCTGGTCAATGCAAGGACCGGTGCAGTGCCAGAAACCTTCAGGAGCTGAGACTCAGTGCAGCATCAGAGGATAGGCCTGTCAATACAAGGACATGTGCAGTGCCTGAAATCTTCATGAGCTGGGACTCAGGGCAGTGTCAGAGGATAGCCCTGTCCATTCAAGCACCTGTGCAGTGCCTGATCAATGTAAGGACCTGTGCAGTGCCTAAGCAATGCATTTACCTGTGTAGTGCCTAATAAGTGCAAGAATCTGTGCATTGCCAGAAAACGTCAGGACCTGGGACTCAGTGCAGCGTCAGAGGATGGCCCTGTCAATGCAAGGACCTGTGCAGTGCCTGAAATCTCCATGAGCTGGGACTCAGGGCAGCGTCAGAGGATAGCCCTGTCAATGCAAGGACCTGTGCAATGCCTGGTCAATGCAAGGACCTGTGCAGTGCCTAATCAATGCAAGTACCTGTGCAGTGCCAGAAATCTTCAGGTGCTGAGACTCTGTGCAGCTTCTGAGGATGGCCATGTCAATGCAAGGACCTGTGCAGTGCCTGATCAATGCAAGGACCTGTGCAATGCCTGAACAATGAAAGGATCTGTGCAATGCCTGGTCAATGCAAGGATTTGTGCAGTGCCTGTTCAATGCAAGGACCTGCGCAGTGCCAGAAATCTTTAGGATCTGGGACTCAGTGCAGCATCAGAGGATAGCCCTGTCAATGCAAGGACCTGTGCAGTGCCTGATCAATGCAAGGACCTGTGCAGTGCCTGATCAATGCAAGGACCTGTGCAGTGCCTGAAATCTCCATGAGCTGGGACTCAGGGCAGCGTCAGAGGATAGCCCTGTCAATGCAAGGACCTGTGCAATACCTGGTCAATGCAAGGACCTGTGCAGTGCCTAATCAATGCAAGTACCTGTGCAGTGCCAGAAATCTTCAGGTGCTCGGACTCAGTGCAGCTTCAGAGGATGGCCATGTCAATGCAAGGACCTGTGCAGTGCCTGATCAATGGAAGGACCTGTGCATTGCCTGATCAATGCAAGGATTTGTGCAGTGCCTGGTCAATGCAAGGACCTGTGCAGTGCCTGATCAATGCAAGGAACTGTGCAGTGCCTGAACAATGCAAGGACCTGTGCATTGCCTGGTCAATGCAAGGACCTGTGCAGTGCCTAATCAATGCAAGTACCTGTGCAGTGCCAGAAATCTTCAGGTGCTGAGACTCTGTGCAGCTTCTGAGGATGGCCATGTCAATGCAAGGACCTGTGCAGTGCCTGATCAATGCAAGGACCTGTGCAATGCCTGAACAATGAAAGGATCTGTGCAATGCCTGGTCAATGCAAGGATTTGTGCAGTGCCTGTTCAATGCAAGGACCTGTGCAGTGCCAGAAATCTTTAGGATCTGGGACTCAGTGCAGCATCAGAGGATAGCCCTGTCAATGCAAGGACCTGTGCAGTGCCCGATCAATGCAAGGACCTGTGCAGTGCCTGATCAATGCAAGGACCTGTGCAGTGCCTGGTCAATGCAAGGACTGGTGCAGTGCCTGAAATCTCCATGAGCTGGGACTCAGGGCAGCGTCAGAGGATAGCCCTGTCAATGCAAGGACCTGTGCAATACCTGGTCAATGCAAGGACCTGTGCAGTGCCTAATCAATGCAAGTACCTGTGCAGTGCCAGAAATCTTCAGGTGCTGGGACTCAGTGCAGCTTCAGAGGATGGCCATGTCAATGAAAGGACCTGTGCAGTGCCTGATCAATGCAAGGACCTGTGCATTGCCTGATCAATGCAAGGATTTGTGCAGTGCCCGGTCAATGCAAGGACCTGTGCAGTGCCTGATCAATGCAAGGAACTGTGCAGTGCCTGAACAATGCAAGGACCTGTGCATTGCCTGGTCAATGAAAGGACATGTGCCGTGCTTGGTCAATGCAAGGACCTGTGCAGTGCCAGAAACCTTTAGGAGCTGGGGCTCAGTGCAGCGTCAGAGGATGGCCCTATCAAAGCAAGGATCTGCTCAGTGCCTGATCAATGCAAGGACCTGTGCAGTGCCTGATCAATGCAAGGACCTGTGCAATGCCTGGTCAATGCAAGGACTTGTGCAATGCCTGGTCAATGCAAGGACCTGTGCAGTGCCAGAAATCTTTAGGAGCTGGGACTCAGTGCAGCGTCAGAGGATAGCCCTGTCAATGCAAGGACCTGTGCAGTGCCTGATCAATGCAAGGACCTGTGCAGTGCCTGATCAATGCAAGGACCTGTGCAGTGCCTGAATAATGCAAGGACCTCTGCAATGCCTGGTCAATGCAAGGACCTGTGCAGTGTCAGAAATCTGTAGGAGCTGGGACTCAGTGCAGCGTCAGAGGATAGCCTTGTCAATGCAAGGACCTGTGCAGTGCCTGATCAATGCAAGGACCTGTGCAGTGCCTGATCAATGCAATGACCTCTGCAGTGCCTGATCAATGCAAGGACCTGTGCAATGATTGGTCAATGCAAGGACTTGTGCAGTGCCGGGTCAATGCAAGGGCCTGTGCAGTGCCATAAATCTTTAGGAGCTGGGACTCAGTGCAGCGTCAGAGGATAGCCCTGTCAATGCAAGTACCTGTGCAGTGCCTGATCAATGCAAGGACCTGTGCAGTGCCTGGTCAATGCAAGGACCTGTGCAGTGCCCAAACAATGCAAGGGCCTGGTCAATGCAAGGACCCGTGCAGTACCTGGTCAATGCAAGGACCTGTGCAGTGCCAGAAATCTTTAGGAGCTGGGACTCAGTGCAGCGTCAGAGGATAGCCCTGTCAATGCAAGGACCTGTGCAGTGCCTGATCAATGCAAGGACCTGTGCAGTGCCTGAACAATGCAAGGACTGCGAAGTGCCTGGTCAATGCAAGGACCAGTGCAGTGCCATAAATCTTCAGGAGCTGAGACTCAGTGCAGCATCAGAGGATAGGCCTGTCAATACAAGGACCTGTGCAGTGCCTGAAATCTCCATGAGCTGGGACTCAGTGCAGCGTCAGAGGATAGCCCTGTCAATGCAAGGACCTGTGCAATACCTGGTCAATGCAAGGACTTGTGCAGTGCCTAATCAATGCAAGTACCTGTGCAGTGCCAGAAATCTTCAGGTGTTGGGACTCAGTGCAGCTTCAGAAGATGTCCATGCCATTGCAAGGACCTGTGCACTGCCTGAGCAATTCAAGGACCTGTGCATTGCCTGATCAATGCAAGGACTTGTGCAGTGCCTGGTCAATGCAAGGACCTGTGCAGTGCCTCATCAATGAAAGGAACTCTGCAGTGCCTGAACATTGCAAGGACCTGTGAAATGCCTGGTCAATGCAAGGACTTGTGCAGTGCCTGGTCAATGCAATGACCTGTGCAGTGCCAGAAAACGTTAAGAGCTGGGACTCAGTGCAGCATCAGAGGATATCCCTGTCAATGCAAGGACCTGTTCAGTGCCTGATCAATGCAAGGACCTGTGCAATGCCTGATCAATGCAAGGACTTGTGCAGTGCCTGGTCAATGCAAGGGCCTGTGCAGTGCCAGAAATCTTTAGGAGCTGGGACTCAGTGCAGCATCAGAGGATAGCCCTGTCAATGCAAGGACCTGTGCAGTGCCTGATCATTGCAAGGACCTGTGCAGTGCCTGATAAATGCAAGGACCTGTGCAGTGCCTGATTAATGCAAGGGCCTGGTCAATGCAAGGACCCGTGCAGTGCCTGGTCAATGCAAAGACCGGTGCAGTGCCAGAAATCTTCAGGAGCTGAGACTCAGTGCAGCATCAGAGGATAGGACTGTCAATACAAGGAGATGTGCAGTGCCTGAAATCTTCATGAGCTGGGACTCAGGGCAGTGTCAGAGGATAGCTCTGTCCATTCAAGCACCTGTGCAGTGCCTGATCAATGTAAGGACCTGTGCAGTGCCTAAGCAATGCATTTACCTGTGTAGTGCCTAATAAGTGCAAGAATCTGTGCATTGCCAGAAAACGTCCAGGACCTGGGACTCAGTGCAGCGTCAGAGGATGGCCCTGTCAATGCAAGGACCTGTGCAGTGCCTGAAATCTCCATGAGCTGGGACTCAGGGCAGCGTCAGAGGATAGCCCTGTCAATGCAAGGACCTGTGCAATGCCTGGTCAATGCAAGGACCTGTGCAGTGCCTAATCAATGCAAGTACCTGTGCAGTGCCAGAAATCTTCAGGTGCGGAGACTCTGTGCAGCTTCTGAGGATGGCCATGTCAATGCAAGGACTTGTGCAGTGCCTGATCAATGCAAGGACCTGTGCAGTGCCTGATCAATGCAAGGAACTGTGCAGTGCCTGAACAATGCAAGGACCTATGCAATGCCTGGTCAATGCAAGGACTTGTGCAGTGCCTGGTCAATGCAAGGACCTGTGCAGTGCCTGGTCAATGCAAGGACCTCTGCAGTGCCAGAAATCTGTAGGAGCTGGGACTCAGTGCAGCGTCAGAGGATAGCCCTGTCAATGCAAGGACCTGTGCAGTGCCTGATCAATGCAAGGACCTGTGCAGTGCCCAAACAATGCAAGGGTCTGGTCAATGCATGGACCCCTGCAGTGCCTGGTCAATGCAAGGACCGGTGCAGTGCCAGAAATCTTCAGGAGCTGAGACTCAGTGCAGCATCAGAGGTTAGGCCTGTCAATACAAGGACATGTGCAGTGCCTGAAATCTTCATGAGCTGGGACTCAGGCAGTGTCAGAGGATAGCCCTGTCCATTCAAGCACCTGTGCAGTGCCTGATCAATGTAAGGACCTGTGCAGTGCCTAAGCAATGCATTTACCTGTGTAGTGCCTAATAAGTGCAAGAATCTGTGCATTGCCAGAAAACGTCAGGACCTGGGACTCAGTGCAGCGTCAGAGGATGGCCCTGTCAATGCAAGGACCTGTGCAGTGCCTGAAATCTCCATGAGCTGGGACTCAGGGCAGCGTAAGAGGATAGCCCTGTCGATGCAAGGACCTGTGCAATGCCTGGTCAATGCAAGGACCTGTGCAGTGCCTAATCAATGCAAGTACCTGTGCAGTGCCAGAAATCTTCAGGTGCTGAGACTCTGTGCAGCTTCTGAGGATGGCCATGTCAATGCAAGGACCTGTGCAGTGCCTGATAAATGCAAGGACCTGTGCAGTGCCTGATCAATGCAAGGAACTGTGCAGTGCCTGAACAATGCAAGGACTTGTGCAGTGCCTGGTCAATGCAAGGACCTGTGCAGTGCCAGAAATCTTTAGGATCTGGGACTCAGTGCAGCATCAGAGGATAGCCCTGTCAATGCAAGGACCTGTTCAGTGCCTAAGCAATGCATTTACCTGTGTAGTGCCTAATAAGTGCAAGAATCTGTGTATTGCCAGAAAACGTCAGGAGCTGGGACTCAGTGCAGCGCCAGAGGATGGCCCTGTCAATGCAAGGACCT
Organism: Calotriton arnoldi; assembly: GCA_963921515.1. NCBI lineage: Eukaryota > Metazoa > Chordata > Amphibia > Caudata > Salamandridae > Calotriton > Calotriton arnoldi. The sequence goes on along the minus strand of CAWUFW010000413.1, from coordinate 3,983,717 downwards.
GTGCAGTGCCTGATCAATGCAAGGACCTGTGCAATGCCTGAACAATGAAAGGATCTGTGCAATGCCTGGTCAATGCAAGGACTTGTGCAGTGCCTGGTCAATGCAAGGACCTGTGCAGTGCCAGAAATCTTTAGTATCTGGGACTCAGTGCAGCATCAGAGGATAGCCCTGTCAATGCAAGGACCTGTGCAGTGCCAGAAATCTTTAGGAGCTGGGACTCAGTGCAGCATCAGAGGATAGCCCTGTCAATGCAAGGACCTGTGCAGTGCCTGATCATTGCAAGGACCTGTGCAGTGCCTGATAAATGCAAGGACCTGTGCAGTGCCTGATTAATGCAAGGGCCTGGTCAATGCAAGGACCCGTGCAGTGCCTGGTCAATGCAAGGACCGGTGCAGTGCCAGAAATCTTCAGGAGCTGAGACTCAGTGCAGCATCAGAGGATAGGCCTGTCAATACAAGGACATGTGCAGTGCCTGAAATCTTCATGAGCTGGGACTCAGGACAGTGTCAGAGGATAGCCCTGTCCATTCAAGCACCTGTGCAGTGCCTGATCAATGTAAGGACCTGTGCAGTGCCTAAGCAATGCATTTACCTGTGTAGTGCCTAATAAGTGCAAGAATCTGTGCATTGCCAGAAAACGTCAGGACCTGGGACTCAGTGCAGCGTCAGAGGATGGCCCTGTCAATGCAAGGACCTGTGCAGTGCCTGAAATCTCCATGAGCTGGGACTCAGGGCAGCGTCAGAGGATAGCCCTGTCAATGCAAGGACCTGTGCAATGCCTGGTCAATGCAAGGACCTGTGCAGTGCCTAATCAATGCAAGTACCTGTGCAGTGCCAGAAATCTTCAGGTGCTGAGACTCTGTGCAGCTTCTGAGGATGGCCATGTCAATGCAAGGACCTGTGCAGTGCCTGATCAATGCAAGGACCTGTGCAATGCCTGAACAATGAAAGGATCTGTGCAATGCCTGGTCAATGCAAGGATTTGTGCAGTGCCTGTTCAATGCAAGGACCTGTGCAGTGCCAGAAATCTTTAGGATCTGGGACTCAGTGCAGCATCAGAGGATAGCCCTGTCAATGCAAGGACCTGTGCAGTGCCTGATCAATGCAAGGACCTGTGCAGTGCCTGATCAATGCAAGGACCTGTGCAGTGCCTGGTCAATGCAAGGACCGGTGCAGTGCCTGAAATCTCCATGAGCTGGGACTCAGGGCAGCGTCAGTGGATAGCCCTGTCAATGCAAGGACCTGTGCAATACCTGGTCAATGCAAGGACCTGTGCAGTGCCTAATCAATGCAAGTACCTGTGCAGTGCCAGAAATCTTCAGGTGCTGGGACTCAGTGCAGCTTCAGAGGATGGCCATGTCAATGCAAGGACCTGTGCAGTGCCTGATCAATGCAAGGACCTGTGCATTGCCTGATCAATGCAAGGATTTGTGCAGTGCCTGGTCAATGCAAGGAACTGTGCAGTGCCTGAACAATGCAAGGACCTGTGCATTGCCTGGTCAATGAAAGGACATGTGCCGTGCTTGGTCAATGCAAGGACCTGTGCAGTGCCAGAAACCTTTAGGAGCTGGGGCTCAGTGCAGCGTCAGAGGATGGCCCTGTCAAAGCAAGGATCTGTTCAGTGCCTGATCAATGCAAGGACCTGTGCAGTGCCTGATCAATGCAAGGACCTGTGCAATGCCTGGTCAATGCAAGGACTTGTACAATGCCTGGTCAATGCAAGGACCTGTGCAGTGCCAGAAATCTTTAGGAGCTGGGACTCAGTGCAGCGGCAGAGGATAGCCCTGTCAATGCAAGGACCTGTGCAGTGCCTGATCAATGCAAGGACATGTGCAGTGCCTGATCAATGCAAGGACCTGTGCAGTGCCTGAATAATGCAAGGACCTCTCCAATGCCTGGTTAATGCAAGGACCTGTGCAGTGTCAGAAATCTGTAGGAGCTGGGACTCAGTGCAGCGTCAGAGGATAGCCTTGTCAATGCAAGGACCTGTGCAGTGCCTGATCAATGCAAGGACCTGTGCAGTGCCTGATCAATGCAATGACCTCTGCAGTGCCTGATCAATGCAAGGACCTGTGCAATGATTGGTCAATGCAAGGACTTGTGCAGTGCCGGGTCAATGCAAGGGCCTGTGCAGTGCCAGAAATCTTTAGGAGCTGGGACTCAGTGCAGCGTCAGAGGATAGCCCTGTCAATGCAAGGACCTGTGCAATGCCTGAACAATGCAAGGACCTTTGCAATGCCTGGTCAATGCAAGGACCTGTGCAGTACCAGAAGTCTTTAGGAGCTGGAACTCAGTGCAGCGTCAGAGGATAGCCCTGTCAATGCAAGTACCTGTGCCGTGCCTGATCAATGCAAGGACCTGTGCAGTGCCTGATCAATGCAAGGACCTGTGCAGTGCCCAAACAATGCAAGGGCCTGGTCAATACAAGGACCCATGCAGTACCTGGTCAATGCAAGGACCTGTGCAATGCCTGGACATCGCAAGGACCTGTGCAATGCCTGGTCAATGCAAGGACTTGTGCAGTGCCAGGTCAATGCAAGGACCTGTGCAGTGCCAGAAATCTTTAGGAGCTGGGACTCAGTGCAGCGTCAGAGGATAGCCCTGTCAATGCAAGGACCTGTGCAGTGCCTGATCAATGCAAGGACCTGTGCAGTGCCTGATCAATGCAAGGACCTGTGCAGTGCCTGAACAATGCAAGGACTGTGAAGTGCTTGGTCAATGCAAGGACCGGTGCAGTGCCAGAAATCTTCAGGAGCTGAGACTCAGTGCAGCGTCAAAGGATAGGCCTGAGCAATTCAAGGACCTGTGCATTGCCGGATCAATGCAAGGACTTGTGCAGTGCCTGGTCAATGCAAGGACCTGTGCAGTGCCTCATCAATGCAAGGAACTCTGCAGTGCCTGAACATTGCAAGGACCTGTGAAATGCCTGGTCAATGCAAGGACTTGTACAGTGCCTTGTCAATGCAAGGACCTGTGCAGTGCCAGAAACCTTTAAGAGCTGGGACTCAGTGCAGCATCAGAGGATATCCCTGTCAATGCAAGGACCTGTTCAGTGCCTGATCAATGCAAGGACCTGTGCAATGCCTGGTCAATGCAAGGGCCTGTGCAGTGCCATAAATCTTTAGGAGCTGGGACTCAGTGCAGCATCAGAGGATAGCCCTGTCAATGCAAGGACCTGTGCAGTGCCAGATCATTGCAAGGACCTGTGCAGTGCCCGATAAATGCAAGGACCCGTGCAGTGCCTGGTCAATGCAAGGACCCGTGCAGTGCCTGGTCAATGCAAGGACCCGTGCAGTGCCAGAAATCTTCAGGAGCTGAGACTCAGTGCAGCATCAGAGGATAGGCCTGTCAATACAAGGACATGTGCAGTGCCTGAAATCTTCATGAGCTGGGACTCAGGGCAGTGTCAGAGGATAGCCCTGTCCATTCAAGCACCTGTGCAGTGCCTGATCAATGTAAGGACCTGTGCAGTGCCTAAGCAATGCATTTACCTGTGTAGTGCCTAATAAGTGCAAGAATCTGTGCATTGCCAGAAAACGTCAGGACCTGGGACTCAGTGCAGCATCAGAGGATGGCCCTGTCAATGCAAGGACCTGTGCAGTGCCTGAAATCTCCATGAGCTGGGACTCAGGGCAGCGTCAGAGGATAGCCCTGTCAATGCAAGGACCTGTGCAATGCCTGGTCAATGCAAGGACCTGTGCAGTGCCTAATCAATGCAAGTACCTGTGCAGTGCTAGAAATCTTCAGGTGCTGGGACTCAGTGCAGCTTCAGAGGATGGCCATGTCAATGCAAGGACCTGTGCAGTGCCTGATCAATGCAAGGACCTGTGCAGTGCCTGATCAATGCAAGGATTTGTGCAGTGCCTGGTCAATGCAAGGACCTGTGCAATGCCTGAACAATGCAAGGAACTGTGCAGTGCCTGAACAATGCAAGGACCTGTGCATTGCCTGGTCAATGCAAGGACATGTGCCGTGCTTGGTCAATGCAAGGACCTGTGCAGTGCCAGAAACCTTTAGGAGCTGGGGCTCAGTGCAGCGTCAGAGGATGGCCCTGTCAAAGCAAGGATCTGTTCAGTGCCTGATCAATGCAAGGACCTGTGCAGTGCCTGATCAATGCAAGGACCTGTGCAATGCCTGGTCAATGCAAGGACATGTGCAATGCCTGGTCAATGCAAGGACCTGTGCAGTGCCAGAAATCTTTAGGAGCTGGGACTCAGTGCAGCGTCAGAGGATAGCCCTGTCAATGCAAGGACCTGTGCAGTGCCTGATCAATGCAAGGACATGTGCAGTGCCTGATCAATGCAAGGACCTGTGCAGTGCCTGAATAATGCAAGGACCTCTGCAATGCCTGGTCAATGCAAGGACCTGTGCAGTGTCAGAAATCTGTAGGAGCTGGGACTCAGTGCAGCATCAGAGGATAGCCCTGTCAATGCAAGGACCTGTGCAGTGCCTGATCAATGCAAGAACCTGTGCAGTGCCTGATCAATGCAATGACCTCTGCAGTGGCAGAAATTTTTAGGAGCTGGGACTCAGTGCAGCGTCAGAGGATAGCCCTGTCAATGCAAGGACCTGTGCAGTGCCTGATCAATGCAAGAACCCGTGCAGCGCCTGGTCAATGCAAGGACTTGTGCTATGCCTGGTCAATGCAAGGACTTGTGCAGTGCCTGGTCAATGCAAGGGCCTGTGCAGTGGCAGAAATTTTTAGGAGCTGGGACTCAGTGCAGCGTCAGAGGATAGCCCTGTCAATGCAAGGACCTGTGCAGTGCCTGATCAATGCAAGGACCTGTGCAGTTCCTGAAATCTTCAGGAGCTGAGACTCAGTGCAGCGTCAGAGGATGGGCCTGTCAATACAAGGACATGTGCAGTGCCTGAAATCTTCATGAGCTGGGACTCAGGGCAGTGTCAGAGGATAGCCCTGTCCATTCAAGCACCTGTGCAGTTCCTGATCAATGTAAGGGCCTGTGCAGTGCCTAAGCAATGCATTTACCTGTGTAGTGCCTAATAAGTGCAAGAATCTGTGCAATGCCAGAAAACGTCAGGAGCTGGGACTCAGTGCAGCGTCAGAGGATAGCCCTGTCAATGCAAGGACCTGTGCAGTGCCTGATCAATGCAAGAACCCGTGCAGCGCCTGGTCAATGCAAGGACTTGTGCTATGCCTGGTCAATGCAAGGACTTGTGCAGTGCCTGGTCAATGCAAGGGCCTGTGCAGTGGCAGAAATTTTTAGGAGCTGGGACTCAGTGCAGCGTCAGAGGATAGCCCTGTCAATGCAAGGACCTGTGCAGTGCCTGATCAATGCAAGGACCTGTGCAGTTCCTGAAATCTTCAGGAGCTGAGACTCAGTGCAGCGTCAGAGGATGGGCCTGTCAATACAAGGACATGTGCAGTGCCTGAAATCTTCATGAGCTGGGACTCAGGGCAGTGTCAGAGGATAGCCCTGTCCATTCAAGCACCTGTGCAGTTCCTGGATCAATGTAAGGGCCTGTGCAGTGCCTAAGCAATGCATTTACCTGTGTAGTGCCTAATAAGTGCAAGAATCTGTGCAATGCCAGAAAACGTCAGGAGCTGGGACTCAGTGCAGCATCAGAGGATGGCCCTGTCAATGCAAGGACCTGTGCAGTGCCTGATCAATGCAAGGACCCGTGCAATGCCTGAACAATTCAAGTACCTGTGCAATGCCTGCTCAATGCAAGGACTTGTGCAGTGCCTGGTCAATGCAAGGACCTGTGCAGTGCCAGAAATCTTTAGGAGCTGGGGCTCAGTGCAGCGTCAGAGGATAGCCCTGTCCATTCAAGCACCTGTGCAGTTCCTGATCAATGTAAGGGCCTGTGCAGTGCCTAAGCAATGCATTTACCTGTGTAGTGCCTAATAAGTGCAAGAATCTGTGCAATGCCAGAAAACGTCAGGAGCTGGGACTCAGTGCAGCATCAGAGGATGGCCCTATCAATGCAAGGACCTGTGCAGTGCCTGATCAATGCAAGGACCTGTGCAATGCCTGAACAATTCAAGTACCTGTGCAATGCCTGCTCAATGCAAGGACTTGTGCAGTGCCTGGTCAATGCAAGGACCTGTGCAGTGCCAGAAATCTTTAGGAGCTGGGGCTCAGTGCAGCGTCAGAGGATAGCCCTGTCAATGCAAGGACCTGTGCAGTGCCTGATCAATGCAAGGACCTGTGCAGTGCCTGATCAATGCAAGGACCTGTGCAGTGCCTGGTCAATGCAAGGGCCTGTGCAGTGCCAGAAATCTTTAGGAGCTGGGACTCAGTGCAGCATCAGAGGATAGCCCTGTCAATGCAAGGACCTGTGCAGTGCCTGATCATTGCAAGGACCTGTGCAGTGCCTGATAAATGCAAGGACCTGTGCAGTGCCTGATTAATGCAAGGGCCTGGTCAATGCAAGGACCCGTGCAGTGCCTGGTCAATGCAAGGACCGGTGCAGTGCCAGAAATCTTCAGGAGCTGAGACTCAGTGCAGCATCAGAGAGTTAGGCCTGTCAATACAAGGACATGTGCAGTGCCTGAAATCTTCATGAGCTGGGACTCAGGGCAGTGTCAGAGGATAGCCCTGTCCATTCAAGCACCTGTGCAGTGCCTGATCAATGTAAGGACCTGTGCAGTGCCTAAGCAATGCATTTACTTGTGTAGTGCCTAATAAGTGCAAGAATCTGTGCATTGCCAGAAAACGTCAGGACCTGGGACTCAGTGCAGTGTCAGAGGATGGCCCTGTCAATGCAAGGACCTGTGCAGTGCCTGAAATCTCCATGAGCTGGGACTCAGGGCAGTGTCAGAGGATAGCCCTGTCAATGCAAGGACCTGTGCAATGAATGGTCAATGCAAGGACCTGTGCAGTGCCTAATCAATGCAAGTACCTGTGCAGTGCCAGAAATCTTCAGGTGCTGAGACTCTGTGCAGCTTCTGAGGATGGCCATGTCAATTCAAGTACCTGTGCAATGCCTGCTCAATGCAAGGACTTGTGCAGTGCCTGGTCAATGCAAGGACCTGTGCAGTGCCAGAAATCTTTAGGATCTGGGACTCAGTGCAGCATCAGAGGATAGCCCTGTCAATGCAAGGACCTGTTCAGTGCCTAAGCAATGCATTTACCTGTATAGTGCCTAATAAGTGCAAGAATCTGTGTATTGCCAGAAAACGTCAGGAGCTGGGACTCAGTGCAGCGCCAGAGGATGGCCCTGTCAATGCAAGGACCTGTGCAGTGCCTGATCAATGCAAGGACCTGTGCAATGCCTGAACAATGAAAGGATCTGTGCAATGCCTGGTCAATGCAAGGACTTGTGCAGTGCCTGGTCAATGCAAGGACCTGTGCAGTGCCAGAAATCTTTAGGATCTGGGACTCAGTGCAGCATCAGAGGATAGCCCTGTCAATGCAAGGACCTGTGCAGTGCCAGAAATCTTTAGGAGCTGGAACTCAGTGCATCATCAGAGGATAGCCCTGTCAATGCAAGGACCTGTGCAGTGCCTGATCATTGCAAGGACCTGTGCAGTGCCTGATAAATGCAAGGACCTGTGCAGTGCCTGATTAATGCAAGGGCCTGGTCAATGAAAGGACCCGTGCAGTGCCTGGTCAATGCAAGGACCGGTGCAGTGCCAGAAACCTTCAGGAGCTGAGACTCAGTGCAGCATCAGAGGATAGGCCTGTCAATACAAGGACATGTGCAGTGCCTGAAATCTTCATGAGCTGGGACTCAGGGCAGTGTCAGAGGATAGCCCTGTCCATTCAAGCACCTGTGCAGTGCCTGATCAATGTAAGGACCTGTGCAGTGCCTAAGCAATGCATTTACCTGTGTAGTGCCTAATAAGTGCAAGAATCTGTGCATTGCCAGAAAACGTCAGGACCTGGGACTCAGTGCAGCGTCAGAGGATGGCCCTGTCAATGCAAGGACCTGTGCAGTGCCTGAAATCTCCATGAGCTGGGACTCAGGGCAGCGTCAGAGGATAGCCCTGTCAATGCAAGGACCTGTGCAATGCCTGGTCAATGCAAGGACCTGTGCAGTGCCTAATCAATGCAAGTACCTGTGCAGTGCCAGAAATCTTCAGGTGCTGAGACTCTGTGCAGCTTCTGAGGATGGCCATGTCAATGCAAGGACCTGTGCAGTGCCTGATCAATGCAAGGACCTGTGCAATGCCTGAACAATGAAAGGATCAGTGCAATGCCTGGTCAATGCAAGGATTTGTGCAGTGCCTGTTCAATGCAAGGACCTGCGCAGTGCCAGAAATCTTTAGGATCTGGGACTCAGTGCAGCATCAGAGGATAGCCCTGTCAATGCAAGGACCTGTGCAGTGCCTGATCAATGCAAGGACCTGTGCAGTGCCTGATCAATGCAAGGACCTGTGCAGTGCCTGAAATCTCCATGAGCTGGGACTCAGGGCAGCGTCAGAGGATAGCCCTGTCAATGCAAGGACCTGTGCAATACCTGGTCAATGCAAGGACCTGTGCAGTGCCTAATCAATGCAAGTACCTGTGCAGTGCCAGAAATCTTCAGGTGCTCGGACTCAGAGCAGCTTCAGAGGATGGCCATGTCAATGCAAGGACCTGTGCAGTGCCTGATCAATGGAAGGACCTGTGCATTGCCTGATCAATGCAAGGATTTGTGCAGTGCCTGGTCAATGCAAGGACCTGTGCAGTGCCTGATCAATGCAAGGAACTGTGCAGTGCCTGAACAATGCAAGGACCTGTGCATTGCCTGGTCAATGCAAGGACCTGTGCAGTGCCTAATCAATGCAAGTACCTGTGCAGTGCCAGAAATCTTCAGGTGCTGAGACTCTGTGCAGCTTCTGAGGATGGCCATGTCAATGCAAGGACCTGTGCAGTGCCTGATCAATGCAAGGACCTGTGCAATGCCTGAACAATGAAAGGATCTGTGCAATGCCTGGTCAATGCAAGGATTTGTGCAGTGCCTGTTCAATGCAAGGACCTGTGCAGTGCCAGAAATCTTTAGGATCTGGGACTCAGTGCAGCATCAGAGGATAGCCCTGTCAATGCAAGGACCTGTGCAGTGCCCGATCAATGCAAGGACCTGTACAGTGCCTGATCAATGCAAGGACCTGTGCAGTGCCTGGTCAATGCAAGGACTGGTGCAGTGCCTGAAATCTCCATGAGCTGGGACTCAGGGCAGCGTCAGAGGATAGCCCTGTCAATGCAAGGACCTGTGCAATACCTGGTCAATGCAAGGACCTGTGCAGTGCCTAATCAATGCAAGTACCTGTGCAGTGCCAGAAATCTTCAGGTGCTGGGACTCAGTGCAGCTTCAGAGGATGGCCATGTCAATGAAAGGACCTGTGCAGTGCCTGATCAATGCAAGGACCTGTGCATTGCCTGATCAATGCAAGGATTTGTGCAGTGCCCGGTCAATGCAAGGACCTGTGCAGTGCCTGATCAATGCAAGGAACTGTGCAGTGCCTGAACAATGCAAGGACCTGTGCATTGCCTGGTCAATGAAAGGACATGTGCCGTGCTTGGTCAATGCAAGGACCTGTGCAGTGCCAGAAACCTTTAGGAGCTGGGGCTCAGTGCAGCGTCAGAGGATGGCCCTATCAAAGCAAGGATCTGCTCAGTGCCTGATCAATGCAAGGACCTGTGCAGTGCCTGATCAATGCAAGGACCTGTGCAATGCCTGGTCAATGCAAGGACTTGTGCAATGCCTGGTCAATGCAAGGACCTGTGCAGTGCCAGAAATCTTTAGGAGCTGGGACTCAGTGCAGCGTCAGAGGATAGCCCTGTCAATGCAAGGACCTGTGCAGTGCCTGATCAATGCAAGGACCTGTGCAGTGCCTGATCAATGCAAGGACCTGTGCAGTGCCTGAATAATGCAAGGACCTCTGCAATGCCTGGTCAATGCAAGGACCTGTGCAGTGTCAGAAATCTGTAGGAGCTGGGACTCAGTGCAGCGTCAGAGGATAGCCTTGTCAATGCAAGGACCTGTGCAGTGCCTGATCAATGCAAGGACCTGTGCAGTGCCTGATCAATGCAATGACCTCTGCAGTGCCTGATCAATGCAAGGACCTGTGCAATGATTGGTCAATGCAAGGACTTGTGCAGTGCCGGGTCAATGCAAGGGCCTGTGCAGTGCCATAAATCTTTAGGAGCTGGGACTCAGTGCAGCGTCAGAGGATAGCCCTGTCAATGCAAGTACCTGTGCAGTGCCTGATCAATGCAAGGACCTGTGCAGTGCCTGGTCAATGCAAGGACCTGTGCAGTGCCCAAACAATGCAAGGGCCTGGTCAATGCAAGGACCCGTGCAGTACCTGGTCAATGCAAGGACCTGTGCAGTGCCAGAAATCTTTAGGAGCTGGGACTCAGTGCAGCGTCAGAGGATAGCCCTGTCAATGCAAGGACCTGTGCAGTGCCTGATCAATGCAAGGACCTGTGCAGTGCCTGAACAATGCAAGGACTGCGAAGTGCCTGGTCAATGCAAGGACCAGTGCAGTGCCATAAATCTTCAGGAGCTGAGACTCAGTGCAGCATCAGAGGATAGGCCTGTCAATACAAGGACCTGTGCAGTGCCTGAAATCTCCATGAGCTGGGACTCAGTGCAGCGTCAGAGGATAGCCCTGTCAATGCAAGGACCTGTGCAATACCTGGTCAATGCAAGGACTTGTGCAGTGCCTAATCAATGCAAGTACCTGTGCAGTGCCAGAAATCTTCAGGTGTTGGGACTCAGTGCAGCTTCAGAACATGTCCATGCCATTGCAAGGACCTGTGCACTGCCTGAGCAATTCAAGGACCTGTGCATTGCCTGATCAATGCAAGGACTTGTGCAGTGCCTGGTCAATGCAAGGACCTGTGCAGTGCCTCATCAATGAAAGGAACTCTGCAGTGCCTGAACATTGCAAGGACCTGTGAAATGCCTGGTCAATGCAAGGACTTGTGCAGTGCCTGGTCAATGCAATGACCTGTGCAGTGCCAGAAAACGTTAAGAGCTGGGACTCAGTACAGCATCAGAGGATATCCCTGTCAATGCAAGGACCTGTTCAGTGCCTGATCAATGCAAGGACCTGTGCAATGCCTGATCAATGCAAGGACTTGTGCAGTGCCTGGTCAATGCAAGGGCCTGTGCAGTGCCAGAAATCTTTAGGAGCTGGGACTCAGTGCAGCATCAGAGGATAGGACTGTCAATACAAGGAGATGTGCAGTGCCTGATTAATGCAAGGGCCTGGTCAATGCAAGGACCCGTGCAGTGCCTGGTCAATGCAAGGACCGGTGCAGTGCCAGAAATCTTCAGGAGCTGAGACTCAGTGCAGCATCAGAGGATAGGACTGTCAATACAAGGAGATGTGCAGTGCCTGAAATCTTCATGAGCTGGGACTCAGGGCAGTGTCAGAGGATAGCTCTGTCCATTCAAGCACCTGTGCAGTGCCTGATCAATGTAAGGACCTGTGCAGTGCCTAAGCAATGCATTTACCTGTGTAGTGCCTAATAAGTGCAAGAATCTGTGCATTGCCAGAAAACGTCAGGACCTGGGACTCAGTGCAGCGTCAGAGGATGGCCCTGTCAATGCAAGGACCTGTGCAGTGCCTGAAATCTCCATGAGCTGGGACTCAGGGCAGCGTCAGAGGATAGCCCTGTCAATGCAAGGACCTGTGCAATGCCTGGTCAATGCAAGGACCTGTGCAGTGCCTAATCAATGCAAGTACCTGTGCAGTGCCAGAAATCTTCAGGTGCGGAGACTCTGTGCAGCTTCTGAGGATGGCCATGTCAATGCAAGGACTTGTGCAGTGCCTGATCAATGCAAGGACCTGTGCAGTGCCTGATCAATGCAAGGAACTGTGCAGTGCCTGAACAATGCAAGGACCTATGCAATGCCTGGTCAATGCAAGGACTTGTGCAGTACCTGGTCAATGCAAGGACCTGTGCAGTGCCTGGTCAATGCAAGGACCTCTGCAGTGCCAGAAATCTGTAGGAGCTGGGACTCAGTGCAGCGTCAGAGGATAGCCCTGTCAATGCAAGGACCTGTGCAGTGCCTGATCAATGCAAGGACCTGTGCAGTGCCCAAACAATGCAAGGGTCTGGTCAATGCATGGACCCCTGCAGTGCCTGGTCAATGCAAGGACCGGTGCAGTGCCAGAAATCTTCAGGAGCTGAGACTCAGTGCAGCATCAGAGGTTAGGCCTGTCAATACAAGGACATGTGCAGTGCCTGAAATCTTCATGAGCTGGGACTCAGGCAGTGTCAGAGGATAGCCCTGTCCATTCAAGCACCTGTGCAGTGCCTGATCAATGTAAGGACCTGTGCAGTGCCTAAGCAATGCATTTACCTGTGTAGTGCCTAATAAGTGCAAGAATCTGTGCATTGCCAGAAAACGTCAGGACCTGGGACTCAGTGCAGCGTCAGAGGATGGCCCTGTCAATGCAAGGACCTGTGCAGTGCCTGAAATCTCCATGAGCTGGGACTCAGGGCAGCGTAAGAGGATAGCCCTGTCAATGCAAGGACCTGTGCAATGCCTGGTCAATGTAAGGACCTGTGCAGTGCCTAATCAATGCAAGTACCTGTGCAGTGCCAGAAATCTTCAGGTGCTGAGACTCTGTGCAGCTTCTGAGGATGGCCATGTCAATGCAAGGACCTGTGCAGTGCCTGATAAATGCAAGGACCTGTGCAGTGCCTGATCAATGCAAGGAACTGTGCAGTGCCTGAACAATGCAAGGACTTGTGCAGTGCCTGGTCAATGCAAGGACCTGTGCAGTGCCAGAAATCTTTAGGATCTGGGACTCAGTGCAGCATCAGAGGATAGCCCTGTCAATGCAAGGACCTGTTCAGTGCCTAAGCAATGCATTTACCTGTGTAGTGCCTAATAAGTGCAAGAATCTGTGTATTGCCAGAAAACGTCAGGAGCTGGGACTCAGTGCAGCGCCAGAGGATGGCCCTGTCAATGCAAGGACCTGTGCAGTGCCTGATCAATGCAAGGACCTGTGCAATGCCTGAACAATGAAAGGATCTGTGCAATGCCTGGTCAATGCAAGGACTTGTGCAGTGCCTGGTCAATGCAAGGACCTGTGCAGTGCCAGAAATCTTTAGTATCTGGGACTCAGTGCAGCATCAGAGGATAGCCCTGTCAATGCAAGGACCTGTGCAGTGCCAGAAATCTTTAGGAGCTGGGACTCAGTGCAGCATCAGAGGATAGCCCTGTCAATGCAAGGACCTGTGCAGTGCCTGATCATTGCAAGGACCTGTGCAGTGCCTGATAAATGCAAGGACCTGTGCAGTGCCTGATTAATGCAAGGGCCTGGTCAATGCAAGGACCCGTGCAGTGCCTGGTCAATGCAAGGACCGGTGCAGTGCCAGAAATCTTCAGGAGCTGAGACTCAGTGCAGCATCAGAGGATAGGCCTGTCAATACAAGGACATGTGCAGTGCCTGAAATCTTCATGAGCTGGGACTCAGGACAGTGTCAGAGGATAGCCCTGTCCATTCAAGCACCTGTGCAGTGCCTGATCAATGTAAGGACCTGTGCAGTGCCTAAGCAATGCATTTACCTGTGTAGTGCCTAATAAGTGCAAGAATCTGTGCATTGCCAGAAAACGTCAGGACCTGGGACTCAGTGCAGCGTCAGAGGATGGCCCTGTCAATGCAAGGACCTGTGCAGTGCCTGAAATCTCCATGAGCTGGGACTCAGGGCAGCGTCAGAGGATAGCCCTGTCAATGCAAGGACCTGTGCAATGCCTGGTCAATGCAAGGACCTGTGCAGTGCCTAATCAATGCAAGTACCTGTGCAGTGCCAGAAATCTTCAGGTGCTGAGACTCTGTGCAGCTTCTGAGGATGGCCATGTCAATGCAAGGACCTGTGCAGTGCCTGATCAATGCAAGGACCTGTGCAATGCCTGAACAATGAAAGGATCTGTGCAATGCCTGGTCAATGCAAGGATTTGTGCAGTGCCTGTTCAATGCAAGGACCTGTGCAGTGCCAGAAATCTTTAGGATCTGGGACTCAGTGCAGCATCAGAGGATAGCCCTGTCAATGCAAGGACCTGTGCAGTGCCTGATCAATGCAAGGACCTGTGCAGTGCCTGATCAATGCAAGGACCTGTGCAGTGCCTGGTCAATGCAAGGACCGGTGCAGTGCCTGAAATCTCCATGAGCTGGGACTCAGGGCAGCGTCAGTGGATAGCCCTGTCAATGCAAGGACCTGTGCAATACCTGGTCAATGCAAGGACCTGTGCAGTGCCTAATCAATGCAAGTACCTGTGCAGTGCCAGAAATCTTCAGGTGCTGGGACTCAGTGCAGCTTCAGAGGATGGCCATGTCAATGCAAGGACCTGTGCAGTGCCTGATCAATGCAAGGACCTGTGCATTGCCTGATCAATGCAAGGATTTGTGCAGTGCCTGGTCAATGCAAGGAACTGTGCAGTGCCTGAACAATGCAAGGACCTGTGCATTGCCTGGTCAATGAAAGGACATGTGCCGTGCTTGGTCAATGCAAGGACCTGTGCAGTGCCAGAAACCTTTAGGAGCTGAGGCTCAGTGCAGCGTCAGAGGATGGCCCTGTCAAAGCAAGGATCTGTTCAGTGCCTGATCAATGCAAGGACCTGTGCAGTGCCTGATCAATGCAAGGACCTGTGCAATGCCTGGTCAATGCAAGGACTTGTACAATGCCTGGTCAATGCAAGGACCTGTGCAGTGCCAGAAATCTTTAGGAGCTGGGACTCAGTGCAGCGTCAGAGGATAGCCCTGTCAATGCAAGGACCTGTGCAGTGCCTGATCAATGCAAGGACATGTGCAGTGCCTGATCAATGCAAGGACCTGTGCAGTGCCTGAATAATGCAAGGACCTCTGCAATGCCTGGTTAATGCAAGGACCTGTGCAGTGTCAGAAATCTGTAGGAGCTGGGACTCAGTGCAGCGTCAGAGGATAGCCTTGTCAATGCAAGGACCTGTGCAGTGCCTGATCAATGCAAGGACCTGTGCAGTGCCTGATCAATGCAATGACCTCTGCAGTGCCTGATCAATGCAAGGACCTGTGCAATGATTGGTCAATGCAAGGACTTGTGCAGTGCCGGGTCAATGCAAGGGCCTGTGCAGTGCCAGAAATCTTTAGGAGCTGGGACTCAGTGCAGCGTCAGAGGATAGCCCTGTCAATGCAAGGACCTGTGCAATGCCTGAACAATGCAAGGACCTTTGCAATGCCTGGTCAATGCAAGGACCTGTGCAGTACCAGAAGTCTTTAGGAGCTGGAACTCAGTGCAGCGTCAGAGGATAGCCCTGTCAATGCAAGTACCTGTGCCGTGCCTGATCAATGCAAGGACCTGTGCAGTGCCTGATCAATGCAAGGACCTGTGCAGTGCCCAAACAATGCAAGGGCCTGGTCAATACAAGGACCCATGCAGTACCTGGTCAATGCAAGGACCTGTGCAATGCCTGGACATCGCAAGGACCTGTGCAATGCCTGGTCAATGCAAGGACTTGTGCAGTGCCAGGTCAATGCAAGGACCTGTGCAGTGCCAGAAATCTTTAGGAGCTGGGACTCAGTGCAGCGTCAGAGGATAGCCCTGTCAATGCAAGGACCTGTGCAGTGCCTGATCAATGCAAGGACCTGTGCAGTGCCTGATCAATGCAAGGACCTGTGCAGTGCCTGAACAATGCAAGGACTGTGAAGTGCTTGGTCAATGCAAGGACCGGTGCAGTGCCAGAAATCTTCAGGAGCTGAGACTCAGTGCAGCGTCAAAGGATAGGCCTGAGCAATTCAAGGACCTGTGCATTGCCGGATCAATGCAAGGACTTGTGCAGTGCCTGGTCAATGCAAGGACCTGTGCAGTGCCTCATCAATGCAAGGAACTCTGCAGTGCCTGAACATTGCAAGGACCTGTGAAATGCCTGGTCAATGCAAGGACTTGTACAGTGCCTTGTCAATGCAAGGACCTGTGCAGTGCCAGAAACCTTTAAGAGCTGGGACTCAGTGCAGCATCAGAGGATATCCCTGTCAATGCAAGGACCTGTTCAGTGCCTGATCAATGCAAGGACCTGTGCAATGCCTGGTCAATGCAAGGGCCTGTGCAGTGCCATAAATCTTTAGGAGCTGGGACTCAGTGCAGCATCAGAGGATAGCCCTGTCAATGCAAGGACCTGTGCAGTGCCAGATCATTGCAAGGACCTGTGCAGTGCCCGATAAATGCAAGGACCCGTGCAGTGCCTGGTCAATGCAAGGACCCGTGCAGTGCCTGGTCAATGCAAGGACCCGTGCAGTGCCAGAAATCTTCAGGAGCTGAGACTCAGTGCAGCATCAGAGGATAGGCCTGTCAATACAAGGACATGTGCAGTGCCTGAAATCTTCATGAGCTGGGACTCAGGGCAGTGTCAGAGGATAGCCCTGTCCATTCAAGCACCTGTGCAGTGCCTGATCAATGTAAGGACCTGTGCAGTGCCTAAGCAATGCATTTACCTGTGTAGTGCCTAATAAGTGCAAGAATCTGTGCATTGCCAGAAAACGTCAGGACCTGGGACTCAGTGCAGCATCAGAGGATGGCCCTGTCAATGCAAGGACCTGTGCAGTGCCTGAAATCTCCATGAGCTGGGACTCAGGGCAGCGTCAGAGGATAGCCCTGTCAATGCAAGGACCTGTGCAATGCCTGGTCAATGCAAGGACCTGTGCAGTGCCTAATCAATGCAAGTACCTGTGCAGTGCTAGAAATCTTCAGGTGCTGGGACTCAGTGCAGCTTCAGAGGATGGCCATGTCAATGCAAGGACCTGTGCAGTGCCTGATCAATGCAAGGACCTGTGCAGTGCCTGACCAATGCAAGGACCTGTGCAGTGCCTGATCAATACAAGGAACTGTGCAGTGCCTGAACAATGCAAGGACTTGTGAAGTGCCTGGTCAATGCAAGGACCTGTGCAGTGCCAGAAATCTTTAGGATCTGGGACTCAGTGCAGCATCAGAGGATAGCCCTGTCAATGCAAGGACCTGTTCAGTGCCTAAGCAATGCATTTACCTGTGTAGTGCCTAATAAGTGCAAGAATCTGTGTATTGCCTGGTCAATGCAAGGGCCTGTGCAGTGCCATAAATCTTTAGGAGCTGGGACTCAGTGCAGCGTCAGAGGATGGCCCTGTCAATGCAAAGACCTGTGCAGTGTCTGATCAATGCAAGGACCTGTGCAATGCCTGAACAATGAAAGGATCTGTGCAATGCCAGGTCAATGGAAGGACTTGTGCAGTGCCTGGTCAATGCAAGGATCTGTGCAGTGCCAGAAATCTTTAGGATCTGGGACTCAGTGCAGCATCAGAGGATAGCCCTGTCAATGCAAGGACCTGTGCAGTGCCTGATCAATGCAAGGACCTGTGCAGTGCCTGATCAATGCAAGGACCTGTGCAGTGCCTGAAATCTCCATGAGCTGGGACTCAGGGCAGCGTCAGAGGATAGCCCTGTCAATGCAAGGACCTGTGCAATACCTGGTCAATGCAAGGACCTGTGCAGTGCCTAATCAATGCAAGTACCTGTGCAGTGCCAGAAATCTTCAGGTGCTCGGACTCAGTGCAGCTTCAGAGGATGGCCATGTCAATGCAAGGACCTGTGCAGTGCCTGATCAATGCAAGGACCTGTGCATTGCCTGATCAATGCAAGGATTTGTGCAGTGCCTGGTCAATGCAAGGACCTGTGCAATGCCTGAACAATGCAAGGAACTGTGCAGTGCCTGAACAATGCAAGGACCTGTGCATTGCCTGGTCAATGCAAGGACATGTGCCGTGCTTGGTCAATGCAAGGACCTGTGCAGTGCCAGAAACCTTTAGGAGCTGGGGCTCAGTGCAGCGTCAGAGGATGGCCCTGTCAAAGCAAGGATCTGTTCAGTGCCTGATCAATGCAAGGACCTGTGCAGTGCCTGATCAATGCAAGGACCTGTGCAATGCCTGGTCAATGCAAGGACTTGTGCAATGCCTGGTCAATGCAAGGACCTGTGCAGTGCCAGAAATCTTTAGGAGCTGGGACTCAGTGCAGCGTCAGAGGATAGCCCTGTCAATGCAAGGACCTGTGTAGTGCCTGATCAATGCAAGGACCTGTGCAGTGCCTGATCAATGCAAGGACCTGTGCAGTGCCTGATCAATGCAAGGACCTGTGCAGTGCCTGAACAATGCAAGGACTGTGAAGTGCTTGGTCAATGCAAAGACCGGTGCAGTGCCAGAAATCTTCAGGAGCTGAGACTCAGTGCAGCGTCAGAGGATAGCCCTGTCAATACAAGGACCTGTGCAGTGCCTGAAATCTCCATGAGCTGGGACTCAGTGCAGCGTCAGAGGATAGCCCTGTCAATGCAAGGACCTGTACAATACCTGGTCAATGCAAGGACCTGTGCAGTGCCTAATCAATGCAAGTACCTGCGCAGTGCCAGAAATCTTCAGGTGCTGGGACTCAGTGCAGCTTCAGAGGATGTCCATGCCATTGCAAGGACCTGTGCACTGCCTGAGCAATTCAAGGACCTGTGCATTGCCTGATCAATGCAAGGACTTGTGCAGTGCCTGGTCAATGCAAGGACCTGTGCAGTGCCTCGTCAATGCAAGGAACTCTGCAGTGCCTGAACATTGCAAGGACCTGTGAAATGCCTGGCCAATGCAAGGACTTGTGCAGTGCCTTGTCAATGCAAGGACCTGTGCAGTGCCAGAAACCTTTAAGAGCTGGGACTCAGTGCAGCATCAGAGGATATCCCTGTCAATGCAAGGACCTGTTCAGTGCCTGATCAATGCAAGGACCTGTGCAGTGCCTGATCAATGCAAGGACCTGTGCAGTGCCTGATCAATGCAAGGACCTCTGCAGTGCCTGGTCAATGCAAGGACCTCTGCAGTGCCAGAAATCTGTAGGAGCTGGGACTCAGTGCAGCTTCAGAGGATAGCCCTGTCAATGCAAGGACCTGTGCAGTGCCTGATCAATGCAAGGACCTGTGCAGTGCCCAAACAATGCAAGGGTCTGGTCAATGCATGGACCCCTGCAGGGTCTGGTCAATGCATGGACCCCTGCAGTGCCTGGTCAATGCAAGGACCTGTGCAGTGCCTGATCAATGCAAGGAACTGTGCAGTGCCTGAACAATGCAAGGACTGTGAAGTGCTTGGTCAATGCAAGGACCGGTGCAGTGCCTGAAATCTCCATGAGCTGGGACTCAGTGCAGCGTCAGAGGATAGCCCTGTCAATGCAAGGACCTGTGCAATACCTGGTCAATGCAAGGACCTGTGCAGTGCCTAATCAATGCAAGTACCTGTGCAGTGCCAGAAATCTTCAGGTGCTGGGACTCAGTGCAGCTTCAGAGGATGTCCATGCCATTGCAAGGACCTGTGCACTGCCTGAGCAATTCAAGGACCTGTGCATTGCCTGATCAATGCAAGGACTTGTGCAGTGCCTGGTCAATGCAAGGACCTGTGCAGTGCCTCATCAATGCAAGGAACTCTGCAGTGCCTGAACATTGCAAGGACCTGTGCAGTGCCTGAACAATGCAAGGACTGTGAAGTGCTTGGTCAATGCAAGGACCTGTGCAGTGCCTGAACAATGCAAGGACTTGTGCAGTGCCTGGTCAATGCAAGGACCTGTGCAGTGCCAGAAACCTTTAAGAGCTGGGACTCAGTGCAGCATCAGAGGATATCCCTGTCAATGCAAGGACCTGTTCAGTGCCTGATCAATGCAAGGACCTGTGCAGTGCCTGATCAATGCAAGGACCTCTGCAGTGCCTGGTCAATGCTAGGACCTCTGCAGTGCCAGAAATCTGTAGGAGCTGGGACTCAGTGCAGCGTCAGAGGATATCCCTGTCAATGCAAGGACCTGTTCAGTGCCTGATCAATGCAAGGACTTGTGCAGTGCCTGGTCAATGCAAGGACCTGTGCAGTGCCTGATCAATGCAAGGACCTGTGCAGTGCCCAAACAATGCAAGGGTCTGGTCAATGCATGGACCCCTGCAGTGCCTGGTCAATGCAAGGACCGGTGCAGTGCCAGAAATCTTCAGGAGCTGAGACTCAGTGCAGCGTCAGAGGATAGGCCTGTCCATACAAGGACCTGTGCAGTGCCTGAAATCTTCATGAGCTGGGACTCGGGCAGTGTCAGAGGATAGCCCTGTCCATTCAAGCACCTGTGCAGTTCCTGACCAATGTAAGGACCTGTGCAGTGCCTAAGCAATGCATTTACCTGTGTGGTGCCTAATAAGTGCAGGAATCTGTGCCAGAAAACGTCAGGAGCTGGGACTCAGTGCAGCGTCAGAGGATGGCCCTGTCAATGCAAGGACCTGTGCAATGCCTGAACAATGCAAGGACCTGTGCAATGCCTGGTCAATGCAAGGACCTGTGCAGTGCCAGAAATCTTTAGGAGCTGGGACTCAGTGCAGCAACAGAGGAGAGCCCTGTCAATGCAAGGACCTGTGCAGTGCCTGATGAAGGCAAGGACCTGTGCAGTGCCTGATCAATGCAAGAACCTGTGCACTGCCTGAACAATGCAAGGACCTCTGCAATGCCTGGTCAATGCAAGGACCTGTGCAGTGCCAGAAATCTTTAGGAGCTGGGACTCAGTGTAGCCTCAGAGGATAGCCCTGTCAATGCAAGGACCTGTGCAGTGCACAATCAATGCAAGGACCTGTGCAGTGCCTGATCAATGCAAGGACCTGTGCAGTGCCTGAACAATGAAGGACCTCTGCAATGCCTGGTCAATTAAAGGACCTGTGCAGTGCCAGAAATATGTAGGAGCTGGGACTCAGTGCAGCGTCAGATGATAGCCCTGTCAATGCAAGGACCTGTGCAGTGCCTGATCAATGCAAGGACCTGTGCAGTTCCTGATCGATGCAAGGACCTGTGCAGTGCCCAAATAATGCAAGGGCCTGGTCAATGCAAGGACCCGTGCAGTGCCTGGTCAATGCAAGTACTGGTGCAGTGCCGGAAATCTTCAGGAGCTGAGACTCAGTGCAGCGTCAGAGGATAGGCCTGTCCATACAAGGACCTGTGCAGTGCCTGAAATCTTTATGAACTGGGACTCAGGGCAGTGTCAGAGGTTAGCCCTGTCCATTCAAGCACCTGTGCAGTTCCTGATCAATGTAAGGGCCTGTGCAGTGCCTAAGCAATGCATTTACCTGTGTAGTGCCTAATAAGTGCAAGAATCTGTGCAATGCCAGAAAACGTCAGGAGCTGGGACTCAGTGCAGCATCAGAGGATGGCCCTGTCAATGCAAGGACCTGTGCAGTGCCTGATCAATGCAAGGACCTGTGCAATGCCTGAACAATTCAAGTACCTGTGCAATGCCTGCTCAATGCAAGGACTTGTGCAGTGCCTGGTCAATGCAAGGACCTGTGCAGTGCCAGAAATCTTTAGGAGCTGGGGCTCAGTGCAGCGTCAGAGGATAGCCCTGTCAATGCAAGGACCTGTGCAGTGCCTGATCAATGCAAGGACCTGTGCAGTGCCTGATCAATGCAATGACCTGTGCAGTGCCTGAACAATGCAAGGACCTGTGCAGTGCCTGAACAATGCAAGGACCTGTGCAGTGCCTGAACAATGCAAGGACCTGTGCAATGCCTGGTCAATGCAAGGACCTGTGCAGTGCCTGAAATCTTTAGGAGCTGGGACTCAGTGCAGGGTCAGAGGATAGCCCTGTCAGTGCAAGGACCTGTGCAGTGCCCAATCAATGCAAGGACCTGTGCAGTGCCTAATCAATGCAAGGGCCTGTGCAGTGCCAGAAATCTTTAGGAGCTTGGACTCAGTGCAGCGTCAGAGGATAACCCTGTCAATGCAAGGACCTGTGCAGTGCCTGATCAATGCAAGGACCTGTGCAGTGCCCGATCAATGCAAGGAACTGTGCAGTGCCTGAACAATGCAAGGACCTGGTCAATGCAAGGACCTGTGCAGTGCCAGAAATCTTCAGGGGCTGAGACTCAGTGCAGCGTCAGAGGATAGGCCTGTCAATACAAGGACCTGTGCAGTGCCTGAAATCTTCATGAGCTGGGACTCAGAGCAGCGTCAGAGGATATCCCTGTCCATTCCAGGACCTGTGCAGTGCCCAATCAATGTAAGGACCTGTGCAGTGCCTGGTGAATGCAAGGACATTTGCAGTGCCTGATCAATGCAGGGACCTGTGCAGTGCCCGGTCCATGGAAGGACCTGTGCAGTGCCTGGGCAATGCAAGGACCTGTGCAGTGCCTGGTCAATGAAAGGACCTGTGCAGTGCCTGGTCAATGAAAGGACCCGTGCAGTGCCTAATCAGTGCAAGCCTCTCTGCAGTGCCAGAAAACCTCAGGAGCTGGTACTCAGTGCAGTGTCAGAAGATAGCCTTACCAATGCAAGGAACTGTGCAGTGCCTGAACAATGCCAGGACCTGTGCAATGCCTAATCAATGGAAAAACATGCATAGTGCCAGAAAACTTCAGGAGCTGAGGCTCAGTGCAGCGTCAGCGGATGTCCCTGTCAATGCACGGACCTGTGAAGTGCCTGGACCCTCCTAATGCTAGCAGTCCATGTAGTGCCAGCGAATACGCCACCTTTAGCCAGGACGCACTGCATACCAAAAATCAAGGATTCCAGTGCCCAACTACTGCCAAACTTGAGATTTACCATTCCTGCACTTGACTCAAGCTGTGCCAGAGACATGCCTTGCAGTGCCGGGACGCACACAGTGCAAAAGATTAATGCTTCACTTGAGAGGAAATGTGCACTAATAGAGAGTAACCCTTAATTTACTGTGTTCTATACATTGTCAAGGAGTATCCCTTCTAGTACCATGCATATAGCTGTTTTAACGATTAATTGACTCGAAGGGTATGTTTCAGTATAGTGCCAAAGTTGAACCCTGCTGGCGCTGGAATGTACACAGTGCCAGAGATTAACAATCCTTGTGCCAAGACCCAAGTAGTGCCAACAATCCTTTTGCCAGAGATGAACTATTGTTGTGCCAGGGCAGTACCAGAGACTAACAATCCCTGTGCCAGAGCCCAGGCAGTACCAGAGACTAACAATCCCTGTGCCAGAGCCCAGGCAGTACCAGAGATTACCAATCACGGTGCCTGAGCCCAGGCAGTACCAAAGATTACCAATCACTGTGCATGATCCCAGGCAGTACCAGAGACTATCAATACCTGTGCCAGAGCTCAGGCAGTACCAGAGACTATCAATCCCTGTGCCAGAGCCCAGGCAGTACCACAGATTAACAGTCCCTGTGCCAGAGCCCAGGCAATACCAAAGATTACCAATCCCTGTGCATGAGCCCAGGCAGTACCAGAGACTAACAATCCCTGTGCCAGAGCCCAGGCAGTATCACAGATTAACAATCCCTGTGCCAGAGCCCAGGCAGTACCAAAGATTACCAATCCCTGTGCATGAGCCCAGGCAGTACCAGAGATTAACAATCCTTGTGCCAGAGACCAGGTAGTACCAGAGATTAACAATCCCTGTGCCAGAGCCCAGGTAGTATCAGAGATTAATAATCCTTGTACCAGAGCCCAGGCAGTCCCAGAGATTAACAATCTCTGGGCCAGAGCCCAGGTAGTACCAGAGATTAACAATCCCTGTGCCAGAGCCCAGGCAGTACCGGAGATTAACAATCCCTGTGCCAGAGACCAGGCAGTACCATAGACTATCAATCCCTGTGCCAGAGCCCAGGCAGTACCAGAGACTATCAATCCCTGTGCCAGAGTCCAGGCAGTACCAGAGATTAACAATTTCTGGGCCAGAGCCCAGGTAGTACCAGAGATTAATAATCCTTGTACCAGAGCCCAGGCAGTACCAGAGATTAATAATCCCTGTGCCAGAGCCCAGGTAGTATCAGAGATTAATAATCCTTGTACCAGAGCCCAGGTAGTACCAGAGATTAACAATCCCTGTGCCAGAGCCCAGGCAGTACCGGAGATTAACAATCCCTGTGCCAGAGACCAGGCAGTACCAGAGACAATCAATCCCTGTGCCAGAGCCCAGGTAGTACCAGAGACTATCAATCCCTGTGCCAGAGCCCAGGCAGTACCAAAGATTACCAATCCCTGTGCATGAGCCCAGGCAGTACCAGAGATTAACAATCTCTGGGCCAGAGCCCAGGCAGTACCAGAGATTAACAATCTCTGGGCCAGAGCCCAGGTAGTACCGGAGATTAACAATCCCTGTGCCAGAGACCAGGCAGTACCATAGACTATCAATCCCTGTGCCAGAGCCCAGGCAGTAGCAGAGACTAACAATCCCTGTGCCAGAGCCCAGGCAGTACCAGAGATTAACAATCCCTGTGCCAGAGCCCAGGTAGTACCAGAGATTAACAATCCCTGTGCCAGAGCCCAGGTAGTACCAGAGATTAACAATCCCTGTGCCACAGCCCAGGTAGTACCAGAGATTAATAATCCTTGTACCAGGCCCAGGCAGTACCAGAGATTAACAATCCCTGTGCCAGAGCCCAGGTAGTACCAGAGATTAATAATCCTTGTACCAGGCCCAGGCAGTACCAGAGATTAACAATCCCTGTGCCAGAGCCCAGACAGTACCGGAGGTTAACAATCCCTGTGCCAGAGACCCGGTAGTACCAGAGATTAACAATCCCTGTGCCAGAGCCCAGGCAGTACCAGAGATTAACAATCCCTGTGCCAAAACCCAGGTAGTACCAGAGATTAACAATCCCTGTGCCAGAGCCCAGGTAGTACCAGAGATTAATAATCCTTGTACCAGGCCCCAGTTAGAGTCAGAGATTAGCCATTTTCCGTGCCAGGTCCCAAGTAGTGCCAGAGATTAACACCCCAACTGCCAAATCCAGATAGTGCCAATAGTTAAATTTCCTTGTGCCTGGGTTTAGGCAGTGCCAGAGATCAACACTTCAGGGCAGCATTAGCAAGACTGTGCGCGCTGCACTGTCACACAAAGTGAGGCAAAATGGCACAAAGTTTTGATATGGTATTTTTTTTGCAATGGAATGTTACCCTTTTTGTAGTGCAAACAGGGGTTTGCCCTATTTTTTTAAATATCGCTGTCCCTGCTTGTTCCAAAAAATACTGTGCTAGAGCACTGGGTAAGATTTACCGCAATCTAGTGCAAAGCAGTTTATCACCTAACGGTGGTAGCTGGTAATGCCCATTTTACACCAGGCGTCTGCTCCATTGATGCAAAGTAGCCCGAATTGCTCTTTGCATTACTTTCTGGTACAAAAACAAGTTTGCAGTGGAAACTAAGGGGCATATTTACAAAGAAGTGACAGAGCATGATGTTAGCCTTGCACCGTATTTACAACAATATGGTGCAGCCCTGTGTTTCCCCCTGCGCGGGCACCAATTTCAGCTGCCTAGCGCCAACGCAGGCACCCTTGCACCATGATGCAACGGTGCCTGCGTTGGGGGGAATTATTGTTTATGTGCAGGAAGGTGTCCCTTCCTGCACATAAACAATCTTAAATGGCGATTTGTAACTTCTGTGTGTGCTGCAAGCAGCACACATAGAAGTTGCAACTCGTCATTTTTAAAATGATTGTTTATGTGCAGGAAGGGACACCTTCCTACACATAAACAATCATGCATGGCGTTTTGCTGTTTCTATGTGTGCTGCACAACGCAGCACACATAGAAACAGCAAAAACATTTACCCTTGTAAATAGGGGGCAGCATCAAAATCAATGGGTATTGCGGCGGAACGCCCACCACAACACCCATTGCCCACCCCTTTCATGCTAAGTATAGCGTGAAAGGGTGTCTTATTTACAATGCAGCGTTAAGCCACGTTAAATGGCTTAACACTGCCTTGTAAATAAGACAAAGCCAGCATCGCCACAGGAACGTCTTTAAAAGTGACGTTCCTGTGGCGATAGGGGCTTGTAAAAATGCCCCTAAATATCAGCGAAACTAATTATCAACACTTTGTACCAGTATGCGTCACTTTTTGTGACTTTGCACCAGCATGTGGGAGAAATGTACTTAACATGTGACGTAACACAAAGCAAAAACCTAAGTTGCTCGATCCATTGTGTCAAAGAGAGTGAAAACAGCGCCACATCTACTAAAATATGGTGCTTTTTTTCTTTTCTCTAACACTGGCACACTTTAGGCTGGCATGCTTTAATACTTTGTTGATTTTGCATATGTGATGTGCAGTACACATATAAAGTTTGAAAAGTTTGTCGAATTTAAAACACTTCTCCTTTGTTACACCTGCATTGAGGAGGCGTAAGGTTTTGACGCAAATCCCTGTGTAAACTTGTTAGTAGATAGAGTTTTGCATCCAAGCCCCAGTTTGCTTTGCCATGAGGAGGAGGGGCCAGGATTGCCATTTCCCGCCACCGCCGCTGTAGCACTATATAGCGCCTGAGGTCATACCGCGACGCGGGACGCTGAGAGCTTTGCTGCCCTTGGTCTGGGGACTCCAAGCCCCAGTGTGCTTTGCCATAAGGAGGAGGGGCTAGGTTTGCCGTTTCCCGCCACCGCCGCTGTAGCACTATATAGCGCCTGAGGTAGGGTGACCAGACGTCCCGGATTTGCCCGGACAGTCCCGGTTTTTCACCAGCTGTCCAGGCAGATTTGGGCAATTTTGGCTCATGTCCCGGTTTTTAGAGGGGCTTGACTGAAAACAGTGAGAGGCACTTTTTTGGGTGTCCTAAAGCTTTGCTAGTTAGCAGCTGGTATAAGTAAGTAATTTAATTAATAGGTATGAAGTTGGTTGTAGAAATGACATTTTATTTACTTTCTTAATGCATCTTCTGTGATCCTATGTTGATGAGAGCTGTCATTCTGCGCCATTCCGTGGATGAAAAAGTGTAGTCCTTCTATTTTTCCTAAATGTCCCGGTTTTTGGTTCTCAAGATCTGGTCACCCTAGCCTAGGTCCGCTTATGGGAACGAGTAGGTCATATTGACGGAGGCTAGCCGAGTCAAGGTCTATTCAGGCTCCTCCACCCGGGCTGACCATGGGGCTTACTTTTGCCAGTTATTAAATACTACGTGTTCAGTTTAACCGTATGTATTATATCTAGCGCTGACACAATAAGTGCGCGCCCGATTGTTTTTCTTATTTTTCACTTTATTACAGGTTTGCACGGAGTGGTACACATGGGGCTGGCCCCCATGTTGTCCTGAAGAAAAGGTTAGGGGACACCTCGAAACATGTTGACTTACAATATCAGGGACATTTAATTCTTTTCCCTTTTATTAACCCCTTTTTATCTTTTGCCAACTAGGAGCAAGAATAAAATCGTTTACGTTCACTAGTTAGGTAATTTTTAACAATCACTCACACCACTCCCCCTTCACTGCACCACACATAGTCATTTCTTAAAAATTAGTGCTCCTACGTAACTATTGCAAGTCGCAGCACGCCCCAAGCAGTAGATGCTTGGGTTGGCCCCAATGATGAAGCATGTCACCTAGGGGAAACCTTTGGTGAGTGAGGGGACTCAAGAAAAGAATTTTCTTTTCCTTTATTGAGGTGTGTCTTACTCATTTAGTAGACCCCTCCTCTTCCCTATTAGCTAGGTTCCCTGATCCATTATTTACGGATCTTCTTTTGCTTTACAAGTACCCAGGAGGAAGAACCTAGCCATATCCTCCTCTCCCCCTCTTTTTGTTTTGACACCCTAGCCTGAGGTCATACCGCGACGTGGGACGCTGAGAGCTTTGCTGCCCTTGGTGGGGACTCAAAGCCCCAGTTTGCTTTGCCATGAGGAGGAGGGGCCAGGATTGCCGTTTCCCACCACGGTAGCACTATATAGCGCCTGAGGTCATACCGCGACGTGGGACGCTGAGAGCTTTGCTGCCCTTGGTGGGGACTCCAAGCCCCAGTTTGTTTTGCCATGAGGAGGAGGGGCCAGAATTGCCGTTTCCCGCCACCGCAGCACTATATAGCGCCTGAGGTCATACAGCGACGCGGGACTCTGAGAGCCAGGATTGAGAGGTGCAGTCAATGGGATTTGTAATGATGATGGATCGGTCCCCCTAGGATTAGTTCCTACAAGGAGAATGCAGAGGAGCTTTCTCTATAAAACAAGCCACTCAGTCTTTAAGGTAAAAGTCCCAAAGCTACCACCTGGCTCCATCGAAGGTGATCACTCATTGAAAAATACATCGCCCTCCACTGGATTAGACATGTTAGACAAAGCCACTTGATTGTCAATTGCGATATAATTTATGCAGAACTCCTCACAGCGCCTGTTGGACCCTGTAAGCCAATTGAATTACCCTTGACCACTCCTGAACTGGTTTAAGGACTGATTTCACTAGACCAACGGACCCTTCCCCCAAATGGTTAAGAAATTTGCTTTAAGCTAAGACCCTTGGCCTCTGGTTTGGTCGAGCCCAAGGATAGGGGGGAATGTGGTCATCCCATTGTGAAAAGAAATGTAACTGGGCAGAAGTATAGGGGCAACTTTGGCAGTTCTCAGGAGAGTGGTTTGGCAGCGATTGATTGACTGCCAACTCCAACCGTCTCTCGATCTGTTACAAGCACCCAATTGTTCTCCCTAGTCGAGACGGATACCCAGCTGGGATTTAGCCCAGAAGAACCTGTTCCATGTCTAGATAGAAAGAAAGATTTTAACAACATACAACTAGCAAGTAACCCTTTTTTGTTAACGAACATATTTCCAAAACAGTGGCAGCTGTCACATAACGAAAGTGTGTGTGTGTGTGTGTGTGTGTGTGTGTGTGTGTGTGTGTGTGTGTCGGAGGGATGGGGAACTTAGGAGAAAATAATAATTTAAAAAACTTACCTTTCGCTGTCTCCAACGCCGACAGCTGCCTCTGTGCTCTCCCAGCAGTCCCTGGGAAAGCACAGGCTCCCTACCCAATCCAGACACTGCTCTCATGCTATAAGAGCAGAGCCACACTTGATCTGAGCAGCCTGGTCGGCCGCTCAGACAGTGCCTGGGAGCCTGCAGCTTTTCTCCAACCCAGCTGTGCAACACAGCCGGGTTGGAGAACTAGAAGGGCACGTCTGTTTGGCTGGCCTAAGATGGCTGGCCAAACCATCATGCGCCCTTCTAAGTGCCCAACTCTTCTCCCTGTCATGGCCCGGCCGAGCCCCGCCCTACACGCATGCCTAAGCCAGAGCCAGGCTCAGAAAAATACATTTATATTGTTTTATTATCATTTAATTTTTCTGTGACTGGCTCACGAGTGGGGCGACGCTCCACCGCCATTACGGAGGAGCCGCCCCTGGTCCGAACACAAACAACAAGTCTGAATCCTCCTTGAACCTTGTCACATGGAATATTTCAGGGATTCGATCAAAACTCAGCGAGGTAGATTGGGGCTTATTTGTAGACAAATTCCACATCTGATTTTTCGAGAGACTTGGGATCTTACAACAATCTATAGGCAGTGCTACATAACTCACAGCATTGATGCTATACCATCAAAAGCAGGCAGGCCTTCGGGAGGGCTCCTTATATGGTCTAAAGTATCACTTGATAGTGTGCTTAAGATTATTAACACTGATTCCCTAGATCTTTCAGCACTTAGTAGGTCTCCCAAGTCAGGAACACCATATTTATTGATTAACATCTACAATACCCCTTTTAAAAATGCTTCCCTAACCCTAAGAATTGTGAATGCGGTCTTAGTGGATTTTAGTTATAGCCTCTATGTCATTATTGCAGGTAACCTCAACACATATTTTGAGCCCTATCCCCTCTTTTTTGGAAATATTTGGGGAAGAAGATTAACGTTGGGGAATTCTCCTTTACCCTGCCCTTAGGAAAGCACGTAGAATGAGATCTCCTGCCCTCCAGATTGAGCCATGATGGTTTCCTATGGTCTGAGACCATGCAACGGTCGTTCTATCTCGGACACTAGGGCCAAACCAACATTTGAGAGGGGTAGCTGTATAAAAAAGTAACAGATTTCATTTTAATGGATGTACGTATTTGGCATGGAATAGCAGACATGGTGGTCTTAGATCGCCGTGATAGCGCTCATTTCCCTATTGCATTGGATTAGAAAAGGGCTCAGATAAGGGATATGGAGTGTCCAGACACATTTGTAGTAGCTAATCCTACTGTGAGGACTAACAGCAAGCGTTAAATGAGGTGGAAGGCTGTATCTAAATTGGAAGAGGCCTTACAAGAGATTTACAGAGTTGTTTCTGAGGAACTTGAATACCAAGCCCTGACCCCCACACAGATTGGATCTCTTCAAGAGAGTTTTTTCCCCCAAAATAGGGGAACATTTTCTGAAAGATGTTAATACCTGCAGAGCTCCCTGAAAATGGAGTGTGAATGAATGGTTCAATGGCTAATGCAAAAATGGATTTGGTGCATGCTCTAAAAATAAACAAAGGAAAGAGATTATTGAAGCAAGACGGAAATAAGCCTGCGCTATTAAGATTAGCAAAGCCCAGTGGGAGGCTAGGATCTGAGAGGGCCTGTTGGATGTGTCTAAATGCAGGGACTGTAAGCGCTTTACGCTACACACAATGGGTGTAGAGACTCAGTCCGCCCAAACTGTCACATTCCCCCGGGGGGACTGGGTCAAGCATTTCTCAGTTCACTACGCAGATAGAAACCCCTGTGAAGGCAAAATAGTCACTTTGCCATTCATCTCCACTGAATCTTCTGGACTAGAGTTATTGCCATGTACCCTGGAGGAAACTAACGCTGCAATCCAGGTCCAGAAACCTGCGAAAGCCCCTGGCTTGGACAGGATTCCAGCTGATTTATTTCGATCCGAGCCACAGATTTGGGGTCCTTATGTAAATTCTCTGTCGAATGCTTTAACGGCAGGAGCCCCTATCCCGAGCTCTTGGAAGGGTGCAGAAATTATCCCAATATTTAAAAGGGAGACTAATCGGCACCGAGGAACTACAGGCCTATAATCTTGATTGATAACATACAAAAAGTTTATTTCATGCAAATTTTAACTAGACTGTGGGATTGATATCCTTGGTACAAGTATTAACGCACTTCAAGACGGGATTTAGATCCAACATAAGCACAATTTACCAGATTCTGTGGTTCCCATCTATCAAATGGAAGGTAGTAGATATTGACCGGGGGTTGCGATTTGTAGCTTTTATGGACCTCCTTGCCGCGTTCAACCTAGTTCCAAGAGCAAAACTTTGGGATGTTCTGGGAAGGGTAGGGGTCCCCATGGGCCTTTTGGCTCTGGTTTTTGTTGTTGTTGTTTTTTTATAAACTTTATTGGCATTTCAAAAATACATGCAACAGCATTGTCTAGCATAGACCGTACAGTAACTCTTCCAACGGGTTCGTGCTCCGCATACTTCTGTATCATTCAGGTTAAGAAATGATTCACTGACGTTGCGGCCTTTAGACTGTATCTCTCTCCCACTCTCTGAGAGATACCTTCAATGTCGGTGTTTCCTGCTTATTTGCTTTTATGCCAACTTATCCTTTAACTCTCCCCCACCCCCACTGTCGGGCATCTGTATTCCTTTTGCAGTCTGAATCATGTATCGTCTGTTCAACTACCCTGCGTTTGTGTGCCTTATGAGTTGGTTGTCCCAGTCTGTGAGTTCGCTTCTATTGGGGGCTGTAGCTCAGTTTCATTACCGTCCATGCTTGGAGGTCGTCCTCTAATTTTTTGTCTCTCCTAACTTGTTTCATTCTTACTCTCTCGGCAGTTGCCCATTAGCACATGTCTTTCAGTCATCTTTCGCATTTCGGGGGCGTCGGTTTTTGCCATTCAATTGCAATGCGTCTCTTTGCCATTATTAAGCCCAGAAGCACAAATTTCCTGCTCAACTTCTTGTATTTAGGTGTTGGGAGAAGTACTGTCCGCAACTCTCTGGGGACCTCCCAGCCCGAGGCAACCCTTATTTTCTGCAGTACCTCTTCCCAGAATGTTACCACCGACAGGCATGCCCACACCATATGTAAGAAGTCAGCTTCTAGCTTCCGGGATTTGGGGCATGCACTGGAGCACTCTGGGTATATTTTACGGAGTACTTTTGGAGTGAGGTAAGCTTGATGGATATAGTTATATTGCATTAATTTAAAACGGGCTTTTGAGCACCCCTGTTTTACCCCTTCATGTACTCTACACCATTCTTTCTCTGTTATGTGTTCTCCCGTCTCTTCCTCCCATCTCGCCTGCAAGGGGAGTGGTTTCCTCGGTAGGTCCTCGCTGATTGCTTTGTATAGATGGGTTATCATATGCCGTCCTTGCGCCATATACAGCATCACCTGTAGAGTTCTCGTTACAGGCGGTCCCTCCGGGAATGTTGGCCATATCTCACTGGCCACCTGAGAGATCTTTGCATATTGTAAGTACTGTCCTCTGCCTAAATCAAAGGAGGTCTCCGCATTTTCCCGCATGATAAACTGCCCGCTGTGGTATAAGTCTCCATCGTCAGGCATCCTCCTGTTTTCCATTTACAGATTGACATTCATTCCGTGATCTTGGCAAACCCTGGAATCACCCGCAGGGGGGAGTCAGGCTCGTATGGTGCCTGACTCACCACTCTTCTGATTGTGTTTTCCCAGACCTCCGCGACGTGTCTAATAAGGTACGGAGATGCACGGAGACTCCTCTACCTCTCATTAATAATTCCTGTAGAGTTCCTCCGTCATACGACCCCTCAAGAAGCCTTTTTTCCCAGCTATCCTGGTCATCCAACCACTGGATCGCATGCTGTAGTTGTGCGGCCATATAGTAGTATTCAATACATGGGACCTCTACCCCGCCCATTTGCCAGGGTCTCTGTAACGTTGAGAGACTGATACGTTTGCGTTTGGGACCCCACAGCAGGTCTGTCATCAGGATATCTAGTTTTTTTTAAATAGCTGGGCGGGATTTTATAAAATGAATTTTGTAGTGCATACAAACATCTCGGTAAAATGACCATTTTTGTAATTGCAACCTTTCCCATAAGAGATAAGGGCAAGTCCCTCCAGAATCGTAGCGAGCCACGGATCCCCTCTACCACTCTGCCTATATTGAGCTCCAGGAACCTTTAAGCCGGCTGTGCCAGTCTAATCCCCAGATATCTAGGGGGATCCGTCATCCAGGGCAAGCCCACCTCGGGTAGCATATCCACTGTACGACTCGCCAAACACCCTAGTGGCAGTAATTTCGATTTCTTTGGGCTCACCCAGAGGCCAGACACCTTTCCGAATTCCTCCAGAATTTCCAACAGAACAGGTATTGACCTAGTTGGCTGTCTACAATACACCAGAGTGTCATCAGCATACATTGAGACCACATGGCTGGTATTCCCCACTTTGATTCCCCATTCTTTTAGCCGATTTCTGAGCGCCCAAGCCAGTGGCTCCATGGCCATAGCAAATATCAGGGGGGATAGGGGGCAGCCCTGCCTTGTACCCCTCTCTAGTCGGAACGCCTCTGAAATTCTACCCCCTGCCTTCACCCTGGCGCTGGGCAATGTATAAAGTAATTGTACCCATTTAATAAACCCCGGGCCACACTCATTTTTTGCAGTGTTGCCCATATGAAGGGCCAGGCCACCGAATCGAATGCTTGTTCAATATCTAGGAGGACTAAGGCATGTTCCTCCTGCATTATACCCAGGTCGTGCCACACATGGGCTAGTCGTCTCAGATTGAACATGGTGTTGCGACGTGCGATAAATCCCGCCTGATCTGGGTGGATCAGGTGCATCATATGGGGGAGAAATATGCTTGCCAGAATGCCGCTCAGCACCTTCACATCTATATTTAGAAGCAAACTGTATGAATTCGGTTGCTGTGGATCTCTGTCTTGTTTTGGGATCATTATCACCAAGGCTTCTCGCATAGAGTCTGGCAATCTTGTGCCTCGTTATACACCTCCACTAATCTGTCCACTAATATCGGTGCGAATTGCTGGTAAAATTCCACCGGGAAACCATCGTTCCCGGGTGATTTCCCCGACTTTAGGCGTTTAATAGCCCCCAGTATCTCTTCTCTCGTGATCGGGCCCCCTAAGATTTCTTCCATCTCCTGATCTAATTGGGGTAATTCTACTGAGGACAGGAACTCGGCCATTGCGAGACTCGAAGGCCCGGTACCCTTCCCATACACTTTGGCCAAGTGCCCAGCGAGTATTTCAATGATCCCCATTTGTGTGTACACCGGTTTCCCAGCCCCGTCCAGAAGTTGCAATATTGGTTACGTGGACGATACCCTTCTCAATAATCTGGCTAACATGGCCCCCCGACTTATCTCCCTCCCGGTGGAGGCGCTGCCGGTACGCCATGTAGTCATGCTTTTCTAGACGTTTCCATGCCTCTAACAATTCAGCCCGAGCTTCGCACCACTCCCCTCGCTGCTGTGGGAATATGTGTAGCCTCTCCTCAAGCCTGGACAGCCTACGTTCCTGATCAGCTATATCCTTTATTAGTTGCTGCCTCACCCCGTATGCCGTGTGTATACAGACCCCTCGAAGGACCACCTTCATGGCATCCCATTCATATGCTCTGTTCGAGGCCGACCCCCAGTTTTCTTCAAAGTATTTGGTTAATGCCGTCGAAACCGTCCTCTCAAATGGAGAGTCTAGCAATGCCTCCGCCCTGAGGCGCCACGTAGGGATAGCCGGTTTAGGTCTATGGCCCTCAAAACTTAGCAGAACCGGTGAGTGGTCCGAAATGCATCTTGCTTGATACGTTACCCCCTTAACTTCACGGGCTAGTGTTGTTGAGACAAAGCAGTAGTCCAGACGACTAAATGTATTAGTAGCTGACGTGTGACAAGAGAATGTTTGTGCTGGGTTAAGCTCCCTCCATATGTCCGTGAGTTGCATTTCCCTGAGCATGTCTGTCAGCGTTTGTCGTGTGGTTTGGTGTGCAATCGTGGAGGTTCCCGGTCTAGGTTTCCATCTAGGACACAATTTACATCCCCAAGCATTATTACCGCCTCCACCATGTACAGCGCGGCTTCCGCCATGATGGACAGGAAGAATTTTGGACAATCTAGATTTGGAGCATAAACATTGATACACAATTCCCTCCCCTCCAATGCACCTTGCAAAATCACATATCTTCCGTCTGGGTCCACTAGCTGATTTAAACACTTGAAGGGAACCCCAGCCAGGTGCCACCCAAACGAGAACTCCTCTTGCAAAACCTGAATAGGATGTGGCATATATCTGTCCCCTCCATCTGCGTCTCACACACGAGATTGCATCCCCTCACACGAGTCTCCTTACGGCCGCTTGCGGCGTGGCGGGTTCGTCTTGCTGGGCCTAGGTACCCAGTGCACGGGTCCCTCCCAGGAGCTCTGTGACTCGCTTTCCGCCGCCGTCCACCCTTGTTGTCCGCGGCACCGCCACACCTCCTGCAGTGCGACCAGAACCCCAGGTCTTCTCGCTATCGTCCGGGCTCACACCAAGATGGCACCCTGTGGCCTCCAATGCTGCAGCTTTGCCTTCATCCACCGCGGACCCTGGAGTCTATTTTTTTTATTGCCGAAGGGCTCAGTGGACCAGCATCGACTCCCGCACCTATTCAGGGTGTTCGCTGAGTCTGGGTTGTGCAGGATGTATGCCGGATAACTGATCACCAGTGGGTGCTCTGGCAAACTCGACTAGTCCGCCATGCGTCCAAGCCACACCCCCCTCACCTTTTGGCTCTGTTACAGGCTTTGTGTACTGATAATTTCCCAAGGGTTAGGTAGGGGCCAGCTGGGGAATTAACGGAAAACATTCCCATTGGAAGAGGTGTCCGCCAAGGATGTGTCCTGGCCCCCACACTCTTTCTCTTATTCATTAACGGATGTGTCTCCTATCTCTTAGACTGCGAAAATTATTCACCTAAAATGCCGGGACACAAAATACTGGGCCTTCTTTTCGCAGATGACACTTTGCTCCTCTCTAAAACTGCACCGGGCCTATCTAACTTTATAGGAAAATGTAGCCTTTTTTGTCAGGACCATGGATTAGAAATGAATAGCAATAAAATAAAATACATGGTTTTTGGCACCCACGAAAAAAACCAAGGGTAAGGTATTTTTAGAGGGTGTGACACTGATTAGGGTCTATTAATTCGACTACTTGGGTGTGAGAATGAATAATTCCCACAGATAGTTACCCCAGATAGAGTTAAGAAGATTGACACTAAAACAAAGCAATGTTCATATTGGACTATCCCTTTGTCGTCTCCTTGGCTTTACTGACCGACATAATGCCATGAGAGTATGCAAAACAAATACTAGAGATTGTAATGTCTTCTCAATATGGCACATCAGGATGAATGTACTAAAATCAAATGGACTCAAGATGTAAGGGCTTTCTTCGTCCAGTGGCCACTTTGCATAGCCGGAGTTGTTTTTGGATCATTGGTTTGGGCTCTATCTCCATTGTTAAGCTCTTACCTCATTAATTGCTTTAAAAAATAGGTTTTATTTAGATGAAGACTGTATAGAATTTTATTAAGTGGGATTGAGCAATTGTTTTAATATGCACACTAATGTTATTGGATTGTATCCATGCCAAAGGATTGTATTGAGGTTTCTAAGCTTTTATTCTACTTGTACTGTAATCTTATGTGCTCTTCTTTATATACAAACTTGACCGTTTTATTTCTATTTTTAAATAAAGTTTTTCTTGCACCTCATATAGTTGAAATGAACTGATAAAGGATAAAGACGATGACCTTGAAATCGTTGCACAGCTTCGATTAACTCATAGTAATCTCTAGCACCCAGGCCAGCTGTGGCAGATGACCAATGAATGTAACAAAGCTTTTTTCTTTCATTGTCAAGTTTCTAGCAGCTGAAGCAATACCAGGATGACCACTTGAGTGGAGGATTCTGAAGGAACAGTAGTGATGGTGGATTTATCCTCGGATGGCGGCTTGCTGGATGCATTCCCACACAGGACGGAGCATAAAACAGACAAACCAAGAGCATTTGATTCGCCTGTGCAGAAGCAGAGCACAAGGTGTTTAAATTATTCATTGCAGGATGATTCGCCCAGTCGTTAGAAGGCGCGATAATTTCTCTCCAGCCTCAGGAGTGACAGGTCATGCAAGGTCTACATCACTGTGATGTAAGTGATTAGCACAGAGGCTTTCAACAAAGGAAGATCCTGAGCCCCATGGCACACCTTGATGATGGATGGCCACCATAAATGCCCGCAGTAGAGAGGATAGCCCGTGGCTGTGTCGCGTGATAGGGCCATCTTGTGGTTGGCCTACTTGCAGCAATGCCCAGATTAGTGTATGGAGGCAGGAGAGCTGAAATGCACAAAAGCCATGCAAACCATAACTCTCACACCAAATACAGTGCTCATGTCAGATCGCATTGCAGATGACGTAAATGCCTTCAAAGGTGACAAGATGTTACGATTAACATTATCAACGAAGCAACTGTGGATATAAGATCTCTTTGGGTATGTGTCGCTATTTATGTTTTGCTGTCAGATGTTCTTAGTTATGGATATAAATTTTGTGAAGTCATAAGCACTGCATTTGGTGTGCAAGTTATGAACCGCAGGCGCAATGGGATAAGGCATAGGGGTTTTAGTTTTTAATTAAACTAAATCTGAAGCTGTTTAAGTGAATTTCAAATGTTTTTTGTAAGCACATATTAATATGTTAAGCGTGAAAGAAACCATAACTTTTTTTGATCATATACTGCATTACCACCTGGCAGGCACAATCCCGGAGGGTGCGAACCCCTGCTGTGCCCATGCACAAAAGAGTTTGGCCAGGCCCTAGGTCCAACACACTCGCTGGCTCAATCCATGAACACGTCCAACACACCTGTGCGCAGACATCAACTGGGGTTGACCACACGGTATGCACCCAACCGCAGCCGCACATGGCAGCGCTCTTCTAAGGAATGCCACTTTAATGAGGAGATTAAAAAAATAAAAAAAATCTAGATTCACAGGTCCTGGCACAGATTCAAGGATCCTGACACACCCTTCAAGAAGACCTGTGGGTCCAGCGAAAATCCAGGATAACGGAATTGCGCAACATTCTGCAAGATCTTCCTTTTTAGGTCGAGCCTCGAGTAGCGCGCAAGCGCAGCTTAGAGGCGAAGACTTAATGTAAGTGAGTTTTCAAAGCAGTCCAAGAAACGCTCGTGCGTCGTGGCTGGCCTTTTGAGATGGATACGCGCGGCAAACATGTGTTTCCAATTATCGTGCCCAGACGCGGGCGCGATAAGTGGAAACACATGTCTGCCGCGCGTACTCATCCAAAGGCCAGCCACGGCGCACGAGCGTTCTGAGACTGCTTTGCAGGCTGCCACGCTCGCTCGCCCCCGCTCCTCCGTGCTTGTTACACCAGACCTTCGCTGGCTTGTTTTTT
Source organism: Calotriton arnoldi (assembly GCA_963921515.1). Lineage (NCBI taxonomy): Eukaryota > Metazoa > Chordata > Amphibia > Caudata > Salamandridae > Calotriton > Calotriton arnoldi. The sequence goes on along the minus strand of CAWUFW010000413.1, from coordinate 3,945,627 downwards.
ATCTTATGCATCTAACAGCCATTGACAAAGACAATAGTCCTGGCTTGTTGTAACATAATCAGCACAACGCCCTTTTACGAGCGCCGCGCTGTTAATGGTTTCTCTCTGCTCTCACACACCCCTCCCTTCTCCCACTCCCTCCCCCCATGCCCAGTGTACGTAGTTTAATCCTACTCAGGAGGTGGCCCCTCCTTCAGTGACACGCGGCAGCCCCCTCTCTTTGCTGTCACGTTAGTGTTAGAAGGGGCCTCCGCTCTCTCTTCCACGAGTCTACGTCACGCTTTCTCCGCCTCTCTGCTCCGTTACTGAAGTTACTTTCCAGGCCTCAGTGCCATGCCGGTCACTGTCTCAGAACCGTCTAGCTCGGGGGCACACTCTGCTCTGCTTGGGTTCTTCAGCACACACCGCTCTGCTCTCCGTCTCCTCGGCGCTGCTCTCACATTCCATTCCATGGGCCTCCCTTTCTTGAACCTTAGCTTTCTGATCAGCCCCTCTCTGTGACTGGGACCCCGCGGGAAGCTTTGCTGCTGATACCGCCGTCTCCAGGGCCTGTAATCTCGCCAGTCAGCTCCGAGTTCACCTCCTTATCACTACTTTTGTACGGCGGACTTAAGTCGAGCCGTGTGATCCTTGACACAATGGCCGGCCCAGGATCCAATCCCGCTAAGACTCTTAAAAGATGTACCTCGGGCCTGAGCCGCCCCCGCTGAAGTTTAAATTACTGCAAAAAGACTCTGTTAGGCAAAATAAAAAACGAACACACACATAAACATGACCAGCACAAATATTCTCTCAAACAATTAAAACAAGCATTGGCATAGCCAATAGGTCTCGCCTTTGGAACCTTATAAGTTTTTAGCCATGCAACAGTTGAATGTTATTGCACCAAGGATATTGTGCTGCATAACTAAATACTTATAAGGTCCCAAAAGCGAGACCTATTGGCTATGCCAATGCTTGTTATATGTGTATTTATACAGAGTCTATGAATGTAACACCATAGTTCTAGTTGGCCTAAAATTCCATTGGAAAAACGTTTTTGCTTTGTTTATAACTTTGGTGAATCGCAAATATGCACACTTCGTTACATTTTGGCATGCCTCATTTTTATTCCCTTAAAGAGTAGTCTGAATTTAAACAAGGGGTGGGTCGAAGAGTGAGCTCGCCGCCTTGCATACCAGCATGCAATTTGCCCAGATGCATTGTGCCTAGTATGATGTGAGTGGTGAAGGAAAGGGCCGCCACAACATGTCACATGTTCACAGGTTGATAGGAGCAAATCATGGACAGGGCAACGGTTAAACAATGATTTACGAATAAGATGTGGGTCCCGTACTCACCATGCCACTGGATTCAAGCTAGCCTGGCTGATGAGGGGGTGATACTCCAAAACCAGTCCCAGCATGCTCGTTTCCGGTACAGGGAGGACCTGGCCTGGCAGTTCGAGCTGGACTGTTCCCATGGGGCGCAGGGTCAAGACTGATTTGCATATGGCGTGGTTTAAACTGGTGCGGCATGGTGAGCAAAAATGTGATGGATTTAGGCCCAGATCTCTGTTTGAGGGTAAATGTTTGATATTGTTCAGCATTCCGTCCATCAATTGTTCTTTTTGCAGTATGTTAGGGCCTGCATTTTGCTACGGGTGCCATTCATTATGTCAAGAATTATCTCCAACATGTCAGCTGCAGCATATTAACTTGGGTGCTTCCATAAACCCAGATCACATGGAGTCTGCAGCAGCAGAGTCCATCATAAAACACGCAAACAGACTCACTCGTACTTGTTCCCACTCACACAAACATACTCACTGGTTCTAACTCTCAGACTCTGGGCCGTGGTGCACCTGCACCACTGACAGCTATGCAGCGGATTCACTTCTGCTCCCTCTCACAATCTCGAGTCACTCACTCCAAACACATTCATTCACTCACTCCCTCATTCATACACTCTCTCAAACTCATATTCTCATTCACTTTCACCGTCATTGACACTCTCAAACACACTTAATCTCATTCACTCACAAACGCATACACACACTTGTACACATGCTCATGGAAACAACATTTGTTTTACCGTCCTTCCTTTGCTCGCAACATCCTGTGATTCTGGGCAAATCACTTAATCTCCCCGTGCCTAACAAAAATGAATATGTCCTCATGTAACGCAACTGGTGCTATGTAAAGCGCTCTGATACACGATACCGGGTCAAGTTCGCGCTACATAAAACTCCGTAAAAAAAAAAAAATCGGAAGCTTCTTGGCAGCATCTGCGCAGGAATTTGGCACTGAACATTGGAACGTGCAAGCCATGATTCCCAACGAGGAGTCACATTTTAGCAGATATGCAGTCCTGCCCGATGCATGCGCAGTTTGTCTCCTACAAAAGAAAATATGGATTGTGCCAGTGTGAGGGCATTGTAGTTGAACTGCGCCCCTCAACATACACAATCCAGACATCCACCTACAACGTGCTGTGTTTTTAAACAGAATCGTGTCTCAGCCCGCTCTACCACCCTCCTCTTCCTGCCACCAGGAGGAGCCTGGAGTCGACTCAGAAGGCTGACCTGCGCACTGGCAGTGTTCATGGAAACACGAAAGTCGTATTTTTAAGAAACCTGTTCAGTTAAACAATTAGCAGTTGTGGCAAGAGGCAGTAGTGCCCCCCTCACAGGAGTCTACGCAGCCCCCTGAAGCCACCGATGAGGAGCTGCCAATGGTTCCTACTGGAGCTGGATCAAGACAATCGCATATAACTGGTTCCTGTCTCCGGTAGTATGGTGGGCAAAAGAACACAGGACTAAAATGCAGCTCAGAGTAACTAACAGTGGCTGAGATTAATTCACAAATATTCCACATTCACTTTTGTGTATCCGATTTAGGTAGAGAGCATTGAAAAACAACATCCATGGACGCGAGATACATGGGGATTCTTTGGCAATTCACAGTTCTAGGCAGCCAAGAGCAGTGTGCATCGGTACTAAGCAGGGCAGGTATCTGTGTTGTACACATTGTCAATGGAATGTGTATAGAATGTCCTGGGCCTGCTGCTGCCGACTGCACACAGTCAGTTATTGAACTGCACAATAGGCCAAGTGTTGCCTGTTGGCTTTCACCGTTCAGTATGGATAGTGCGTCCCGCTGGAAGACCAGAATTACAAGCATTATGACAATGTCAGCATTTTGTTGTGTACCCCCTTATGCCAAGAATTAAATGCAATATTCATGCAGACTGTAGGAAAAAACAAACCAGAATAATGGCCTTACAAAGACAGCAATTAAGCCTACCATTTATCCCAAAAACTATAGGGTTGTCCACTATATTGATCCCATTCCATCCAGTTAATTTAAGTTTGAGCCTTTATTTGTATAGTAAAACTTTTAGAACTATGTTTCTCTATTTTTACTGGCACTTTTTTTAGTGTATAGTCCAAATATGCTTTTTTGAGCTACAGTAAAAGGATTCACCTTACTTTTGCCTGTAAACAACAAAGCCATGTTACCAGCTGAGAGTAAAACTAACTCCACCATTCAGTGTCAGCCAGCGGCCAACATTTATAAGGCATCGAAGACCAAGGAAAATTTCAACAGGGCTAAGAGCAGGTTTGTGCACTGAGATTTTGTCTCATTGCACCGACTTAACTAATCCTTTTGAAGCTTTGTTCTCCAAGGACTATTTAGCAATGGTGTAAGGCATTCAGGTCAAATAAGAATTTTGCGAACACCCAGAGCTCTAGCGGTGCCTTGGTCTCAGCTCTTATAAGCACAAAGGACCAATGAAGGGAACACTGCAGAGTCAATGCTTGTGCAGACCCAGGTAGTAGAACATTTCTACACCGATAAAAGAACATGCTTCATGGAGATAACAAAATAGTGTTCGGTTCTTTTTGCACTGGTGGACAAGGAAACATCATTAAAAGCGGATAATAGTTGATTTTAGATTTAGAGGGCAAGGCAGCAATTTTTTGACCCAGGCCACTCAAATCAGGCTCACATGAAAAATATTAACCCCACTTTGGAAGGAATTATTAATATATGTTTCCCCAGCATCATATTTAAATGCAGACATTTCCTAAAAAAAGATATTAAGATGTGGGGGCACAAGTTATGCAAGCTGTCGCGTATTTAAGCGTAGCTATTCCATACCCACTCCACTTTACGTTCAGTTTTTCCCTCTAGAAGTAACGTGCTATAGGCAAAACTTAAGTATTTCCTCAACAGGCTTTATCCTAAGCTTAACCATCGACAGACTCTACCCCCTACTCAACAAATTTTCTGGGCACTCGGATGTAGAGTTCTCATGATTTGTACACACTCGAAGTTCACACAAGTTTTAACAGAAGACTGACAGGTGGGACCAACGATCTTGCTCAAACCAAGCTCCCGCTACAGAAAACAGAAGCAGCTAGTACACACAATTAAAAAACATAACATTTTTTTTTTTTAATACTATGAAGTTTCATCTTAAAATAACAGTTGATTCTCAGACACCATTTAAATAGAGAGGATTTAAACCTGCGACAGAGTGTAAATGGGTAGAGACTGCTACATGAGTACTAGGTGCCGTGGGTACCATAGACCCATCCTTTTCCAGATGGTGGCAGCACAAGTTGAAGCTCCTTATCACACAGGATGCAGTGGGACAATACTAGTTCTTGCTTTTCAGTTCAGAACATCCACTGGCCTGGATTACAGTTTAAAGCTCGGAGGATCCATGAAAACACATTCAACAACTGAAAAAGTCACTCTTCCGGCTTCCAAACAAAATGCAGGTAAAGTTCTCCGCCGGCACAACAGTCTCCGAGCATCCATGCCATCATGAGAGCCCAAGCAGCGCCCCTACCATTTTACTAGCTAGTTTCTGCTTGGGTAGCGGGTAGGGCTCTTGTAGCACAGCAATGGACCAGCATCAGGTCAGATGATGTTGGGGTCCAAAGTCACCAGTCTTACTTCTGACGCTTGTAGATCAAGGCAGCCAGACTCAGGAAGATGTTCTTGGACAAGTTCTTGGCGTGGGTCTCAATAAGCTGCTGAAGGTTGCTATAACTCTGCTCCTCATACGCCAGGTACACAGTCCGCATATCCAGGTCATCGTATAACTGCTTCACCCTGGATATCTTCTCAGCATCGTCGCGGCCATAGTTTTCCTATTAAGAATAAAATGTAAAAGTTGGGCACTAAGTCTCACTTCTCAGTCATCTCACAACAAATTTGGCTATTTTTTATTTTCGTACTCTTCGGTTTACGATTTAAAAAAAAATGTTACTTAACTGTAATTAGAGGTCCCCACCACTATCTTTATAGTATTACATGCTTGGATTATTTTGTTGCAACAAACTGATTGAAAGATTGCTTGATTCATCTCAGTCACTGGTGATCACTTTAGGCTGCATTCCATCATATTCCACTCACTGTGCCATTCTAGACAGACCAGCCCTTTGAAAATTAACCATGGTCCTGCTCCAACAGTATCAGTCCAGCCTGAACTGCAAGGCCAGGTCCCCTGCAGAAGTAGACACATGTAACCTTGAACTGGTTTTGATCTACTTAAGTCTCATCAGTGAGGCCCAATCCCACCCCAGACGTGGCTACGGTGCTTGCAGGGCCCCGCAACTCCGGCTAGAACTCACCGACAAGGTCAAAACAGGTTTGGATTGGCTTGTGTTCCCTTCTGAAAGGAACCTGGTCTGGCAGTTCTGGCTGGACTGCTCCCATTAGATCAGGACCAAGACTAAATATGCATATGGTAGGAATTTGTCTAGTGTGGTACAGAGAACAAAAGACTGAACTGGATAAGCCCTGAGCAATCGCCAATGGTGGAGATTAATTAAAGAAATCTTTGCATCACTTGGTTAGATAAATAACCTCGCTCTTGGAATCACGGATACATTTCAATACATGGTCAAGTCAACACAACACAAAAGTCCTTTTCTACACAAGGCACAGCGAATAGGTCTTGAGCCTGTCCTCAGAAACTATCATCAACTCTATATCCATGAAACGCATCTTTACAGGCATGAGTCTTACTGAGGAGATGGAAACGTTCCATGCGAGTCTATTAAATATGCAAATCTTAAAGAACTATATTTCATGGCAAGTAACTTTTCATCCTCTAGCATTTGATCTTACATGTATGAGCATGCCTTGAATGGAGTATAAAACATGGTCACATGTGGCTCTTCACTCAGTACACAAATGACTCCGCATCACCTCTGATGTCCATGTTTGAGAGGCTACAGGCCATGGGGAAACTGTACAAAGGGCTGCTTTGTAGACCTATATATCTGTATTCAATTGCAGTATGGCTGTGGCAGATTTGCCTCTTGTCGAATGGGTTGTTACCCTTACAGGAAGTAAGCAATTCCCCTTTAAATAATCTAACTTTATGCGCAAGAGACTATCCATCTTTCAGTACTTCGGAATTGCTCGTGGTTGGTCTTCGGTACTAGACCCAAAAGTAACAAACAATGGGGAAAAACTTCTGAAATTCCTTGTCCTACCAATGTATCACCTTCACTCTATGGGCTTACAGTGCAAGGACACTTGGTCTGCAGGTGTAGTGTGGTTTTGCAAGACCGAAGCTTCTATAGGATTAACAGCCTGAAAGCGCTTCAGGAATGATAAAAGAGATGTCTTCCAACAACCACCACAATACTGTAGAACTTGGTAAGCAGATCAGGTGTAGGAATAGCTGGAATCTCACGGATGTGTCTAAAAGCAATTGTGGTCACAAACGCTTGGGATTTGTGCAGTGGTTGTTTCATAAGAGCCACTCATCAACCTAGAAAGTGCTGGACTGATTCTACATGTTGATGCTGGTCAGTGTATCAGCACAAAAACCCTACAAAGTTGAAAAGAGCCACTGTGAAATATTTAAGAGGCTTTGTTGGGAAACTCTGGACAACAATCCTCCTTGCAACTCATCTGCACACTCTCCAACTGACTGAAGAATTAACTCCTTGGAGTGAAACTTTGAGCAGAACAGTCAATCAAAATGCTTCCTTTGCGGGGCGGCCGGCAACTATTGTTATAGTCCTGTCCAAAAAAGCATTGACTTCCAACTCACAACCCCAATGTTGAATGCTGTCCTATATAACATCAACAACAACAGAAACAGAGGCAGTGGTTTCCAACGGTCCTTGAAAATCCATAGTTGGCGTCTGCTCCTTGGGTGCTTGGACAAACACTTTCTCGTTAGCCAGAGGAGAATTGAGGTACAGCAGCTTCTTCAACAGTCATATATTCTCCGATTTGCCTTAGCTCTCTTCACTCCTCTTGTAAGCCTACATACCCATTCTTCCATCATTCTTGCACCTTCGTGTACACCGATGAGTTCAAACGCTCTCACACCACAAAGTCGTTCTCCTTCACATTAATCTTGTAGTCATTCTTTTATTTGCATAGGCTTGTTCCTATATTCTTAAAGCATCCAGTTCCCAACATACACCAGCTTCTCCAGTTACCTCACATTCCCCTCCATAGTCTTCCCCTTGACACAAACCTCCAGTAGAGTTCCCATCAAAAGGGCAAATTCTTATCCACATCTCTCCATGACAAAGTACTCTCTTCAGCTTACGGAGGACTGCACTTAATAATCCTATTGATCTCAGGACACACAGACAGGTTGCCAAACACCACTTTGTAGCACTAACTCGTAGCACTAACTCATAGCGCTTACATTATGCACGAATACCTATATTAGCTTTCAAGGTGAATACTTTATGCAGCGATCTCCAGCCGTATGGAGAGGCCTTGTGTCTCTCAGACATCTTGGCCTTCGAGGAGAGTGGTGGTGCTTTTAGAGAGGGGGATGAATGAAATAATGGTTGGAGTTTGGCCTGGTCGAAGGCCTAATTGTACAGTATAGTTTTATGAAGGTCCCAGGTAAGCAGATTGCTGGCCGACTATTAAATGGGGGTCCAAGGCATTTCAAGTCAGACTGTTTTACCTTCATGATTCTTGTTTTTGGTCAGGTTGATAAGTCTTGTACAGTCGCATTCCAAGTTTTAACAGAGGGTGTAGTGTGGTGCCATTTTCTGCAGTGGTGTTGGAATCTTGCTCTCAAAAGATCTGACCTCTTTGCATAGTACTATGAATTGTCCCTTTTCTCCCTCTTGGAACCAGAAGCATTCTTCAGGGTCAGATGGATGTGATCGGCTTTATTCAGGATCAGACAGTCTAGGTAACTGGTTCTGGGATTCTTTAGGTTTCACTATGTCCTCGGGGTACGATTAAATCCTTGTGTGTATCTGGACTAAAAGAAGGATCCTCCCGAGTCCCAGGTCCTAAAGGGTTGCTGTTTTAACAAGTGCAGTGATTGGCTGTTTAATGGAAATGTCTTAATCGATCAAAGTACTAAGGGTTTTTACAGTTGTGTGGCACGCACAGAGGTAAGTTGCCAACTGAAAGGAACATTTCTCTACATGAGCCATTTTCATGACCATTCAGGCTCAACCGATGCTTTATCCACCAGTAGACGAACTTGGCGAACTTTGGGTGCATTTGTAGGCTCTTATAATGTGAAGGTTGGAAGGATGCTGCAAGACACCATAAGAAATGAAGCTATTCCATGGTCTCACCTTTGATGGTCATGTTGCAGATCAGGGAGCTGGAGGTCAGATAATAGCTGACTGGATTATGCCGGCCCACGGCCAGTTTTTTCGCAAGGAGATTTTAGTATGCTTTAAGGCCTTTGGGGCTATGCTGTGCTGGAGGGAGGCATTCAGCAACCCCAAGATATCTGGGGATACTATCAATGCCAGTCTGTGAGGATTGGTGCCGGGAACAGTTCAGATAGGTTGGAAGTCTTGATTCTTTCTCTGCCTTTCAGAACTGACTCATTGGTGTGAATGGAACCATCACCATGTCGCTTTTGGCAGACAGGCAGTGTCACCAGAGAACTAGTTTAGTTGTTAAGAATGACCATGGAATATGAGAAAAAGTATTTCTGAAGCCAAGGTCTTTGCAACACTGTGAGAGGGATACGGTGATATGTTTGAGGGAATAGATTTTATGATCTTGTGCAAAACATTAATTTTTTACTTGCTACCTCCAAGACGCATGTGGCATCGTAGTCTATTTTAGCACCAACAATATGGCCTCATGCTGGCTCTACACGTTGGTTTAGCATTGCTGTTCTCCTAATGGTCTTTAAAATGTTGCTCTGCATCTTCAGAGAAGTCACTTCACCCATGACTGTCCTATCTTGTAAATGAAATACTATGTTTTCCCCCAAGAGTTGGGCAGCGGCGGCTCTTCTGTTAAGGCGGAGGAGCACCGCCCCACTGCTTTCTGAGCAGTGAATATAGGAAAAATAAAATGATAATAAAACATTATCATTTTATTTTTCCTTGCCATGCCTGGTATGCCGATTCAAGGGGGGGAAACAGTCTTTGCAAAGCGATTTTTACATTGCAGTGCCTTCACCACGCATTTGTTACCCCGCATTTGTTTAGCACGTATAGGCCTTACCACGCGTTCAAGGTAAGTATGGGGGATCTCTCCCCACAAAGATAATAAATAAATATATATTTAAACTGGATTGGATGGGGAGTCTGATGTGTCCCAAGGACTGAGGCGCGAGGTGGCCGGCAGCATAAGGTAAGTCTTTTATTTAATTTTAACCCCCAGTGCTCCTCCCGCGCCCCCTCCACTTTTTATTTGTATCGGTCGCCACTGGAATTGGTCTTGTTCTTCTAGTGCACTGGTGGTATTAGAAGGGAAAATCATTTTTTTGCCCTTTGGATCAGCGTCAGGTACAGTACCAGTGTTTGCACACAGAAAAGGAAAGGGCAAAATGCTGTTGTATTTCACCTGTTCCAAGGCTCGAAGCACCTCATAATGGTGAAAATTAAGCTTTGAATGCTCACCCTCCCTACCCTGAGAGTCAAGTCCCTAAATGGATCCGATGGCTACAGAACTTAAGCAATCAGTAACCTGGGACTGCCCCAGGGTTCCAACAAAAGGCCTCACATTCACTTGCTTTACCTCGCCTTTGGAGGACAGCCTCAATGGACATCTGTCTGAACCCTAAATCTTTAATATCAACAATATTGTGAGGATTAGCAGCAAGTTATCTCCTTAGATATACTAATCTAATCTTGCGCACATTTTCTGCCACATCTCACGATCGTAGGTCACTGTACGAGCCAGGGTGTTTAGATGCTCATATACTAAAGAATAGTGTTGGGAAGACCTTAAATATCAGACTGTCTACATTTGTGTCAGGGTGTATAGAATAAGTGACTACAATCCGTATTAAATACCTTCTGGCTACAGCTGTAATGACCAAGTTCACTTTGGTTTAGAATGATTTAAGAGAATGGGGACGGGAGAATGTAGTTATTCAAAGAAGAGCCAGATTCTATTTATGAACTGTAAAAACAGGCTCTAAGAAACATATCTTCAGCAAGCAGTGGTGTTCCTTATATGAACTGGCAGTGGCACCATCCCTTTTCTTGTATAAAGCTTCAAAACAGGCAAGTGAAATATTTGCAGTTCTTATCAAATGATGCAATTAAATAAGGCCTTCGGAGGCAATGGGATTAAGGAGAAGCTGCCAGACGTTTTAATGCAGCCTGGCTAAAAGCTTTAATGATAATAAAAAAACAACAAATGAAATGACTCGCCCATTATTTTATTTACCGATCCAAGATGGATCGGTATTATATACATGTCAAAAGCCTTTTAAGGCAGTGTGGCCAGACCAGCAGCAATTTGCAAAACCAAAGGGGATGATGGACGGAGTGTTGAACATTGCAAGCACTCACCCCCAGTCAACTGATCTGGGTTTAATCCATCATCATTCTTTAGCTCACTCCGCCACCCCAGTTCAGACATGGCCAGATGCAAATCAGTCTGACCCTGTGCCTCATGGGAAGCAATTTGCAGCCTGGTCCTCCGAAAAGAAAGGCAGGGAGGCAGCAGCAACTGGGGGCATGTGGGGTCACGCAAGGGGGAAGCACACAAGCGAGAAAGGAACAGGAGGCAGGAGAGAAGCACAATATACAGGCGGCAGCACGGAGCGGGTATGGGGGGTGGTACATAAATACATGAGGAATCCATGAAAAACCCATGCACTCATGGAGCACGTAACCAAAAAGAAACAACCATTGTACTTGAAACGTAAGCAGTGAAAGGACACAAGTAATGAGGCCATGATCCAAGAGAGGTACAAACACAAGCAGAGGAATTAAAGCCCACACAAGCTAACAATTAACAAGCATTGGAAATGCAATAGGTCTCGCATTTTTTTAAGTTAGAGCTATTGGCATTGTCAATGGCAATGCCTTTTACTTATGTTTATGGAGTGGATATATGTGGTGTGAGGTGGAATTATGTGAGTTGGATAGAATTGTGTGGCGTGGAATAGTGTGGTGTGGAGTGGATTTGTGTAGAGGAATTATGTGGCATGGTGTGCAGTGGAATTATGTGGATAGTAATTATGTGGTATTGAGTGTACTGGAATTATGTAGAGTGGGATTGTGTGGCATGGAGTGTAAATATGTGGATTGGTATTTTGTGTTGTGGAGGGAAGTTTAATTATGTGGTATGCTGTTAAGTTATGTGGCATGATGTAGAGTTTTGTGGTGTGGATTGGATACATGTGGTGTGTTGTGTAATCATGTGGAGCAGGTGCTGTGTGGTCCCTACAATGTAGACAGGGTGTGGTGTGGGTGGTGTAGGCACTGTGGTCTGTGTGGTGGATATGCACTGAGCCCTGTGAAGCACAGGTTAATCTATGTTCTTCTGTAGGCATAGCCTTGAGAGGCCAGTGTAGGCCTGGTGTGATCTGTGTTATGCTATAGCCCGAGTATGGTTTGGGTGCTGTTGGCACAGTCTGTTGTGTATAATATAGGTGCAGTGTGGTCAGAGCCATGTAGTTGCAGCTTGGTGTTGGAAAGTGTAATCTCGGTTTAATAGATGCTGTGGTATCTGTGTTATGGGCACATGAAGGTTTGCCTACGCCTAGAGTGCCCTGGATTGTGTAAAGCAGTGTGATGTGGATGAGACTGGTAAGCTGTTGTGTGGATGATGTAGGTGCTGGCTGTTCTAGATGTTGTGTGAACAGTAGGGTCTAGGTGGAGTACAAAGAGTGTGGTCCAGATGGTGTGTGTAGTGTACGTTTAGTGTGGTGTGGAAGGGGTGTGAATGCAGTGATGTATACGTGGGGTAAGTACAGTGCTGTCTGGGTGAAGTTGGTGAACGTTGCACTCGGTAGTTTAGACATGTGTGTACTATACCACATAATACTGAGCATTTTTGTGTGATCAGTGTTGTTTTGCAGTATTATGGTCAAGGAGGATTTGGTAAACAGTCATCAGTTTTATAGGCGCAGTGTAGCCTATGACGTGTTGATACTGTGAGGTGTAGGAAGGGCCACTTGAATTACACGATGCTGCAACTTTTTCTTCATATGTAGTATGAGTACGCCACGCTTGCTACATAATCCACCATGTGCCGTCTCATCTGCAATGTGTTTCTAGCACAAACAGATCCAAAGAGGATGTGGCCTAATGGCTAGAGCGGTGGATCTCGAAGCTGGGGAACCGGGTTCGAGTCTCAGCAGAGACGCTCAAACTCCTGTGATTCTAAGCAAATCACTTAATCTCCCCGTGCCTAACAAAAAATGAATGTGTCTGTCTGTAACGCAAATGGTGCTCATGTAAAGTGCTCTGAACCTTCGGGTCAAGTTCGCACTATATATAACCCCAGGAAAAAATAAAGTATTAAAACACTGTGCTTAGGATACGACACTCTGCCTGGCCATTACAAACGTTAACTGAGAACCCTTCAGCTGTTGATAGCTGTGTTCATGCATTTAAAGGGATGGTAATTTTTCCAAGATCGTATTAACTTCCTGAAATGATGGAATGGGGTATGGGCTGTTGTGTGCAGCAAAAACAAAAAATTTAAATACTCACATGTAATTCAAACACGGTGGAAAACAATTATACCCTTTTGCTATGAAAATGCCTTGTTTCACTATTCACCGAATATATGGTTATGTCACATTGTTCTCAAAACAGCAATCATTTAAACAAGGGACTCAGCTGTTAGAAGAATGCTAAATATGTTGCAACTATTCTAAAAATTACAGGTCTTGAATCCTAACTAGCATCTTAATTAGCCTACATAATAAATAGTAAATGAAACACACTGTTTTGTGGGGCATACTCTCACCCTTTGACTATTTGGGTGTCTATGCGCTTCTGTGCTGGACTCTTCATTTGATGTTTGGAGAGACCTTTTACAAACACTGGAGGGACACTTTTGTCTCATGCCCATGATGTGTACAGATACACGAGGTTAATTATGGATTAGGAATTCAAGCCCAAACAAATCCTGAAATTTGACAGCTACGGTTTGCAACGCAAACTATAACTCATGCCACTCACACTTTGTGCTCTTGATAGCCTTTTTTCTATGCCATTGGCAACTTGTTGTATTGAGCATGACAGGCTGGGGTGAGTTATGGTGTGCATTGTATTCATTGCAAACCATAACTTACGAATTTTAGGGTATTTTCAGCTTTTTATTCTCTGAGCCATAACTAACCTTTAATTGTGTTTCTTTTACTGAATTTCTATTTTTTTGAATGAGGCACTGCGCTTAAATTGCCGATGTGGCCGGTCCCAGCTGCTCAATGGCCTTTGGCCAAATGCAACAGGGGCTCAGCACTGAGCTTGGCGTTCGGACAGGATCCGTGCCCAACCCACTACCGGCAACCTATCACTGCTGCACACAGCCTAAGGCCTTGCACAGCAAGGTTTGGATGACCAGTCCCTCTGCCCACGACCTTCGGCTGTGCGCAGTGTGGGTAGGCGCAATGGGCATCGGCTGCAGGGCCGGGCAAACAGGCACGCAATGTGCCCCACCCTCTGCCAGCAGCTTGCCATTCTGCGCATGTCCTGGCACTTTTGGAATGCAGAACCTTAGATGACCATGCTAAGAGAATGCCAAATTTGGTGCAGTTCCATCATTGGGTACCAAAGTTTTAAGCAAATCCAAGAATGCCTTTTCAATGGAAAGTGTGGCTGAATCATAACTACACAACCTTTTACTTTAAGAATTATGTACAAGTTGGCTTCTTTACTTCTGCGTGCAACACTGTATATGCTCCACACAAATGATTTCACTCAATGAAGTACAATGACAATTAAAATGGTGTTCTTGTGCTTCTGAACAAGACAAAGGCCTTGTCGTGAGCAGAAACATGAGTAACAGAGTGGGAAATATGAGTTGTGCGTTTACATCACACTCGTTTGTTCTTCTCTATGCACACTGAACATGCCAAACTATGCACGAGGAAAAAGCCCCAGAATGAGTGTCAAACATGAACGAATTAAAGCACAAACACTAGTTTACAATATAATTCCCCAATGGAGTGTCAAAACTTGAAATCTCATGGGAATATCGCCCTATGGAATAACCGATCTTTGCAGTATCAGTTTATTCTAGAGGGTGGAAGGAGTTAATTCTGACCTGGTTTTCCTTGCACATTCATAATGAGAGCCAAAATCAATAGTTGTGAATAATATTTTGAATAGAATCTGCTGAAGGAGTACAGTTTCTTTCTTAAGAAACGTATATTTTATAGCATTTGGTGCCTTTTTCACCAAGGCGTGTTAAAATGTAAAAAATAACCAGATTATAATGCCCCAAAATGTGCTGCGTAATTTACCTTCAATTGAAATTTAAAAAAAAATCATAATTTGTCTTTCCTTGTAGAATAATTTGCTTTTTCTTGCTGATCAACCATACAGCATAATTTGGTCCAGCACTGCCACATAACTCCTTCACCCCTGCATGTAGGTGCAGTATCGTCTCTGGTGTAAGTATAAACTGTAATTTGTGTTGCAGACGCACTTTGATTTCAGTTTAGTGCCTACAGTGTAAGTATAGTGTGAAATGGGTAGTTAAGCATTGTGGAGTGGGTGAGCTACGTGCACAGTGGGGCAACTGTGGTGTACAAATGAACATTGGTCCTATCTTTGTACGGGCAGTGTGACCTGGGTGTTGTAAAGTTGTGTATTCTGACCACCTAGTGATCTGTTTTGCAGGCACATTGAGGGATGGGTGATGAAGATACAATGTGTTGTAGGTGCGGTGTAGACTGTGTGTGTAGGCGCCAAATGGTGTATTGTAAGGGCAGTGTGGTGTGGGCAAGGTGTGGGTGCAATGTTGTGTGAGTGCAACTAGATGTGTGGTGGTATTTAGTGCAGGGTGTACAAGTCTTGATGGGTAGTGTGGGCATACTGTGGTCTGAGTAGTTTAAACCAGTTAGATTGGGTTAGCCTAAAGCAGTTTTGTGCGGGTTTTGGTGTGGTATGGAAAGTGTAGATGCATGTGGGTCTACATTTTTGGTTCACGGAGTGGCCTGCATAGTGTAGTGCGGGTGGTTTGGACTCAGTGTGGTATGGAAGGTGTAGATACAGGTTGGTCTGAATGATGTATTTGCAGAGTGGCCTGGCTAGTGTACGGAGTGTGGTGCTAGGGTAAGGTATGGAGCGGGACCTGGCAGGTGTGGCACTGCGCGGTTAGGGTGGTGCAGGTGCAAAGCTGCGCATGTTGTACTCTACAGGTGTACAGTTGAGTGACTTTTGTGGACATGCAGGGACCTGTGTAGTGTAATGTTGCGCAGTCTGGGTGGGGTAGTTGCTCAATTGCTAGTTTGTGTAAGAGCGTAAAAGCACAGAGGTCTGGGCTAAGTGTGCTCTGAGTGGTTTTGGATGTTGTAAGCACGTTGCAGTCTGTGTACTGCATGCAGAATGTGTTCAATGTGGTATAGGTGCAGGTTGGTCTGGCTATTGTGTATACAGTTTGACCTGCATAATGTAAACTGTGTGCTCAGGATGCGTAGGTTCAGGTTGGGTATGGACGGTGTAATCACAGTGTGGTCTTTATGTTGCATGCACAACATTGGCTGTGTATTGCGCGCACAGTGTGCTTTGATTGGTGTAGATGGAGGTTGGCCTGGCTATTGTCTTCATAGAGTGACCCGACTAGTATAGGCGCAGTATGATTAGTAGGTGCAGGCACAGCTTGGGTCTGGACGGTGTAAACATAAAGTGCTCAGGGTAGTAAAGTCGTGTTGCGGTGTGCAGGGGCACCCACAGTGAGACAAGGCCCTGGAATCAGGATTTGCCCGTAAGTAGGAGTTTACCTCTCAGTTGAAGCTATTTCAAGTCTGCAGCTCAGGGCCCGGAGGAAATCCCAGTAGATCTCTCAGCAGCTGCAGCAGTTATTTGAGGGAGGGGGGTCCACTAATCTGACCCCACAGGGGCTGCAATATGGCGGAGGCGGGGCCTGTCAGCACTCCAGGGATGGGAGCACCGGAGAGCGGTTGCTCATTAATCCCGCGGTGGACGGGAGTCGTAAGGGAGCGTCCCTTCAGGTTGGTAGTCCGTGGAAGAGAGGGACGGTATCCCCAAACACAGGGAGGGGTCTGACAAGAGATTTAGGGGTTGGGCTGCGGACAGGAACCGGTTCTCTGCACCCGACGCCCAGGCGCAGCGCTCCGCAGCTGAAAGGGGGCCACCTCGCCCCGCCCCCCACCGCCTGTTTGGGTTTAAAAGTGTCGGAACGGAACCCCGGGCCCGAGCCGCGGCCGTTGGAGTCCGAGTGGAACCCACGGGCCCGGTAACGGCCCCCAGCGAGGGCGAGAGAATAGGGAAAGAGACCCTCCAATCCATGTCCCCCACAAGGGGGAGCCCCGGCACCGAGGCAACCCTACTGACCCGCAGACAACCATCTGTCACAGCTCTGCCATGGACTCCTCCACCCCGCCCCCAACTCACGTGTCCCTGACCCCACTTATTGGTGAACCGCCACCTGCCTTAAGAATAACTCACACCATCAAGCGAGCGGAGAAACAGACCCTGAAATAGCGGCCGCGCGGTAAAAAAAAAAATAAACAGTGGTGCGCGCGCACCACAGAGGAGCGGGGGGAGGGAGCGCGGCAGCGAGACGAACGCGCGCTGCTGCGCGTGCTGGCCACCGTCGGGAATGGGCGCGGCAAAGGCGGGACATGCGCCCGCCTTTGCCCAATCGCGTGCCGTTTTTGTAAAAAAAATGCACGCTCCAGCCAATGTGGGCTTCCCAAAGCAAAACCACACGAACGAGCGTGTGGGCAGCTTTCAGAAGCCCTTTCTAGAGGTCTCGCGCTGCGCGAGCAGTGCTATGCACTGCAACGCTAGGCGCGAGACCTAAAAAGCAGGCACATGAGTGACAATAAAGCTAACCAATGGTAAGCAAGGGGCGGGCTCTAGCCCACTGTAAGCTGACAAGATGTCTTTTCTCCAACAGACAGCTTGACTGTCTGGTAGACTAAACCTACAAAAATATATATTGGACTACTGCATGGATCTTGCAGAAAAACAAAAACCTGAAATACTAGTTGACTGCAAAATTTAAAGCACTCCAAATTATTAATGATAGGAGATGAAACGAGGATGAGCATCTATGCACTCCTTCACTCAAGCTGCTGTGAAAGAACCGAGGATGTCCCGGAGGGAAAGACTTCAAAGTCCAGTCCCTCCACATGAAGCACCTTTCCAGAAGTACATTTACGAACCGATGCCGACACATGTAGACCAATACTTATTAACAGAAACCTAGAAGTCTTCGCATGCAGAGGATGGTGATATTAGTATGCAATACTTTAACCCTTAAATGTACATATTCAACACAGAGCAATTAAACCCTTTGGAGAAAGTTCCATTTGAAACATATGCAAGAGAAGATGGCCCCCTAGAGAACTCAAGAGCATAAGGTAGCTTGAAAGGTGTGTCTGACCAGCCCCAAAAGTCTTTGACAAAGAATCTAACAGCAGCCAGAATGGTCAATTCATGTGATTGACAATTATGACCGTGAATAGTTTAAAGTATACAAATACCAGATCCATACAGATCAATGTAAAAACAAACCTCTTAAATAGTTAATATCAAAAGAGGCATGGCACAGGTGTGTGGAAACAAACAAAAAAAAAAGGTTCCAAAGCTTGTTTTCTTCCAGTACATGGTGTATTGTGGAATACACATCCCTGTGTGTCATGCAACACTACCTTCAGGGTCTGCCGCTGCTCAGGTGAAACACGTTTCAAGGCCTCCACTACTAGCCAGCTACACTTGTTCTCCTGAATATCTGTGCCAATCTTGCCAGTCACTGTGGGGTCACCGTAGCAGTCCAGGAAATCATCCTACATGAAAAGAGCAACAATATTAGTTTTATCTCAAGGCCTGTGGGAGGAAGGGTGTGCGAGTGTAAAACAAGATGCATGTAGACAGAGCTACTATTGTTGGAAGCACATGTGACAAACAGTGGGCAGATCAAGGGCCCAACACCAATTTGTAGCAACTTTAGACTCCAGATTTCAAATCAAGCTTGCATTTTAGGCTGCCTCCCAGAAAGGATACAATAGGTTGGTAAGAAATGACAGCTCAGTTGAAGATGCTCTAATGTAATAATGAACTCCAAGAAGCACAGGGTAGATTTAATAAATGAGGGGTGGACAAAAGTCCCCTGCGTGACTTGGGAAAGCTCTGTTGTCCTACTTTACCCAGGGTTTGCTAAGTCAAGTGAAATCGACAAACAAATGAGCCGGCTAGCAGTGGTCCATGTCATTAGTAAATATCAGAGCCATGGGCCTGGGTACACCTATCCTGGGATGTGGTTTTCCACAAATGGACAAGCGAATGATGGAGTACATTGGGACGCTGAGCACAACGCATAAAATGGTTATGTTTGTGTTTGAACCGGTGAGATCCCAGCCTGCATACACCCCCGTTTCTGCCCCCATTATTGGAAATCTGTGCATCTGGAGGGTGGGTTCAGAGGATTCCAGCGATTTAATTTGCAGATTATAGGATTACCCTGCCCTAGGTGAGCGCACCAGTTCACCACATCCTGTGGTTTGGTCATCCCACTTGGCAACAGCGGTAAACCTGTCTGACTGCAGACTCTGGGCTCAGAAGTCTGCTCAAAACTGGCTAGAATCAAGGACAGGCTGTTGCTCCTGTAGAGAATCTACAACCTCCGGCATTGGACACCTACCAACAAGGGGTGTATGTACTGTCCCACTCCGCCAGTACCTGGCCTTTTCTCCTGGCTAGGTCATCTGGACAGCTAGGAGGCCTGCACACCACTAATGAGTGGAAGAACCTGTATCCCAAGTGGAACCTCGACAGAGCTATTCTTTCCATAGTCTGTACCAAGTACGGGAAGCCTGATGATCCACCTTGCTGCTTTGACCATCAGACAGAAGGAGAGCTGCCCAGCCAGCCAAATCAATGGACTGCAGCTGCCAGGAGGAGCCACTGTACACCTGACCCACAAGAAGACCTGCAGAAACCCCAGTTGACTGGGTCCTGTGTGAGGACACGGAGACAGTGTCCAGGAGTCACAAGGTTGCCACAGACCAGAGATCCACTGAAGAGAATCATAAGAGTTGAGGTGCTATCACATAACATTGTAAAGGAAAGTGCCCACAGTTCCATTCCAGAAGGCACCTGAATTTCCCCCCTCCTCCTCCCTAGACGATCTAGGATGAAGTCCTCTTCCACGTCACCCTCTATGAGTGTAAGTTCTCCCAGAGGGGTGGAATGGGGGGTATGGTGCAGGAAGGAGGAAGATTATGGAACCACTAGAATTATTTATTAGCCTGTACGATTTACACAATAGCGTCATTTCTAGTCCCATCATGCAACCATCCTGAAAGAACCAGGTCCCAGTTTGACTACCGACTTCCCATGGTGTCCTCTAACAACAGAAGTGTTACTGCTACTAGCTGTTTCCCCATGTACAAGCCGTAAAAGAAAAAAGGTACCCAAGGACCAACCTTAGGAGGACTGGGTCGCTGGTTCATCTAATTCTTGCAAAAACTATTGTTAGGGCTGTGAACTGGTTTTATTCTCCAGGAACGTTGGCTTTTAAATCTCCGCCTGTGATATCCCACTAGACCCTTTCAGGATAGATGAACGAGCCAAGGTAGCCTCAGGCCAAACATGGGGCTCAATTAACAGAAGATATACATTAATCACAAGGACAACCCAATACGCCCACAAGACCTGGGTAACTATGTATATCAAGTGATGCAAAACATTGCATAGGACTTATTCAAGGCAAGAAACCTCATACAGAAATTATAGGGTTCTAAACATCAATAGAAAATATTAGATATTTTAGCTTAATTAGTCATCAACAGTATTAATTCTACACTGTTGGAAGAACAATCACGACTTATTGATACAAGAATAAATCAATAAAGGGCTGGACCAAGGAAGTTTGTCGTACATGTATTGTATTCATACATATAAAGGTGTGAAAGCGTGAATCAATAGTGCAGTTCTGAATAACGCAGTGACTTCGCAGTGCGGCACCATCTATTCTGGTGTAAGCCGCTTCGCGCATTTCCCTTTGAGAGGTGACACAGCGACTGTTATGCATTTTCTACCCATTTAAGTAAGCATTTGTATACAGCACTTTGGAGAAATTGCATGCGACGTTCTTGGGGTGGTTACTGATTAATCGTTGAATTCTCCAGTACGATCTGGGAAAACCCGATTGAATGCCATTTAAGTAGGATACGGTTGCACAATGACGCTTTAGTCTGATCCATTCTTGGGATTGTCGTAACCACAGACTTAGCTCACATTTGATTATCATGTAGTTTTGACCTGCCTGGCTACTGCACTGGTATAGAATGGCACTAGCGAGTCTTGTGCATGCCTCTTTGGGCATTTCCCACTGTGAGGTGACACAGCGACTGTTACATGCTATATTCCTACCTATCAATCTAAGCATTTTACTTTAGCACTTTGGATAACTTGGATGCCACATGCTTGACATGGTACGATTTGATATAACACATTTGGGTGCCATTCTAGTTGGATATGAGAACAGCAGGTAATATTCTGATAGTGGTGTTTCCCTCCTGGGGACGCTGTGGCCCCAGCCACGCATTCATGTGCGCTTTTAGATCTCTTAACCCCAGCCTAAAGAGCACTTTTGGCATGATTGCATGGACCTCCGTTCCAACTTCGAGTTGTTTTAAAGTTGTAATGATATGACATTAGGTTTGGCTAATGGTTGGCCCGCATTATTCTACTTAATCTTAGTATATTTTAGGAATTGATTGAACGCATCAAGACCATTATTGGTTAGTGGACTTATCAGAGTTGCCACTGCTTTGGTCTTACACAATAAGTAATTGTGCTGTGACCCAGTTTCTCGGTTTCTATTCACACAGGTGTGATAGTCTGATAAAGTCCTGAAGAGACCCCTATAAATTGGCTGGGGGTCGAAACATTGAAAACATTCCCAATTGGTTGATACCTAGAATTGAACCATAAGGGTGGCCAAACTCTTTGAGCCTCCTTTTATTCTTGGAAACTCGAGTATACACACAACCATTGGGATCACACAGTGATGTCTTTGCATTATAATGATTGTGGTCTGTTGAACTGCATCAGTCGTCTGCACCATTGGCTCACACCTTTATATATGTATGAATACAATATATGTATGAATACAATACATGTATGACTGAAGCTTCCTTGGTCCAGCACTTTATGGATTTATTCTTCTATCAAAGAGTCATGAAGATGGTTCTTGCAACAGTGCATACTGGATATTGTTGATGAACAATTCAAGGAAGAGCTCTCTATCCTGATTTCATTGTGCAGCTTGATAAAAATCATTAAACATTTTTTTTAAAAGGAGCATCACCTTGCATAACGGATAAGAGTAGGAATAAAATGTGAACTGAACAGGTTGAATTACACAGGATATGTAGGTTTACTTATATGCAGACCACAAAGTGAAAGTTATTTCTAGTAGACATGATGGGCTAGCAATGGATCAGCTCGAAGTTTTGCTCTTAAGGCGAAGCAGATCCATGGCTCCTTTCTGGCTCAGCTCTCCCTTGGAGCTTCACACCTCTACCTTCAGAGAACTTTCAAACTGTGCATGAGTTACACCAACAAGGACAGATCTAGGTGTCATCCCAAACGCTTCACACTCTCGCCAACTAGGACGAGTGAAAGCATTCTCACCATCAGCCCCTCCGATTACATAACAGGGCAGTGCCCAGTACCTGAATCTGGAAAAACTCGCCCATCTCCAGCAGTATGGCTTTCGCATGTTCGTGTTCTTCCTCTCCGTCAATGCCGGCCTGGGGAAAGAAGGAATAGTCAATAAATTCTGCAGAAGCAGAACTCTTTGCTTTAGTCCTTGAGCTTATAGTTTCACTCCATGTGTATTCTCTTTTCTGTGTGAACGTGGTGCTAATATTACTAATCATAATGCATGTTTTTTTTTTAAATTTCTTCTAAGATGCATGATGATTCTTGCTACCCTGTGGGGTCAAGAGATATCCTTTATAACAGGATCTAATAAAACAAAGTTCTGCCAAAAACTTTTGGAAACTTTAAAAAGGTCTTTGGAGGTTTTAATGAGGAAACTGGGGAGCCAGCGAGGATTAGATGGAGGTACACAGTAAACAGTACACATTGTTTTTTTCAAAACTTTATATCAGCCAGGGTTGGGGCATTCCCAAAGCCACACAGTCTAGGACATTACATGGCGACAAGGGCGAGCATCTTTCATTTATTTTGCACTTAGGACAAGCAGCCTCCACCTCCTGCAGCACCAAATATTTGTCTGCCTATTTGCAGTACATTTGTGGAACAGGTTTGCCTCTAAGGCAATAGTGGAATAGGAAAGTAATAGTGTTGAAGATGCCAAATTTGTGTATATAGTTCATTACTCCAAAACCTAAACGGTCGGGTGAGCTACCAAAATATATACAATGAGCTGTAAGTTCATCCTGCATTACTGACAGTGGTTCTAGTGTGAAAACGTCAAGTACTGACTGGTTCAGATAAAACTGTGTGCAGAAGCTTGCAAAATTTAACAAATCTAATGTTCTCAGAATCCTTTTTTTAATGTATGCAAACACATGCAGAAAAAAAAACAAGATTAGTGATGTTTATTTCGAAAGCAAACCATGCATCCCCAAATATACATGCAAATTTAATAAGAAGAAAAAACCCACAAACGCACACGTATGTAGTGGTATAGCTAAAAGGACTTCGCCTTGAAAGGCTATGGCGTACCCTTTGGCTTTACCATTTCTTGTTGCCACTGCAGAACAGCCTCGGTCAAAAATAAATAAGCACATAAACCAAATATCCAAAATGGAAGAATGGCTGGGTCTTGCGTGAAGACATAGGAGCCATGATGAGGAGGTGGCCGTTTTATTTACTTTTAAGCCACTGTTCGAAGATTGTTATAAACAACCTGAAAAGTGTGCAAAAGCAAGCTATAGAGAAATTATCGATCACGTAGCCAACTGTGGCTATAGATCCCTCTGAAAAAGACAATTCAAAGAATGAAAAGAAAATAATGGGGTGGGTAAGAAATGGAGATGTGGGGTAAGCAGAGCTGCTCAATGCCACGGAGAAGACTGCGGCGGGGGAGTAACAGAGGGAGCTGGGGTAGGAAAAGCAGGATGAGGAGTGCTGGGGGAAGTAATCGACAATCTGGGGGAGCAACATAGGGGACTGACTAGTGTGGGACAAAAGAATTTGCTAAAGTATTTTCCTTCGGGGACTGTAACCTCCTACTAAAAAGCTATACAACAATATTGGCCCCCTTTATCCTTGGTCAGCCTGGGAATCGAAGGAGAAACTGAAATCCAGGCCCCCTCCCCCTGTACAGATAAACACTGCTTGTCCACTCACCATGTACATGGCTGCAGCAACTGGAAGGTAGAACGAATAGAAGGCCGTTTTGTATTTAACAATGGCTTTGTACCTAATAAAAACAAAATTTTAAAAAATGAAGAAAATTTAAAAAAAAAATCAAATTAAGAGAAAACAAGTAATGGGAGTGCAGTGTAGCAAAACTACTGTTCACAAGAGGGGCAAAGCAGCCCTAAGCACCTCGTTCTACCACAATAATCAATGTGCCTCCCTAAGTGTCCTCTTTTTTAAGTTCTGCCTCAATAGCGCTGTACGGCAACCCCTTGAGGCAAAGCCTTATCCAAAGCTCCTAAAAGAAAGACTTTTCACATCGCTCAGGAAGAGGTACATACCCTGTGCTATGCAGGTAATAAACCTTGCACCTGCTTAGCAAACTAAAATAGTCCCCATGCTAGATTCTCTAACAAGGCAACAAACAAAACAAAAAAAAGCAATGCCTTAGATTGCCCCCTTTATCCTCACCCACCACGCTGCTGTCCAAGCCAACAAAATGCGCCCTTCCCGCCTCAAGGCACTCCAGCTATTTCACACCCACCCATTACCTCATTGTTTACAAGATCAGACTCATCCGAGCCCACTGATATATATATAAACATATAAACATACCCCTCCGGTACAGAGAAGTGAGAGGCCACTCGGGGAATTCCTTTTGGAAGCCTTTAATTGGACAATGGGCATAATGCATTTCGGCGTTCATAGCCTTCATCAGATGCAGCTGCAAACAGGACGCTGCTCCACCCACACCTTTAAGTGTCCTGCCTCGCTCCCATTGGTTGGAGAGCTCTGCCCCCTGATCACCTGTTTGCACGCCCTCTGTAGTTGAGATCTTGACTACTGTTCCCAGAGTTCACTATTTTCGGGTAGGTGGTGCGGGGGGAGGCAAAAAATGTCAAGTCCTGATGGGCAATTGTTAACTAGGGCAAAGGGGGTATATTCAGATGGATGGCCCTGACTTTGGATTAATGTCCTCTGGCTTCCTTGGGTCCCCTTAACGTTCCAGCCATCATGCAGATGCCAGGCGGGCCGCGAGTCGACAATACAATGATTCCCAGCTCTTCGTGAATTCACAAACTGCTCCTGGCAGCAGCCCTTTCCTGTGTCTGCACTCCGAGGCGGGCCGATGCAATCCAATCCCTTGGTAAAACAAAAAACAGCAACAGCTGAACCAGTAACGCTCTGGCCACTTAATAGAACGGGGCCTCTCAACAAAGGTTACAGGGATGTTCTAGTTAGGCTGATATTTCACTCATGCAAAACCAGAGAAATTCAGCAGTTATAGTTAGCTGAGCTAACTATAACTCACGCCCCCGCAATTCACTGCTTATGACCTCACATATTACATCACTCATGACATGGTCAGTGGCATCACTGATGCAAGCACCCCCCGGCGCCATTTTCGGTTCCAGGGGCGATAGATATAGATATACATCTACCGTGCCCCCCCACCCCCCCCTCCTCCTCCTCAGGCCAACTTCGGCCTCAGGGACTCCAACCCCCTCAGGGCCTGGCCTCTCTGTTGGGGACCACGGTGGGAGCCTCAAGGCCCCGCAGTCCCTGCTGGCTCCCGGCCTCCTGCGGGAGCCGCCATTGCTTTTGGACAGAGGGAGCTGCTGAACATGCAGCTCCCTCTGCCTGCCTCCTGAGGTAGCCGGAATTGCTTTTGAACAGAGGGAGCTGCTGCACATGCAGCTCCCTCTGACCAAAAGCAATTCTGCTCAGCTTTGTGGAAGCGAGAGCATTTTTAATTAAGCAGAGCAGTGTTTGCTCCCGCCAAGCCATAACAAACTGCAATGTCCCGAGATGGGCACCCCGGGACATTGCTGGGGCTGGCCCTGGGGTGTGGTGATCTTCAAGGGCCATGTAGGGCTCCTGGAGGGGGGCTGCGTGGCCCCCTCCTTTATTCAGATTTGACCCTGGGAGGTTTTGGTACCCGGTGCTGGGGGTCCGCAATGGACCCCCTTAATTATTGTATGTGTCCCCCAGGTAGGTGGCGGTCCCGGGGCTGCGTGGGGGCGGGGGGGGGGGTGGGGCGGAGCCCTCCCACGCTTTGTTACTCATTTTAGCCCACTGGAGGTATGTAAATTAGTCCCGGGGAGGTGGCGGTTCCCGTGACGGGGGGGGGGTGTCCGCGAGCCCCCCCCCACAACATAACTGGAAATAGCCCCAGGTAGCTGGCGGTCCCTGGGGCTTTGCATAGCCTGAGGAAGGGGGCCCCCTGTGTGCCCCCCTCCTGTATTTATTATATGCCCCCGGGACCTGGCCCACCCGGGGGTTATTTGAAAGCAAGAGCCGGAGACCAAGCACATTTGCAAATATCGCAGCAAATGTTTTTTTTTCTTTAAAAAATAAATGCTTTTATGCCGTGACGGGGTTCCAGGGGCACCCCAAGACAATGGCTTGGAGGTCAGAGTATTCCTACCCTGCCCCCTTTTCTTTATTTTCACTTTTTTTTTTTTTTTAGGACTCTGTGAAGCAGAGTCCCAAGATGGCTGGCAACACTTCCTTGTTGAAGTGTTGGCAGCCAATCAGAGCGGTGTATTTCCCTACACAATCTCGTCTTTTTTCACGAAGGCTTCGCAACCAGAGATATATCTATCTTTTTCTTCTTACATTTCTGAAAAACTATTGAACGGATTTACACCAAATAACAAAAAGCACAATCTGCGTAAGAACATCTGCCTTTCTGCCAAATTTGGTGTAATTCCGTCCAGCAATTTCGGCTGTAGGTTCGGCAACGCGTTCCTATGGGAATTAACATTACAAATGCAACCTTTTTTCACGCCCCTATTTCTCGGTACCCACTGCAGGATCACCCCCAAACTTTCCATGACACACAGAACCTACTTTGACACTTTTGGGGGAAAATTTCATGAAAATTGGTCAAACGACACCAAAGTTATAGGCTAGTCAAAAAATGCTGTTCCTATGGATACTAGGTCCTAACTGTAACTACCTACATATACACACATACACATATATATATTATACACACATGAGTGCTTTGGCATACAAGTGATAAAGTACTGACGCCTTCCCTAAAAAGGTTTTGGGAATTCCAACAAACCAGTACAATTCACATTAAGTAGCCTAAAGATGGAAGGCAGAACTTCAATATACATCTTTCCAGAAATATTTGTTATGGATGGAAATCTGAATTTGGACTCTGGGGTTTGAAGTCAATGACGGATTTACTGAAGTTCAATGAAAGCATTAGATGGTTCTGAGAAAACCCCTCCCTATTCACACACAAATTGTCACAGTGTGTCCAAGAATCTCTTGGAAGAGCTCTTTTGAAACAAGAACGAAACAGTCCTTTTGAGGGTAATAAATGTTTATGCTCGATTGTCTTCAACCTCTCTCAGGGACACAAATGGCACAATGCAGTGTTCGGTGGCCAGGAGTTCATTAGGGAGAAACCAGTGGATGTGCTTTTTGAACCACCTCGCTGCTGGTTGTAGTGTCTCATGCGGGTGGTTTAGGAAGGGTATCTCCAGATGTGGGTTCCGTGCGCACTATGCCACTGGAACCAAGCTGTCCCTAACTGACGAGCTCCAATCAGGGGGAAACCAGTCTTATATTTTTTGTGCGCCGCTTCAGGAGGAAGCTGGCCTGGTGGTTTGGCTGGACTCTTCCCACTAAAGAAGAGCAAGATTCATTTGCGCAAGGCTGGGTCCAACCTGATGGCCTGCTGCGCAAAATAATGATAGACTGGGATGCAGCCAAGAGTAATCACCAGTGACTCAGATTAAAGCACCCCATCCATCACTTTCTTTGTATGCTTCAATGGGACCCCCACTTACAGCAAGAGTTTAATTTGTTGCTTATCTAATTAGTATCGCCCAACCAAAAGACTAAAATATGTACAGTGTAAAAACTTGGGGAGTGAAAAACAGAATAGAAGTAAACTTTTAGAGAAAGGGAGGGACAGTCAAGTTGAGTCAACTGCTCACTTGATCGTCTGAACAGTTTTGGGGGAGATGGTCAGGGCGGGGGGGGGGGAGGAGGATCACATTTTCGAGCATGTGACTGGAAGGGTAGGAAGCTACAAAGTTGTGGTGAAGAATGCAGACTGTTGTTACAGACAGAGTCTACAATATAGCATTCCATTCTCACTCACAATACAGGGTTCCTGGACCAATTTGCTCACAGTACAACTTCCACCAGTCACAGTACTGGGTTCTGGAGCTCCCACTCAAATGTACAGGGAACCCAGGCTCCTTCGCTCATCCATCACACCCACCTCTGCTCTGTGAACCGGGTAAATTCTACCTTGCCGGGCTCTGCGGTGTTTATATCCAAGGACTGGCCAAGCTCAGTATTGTAGGTAGTCTGTGTGAAAGAAACAAACACTGGTTCAATTTTACAAAATAGTTTCTTGTACGCCCGCCAGCAAAGCATGGCAAGACTGCAAAAGGTCAGAGAACAAGCTTGGGCCTAGGAAAGGAAGCCAGAACAGGCAGAGGAAAACAGAGTAGAACAAACACAATGGAACGAAACAAATACAAAATGTACCTATGGTGGTAAGTACAGAGGAAACAGACGAAGGACCAATAACATCATGCCTTTAAAAAGGACAAGAGTGATGGAGAACAAAAATGGTGATAGTAATTTTAGGATTATAAAAAAGTGATAGAGTAAACCAGACAAGGAATGCAGCATAGGCTGAAACAGAGTGAACGAACAAGTCTATTAAGGGAAAGCGAGTAAGCAGATAAGCTTGAGAAGAGATACAGTGGACTGAATGGGAGTAGAAGGGAAACTGTACAGACAGCACGAAAAGTCAAGAAGTGAAAGAAAGCTGAGGAGAAGAGGGAGCAAGAAGAAAAACACAGGGCAGAGATCAAGTAAGAAAATGAAAGAGCATATTGGCTACTCTTACCTGTAGGAAGAGCTCAAGCAGGTTGAGGTAATAGGGCTGCTGGCGACAGTATTTCTTAAGTAGGCGGTATATACATGCTTCAAGGAGGAAGGAGTCGTTGACGGCACTAAGGCCTATGCCACCCTGGAACAGGAGAAGGTTAAAGCAGGGATCACCATGCATGCTCTTGTCACTCCAGTTGCATGTGCACCAGCAGTGTATGGACTGCTGTCTAAGAGCAATCAGAGATTCAGGAAAGGGTAGGCAGAAACAATCTCCATTCTCAATGGCCTATCCTCTTGGAGATGAGATCCAACCCGGAGACAATGCGACAGAATTAACCACAGTACACCCAAGCGCTGCTAAACTAAAGCTGCTAGACCGCAAGAGGGGGGGGGGGGGGGGGAGATCTTCTTACTTTCAGGCAGTGGGGAGCTCTGGGACTAATTGTCAGACTTTCGTCCCAGACAGAGCAAGGGTGGGAAAAAAAAGGCAGAAATAAAAGAATGAAGGATGAACAGAAACAAAACAGCGACAAAGGGGCTGTGAAAATGAACATGAGATAAAGAGCCATGAAGTGCCATTATGTGACCATGGCTTTCTGGAGCTCCTCAGAAGAACTTTGGGGCGCTGGACATTTTTGCCAAATTAAATGTTGCAAGCAGATAAAATGTGCAGAGCAGGTTACCAGATTTAAAAAGTACTGAAAAAGATGGTTCTGGTTATTAAACAGGCTAGGCTTTCTGCCAAAAGGCTTCCTGACAATCCTCCCCCACTTTAGAGGACTGGCCAAATGAAAGAGCTCCCACTCACAAGCACGTCTCATCTCTCAAGGGAAGGCTATGTGGTCACCAAAGTGCACATTCTAAACCACAAATAAATGTAACATATACACTAGATTACTTTACAGAAGCAAATAAGTGATATGCCGCTTTTAAACGAGCCCCGCTTCCTCTGGCATAATGTCAGGAAGGCATACCGGGAATGTAGTAACCCACAGACCTTCCAGCACCCATTTACACCCGCTGAACCTCACCTTCTTGTACCAGCAGGGCTTCCCTCGCCGCGTCACTGAATAGTCCATGATGTCATCAGCCACCAGAAAGAACGCTTGGAGCTGCAGGGAAGCAAACACATACTTCAGAGTGAACAGGTACAAGTGAAATAGGCTTATTATGGGACTCGTCGTGGCAACTTCTAGGATTGTTTATTTAGGTTTTTCCCTTCTTGGGTTTTCAACCACTGGTAAGGACTAGGTCTTCACTGAAGACTGCTCAGGAAGGGTTCTTGTGGAGAGGAAGGAATTTTTTCTTCTTTAAGCTTCACCCCAATCCCTACTAAAAAGTGACCCCATGAGAAAGAGGCAGGTGGTTACACTTCAGCAGTCTTTTTTTAATGAGGACTAGGTACCAAGTCAAACTTGCCCTGGTTCCTGGGTTTTCCCTCCAAAATATCATGGGCCAACAAAACCCAGAGATTCGGCATCCGATTGGACACGAAGATCTCCGCTCATGCCCAAAGCATGTGCTGAGCCAATCATGCTTTCTGATCTTAAACTTGGCTTCTCCTAAGGGCCTGTGGGGTTCCTCTCAAACATGGCGTCCAATGAACCCAGTTACACATGCTGCTGTCTTCATCCTGTGAACCACTTCCCACACATGCAAAATGAATCAGTCCCAAAGTCTCTTTCTCAGTCAATGAATGAGCCCAAAGACTAGGCGAGCCCCTTGTTCAGGTGTCCCCCCCACCCCCTTCCAGCGGACAAGAGAAAAAAAATTAAAGGGGGGTTTAGCGCATATTATATAGGAGATAGATGGATAGAGAAAAACATGAGCCTTTACAACAGCATTGCGGGGTAAAGGCATGCGTGGCATTACAACATGTTGTAAAGGGGTGAACGCATTGTATGCCGGCAGGGTAAAGGCCCACGCTGTAACGTCGGATATTGAAGGGCATTTGATAACAGTGTTTCCTCAAAGTCTGTTCCCTATTCTTAAGGCACTCACTGATCAATCAGGTGCTATACACTGTGCCCGACACTTGACCAGCCCCATACCCCACTAGTGCTTTACACTTTGCCCGACAAGCCCCATACCCCACTAGTGCTTTACACTCTGCCAGACTATTGACAAGCCCCGTACCCCACTAGTGCTTTACACTCTGCCCGACACTCGACAAGCCCCATTCCCCACTAGTGCTTTACACTTTGCCTGACAAGCCCCATACGCAACTAGTGCTTTACACTCTGCCCGACAAGCCCCATACTCCACTAGTGCTTTACACTCTGCCCGACAAGCCCCATACCCCACTAGTGCTTTACACTCTGCCAGACACTGGACAAGCCCCATGCCCCACTAGTGCTTTACACTCTGCCCGACACCGGACAAGCCCCATTCCCCACTAGTGCTTTACACTTTGCTCGACACATGACAAGCCCCATACCCCACTAGTGCTTTATACTCCGCCCGACAAGTCCCATACCCCACTAGTGCTTTACACTCTGCCCGACACTCGACCAGCCCCATGCCCCACTAGTGCTTTACACTCTGCCCGACACTTGACAAGCCCCATACCCCACTAGCGCTTTACAGTCTGCGCCACACTTGACAAGCCCCACGCCCAACTAGAGTCACAACATCTGTTGCCTTATGACGCAATCGGGTGGCAGACAACACAGCCTTACTCACCAGCTCAATGCACCATCCTACAGCCAGCACACACTGGAGGTTGCCCGGCTTCTGTAATTCTGGTCCCGCCAGCTCTCGGTAGGCTGCGAGTACCGTCAGGCCGCGATGGTTTTTCCCACCCGGCGTAGTGTACTCCACCACCTGCAGCGACACAACATTGACACAACCACTGCTGAATTATTCCCTTCACCAGAAACTATGACTCAGCACAGACCCACACATCCAGTGGTGGTGCCACGTTTCCTACAACTGACATTTAACACATTCAAACTGGTAGCATTAATTTGCTTGAACTTTCATGAAATGCCTCAAAGCTTTCCTTGACAAAGGTGAAGGAGTTCGGCTTCTTTACAATTTCTGATACTTTTGGGTGTTGATCTATGAATTTGGTGCCCATTTTATAATTTCTCAGAATGTTGGCAGGAATGTTGTAGGTTTCATTCCAAATAAATTATGATTAATGGCCTTTTTTAAAAAAAAAATTAAACAAAAACACATTGCAATGAGACGTACCAGAAACTACCCAAAACATGTTCTCTCTCTTTAGGTCTTTCATTCTTGAAGAGAATGATAAAGAAAGGAAGTGTTCATTGTAATGAAGATAGGCGAACTTGAATAATGAAGCACTTTAAAGCTAAATGAATGTTAAGATGTGGGAAACCCTACCGAGAAGTGAGAAAGAAAAAAAAAAAGTTACGATTTCTTTTTTTTAGTTACAAATGCAGGAGGGAAGGCCATGAGGAAGGGAAGCAAGAATGAGACAAGTAGACTCTGAGGGAATGAAGAAAGCTAAAGGCGGAAGCCGGAGGAACAAGTACAAGGTAAGGATTCAAAGTAAACCAGGACAGAGCAGCAACACAGATGGTGGATGAAGAGTGGCAAACATTCATTTTACTCTGGGGCTGGTGTATAATCACATGCACCAGACTTCATCCATGTGACTGCTGTGAAAGGAGTACAACATTCTAGCATTGGTTAAAAACAGACAGGACGAGAATATATATACACCGTATGTAAGTAAAGCAGTGAGCTTAAAAGTCAGAACAGTGAATAACCTAGGGCGAGTCTGCCGGGTGCAATGCAAGGAATAACAAGCACAAAGCTGTTCAAAAGCTATCAAAAAAATAGGTACACAACAAGAGGGAAACATCCTAGATGCAACTTTATTACAAAGTTTATGAAAAATTGAGAACATCCTCAAGGCGACAAAACTGATCCACCTGCATAAGAAAGCTTTTGTAAATGGCCGTCTTAGCTGGAGTCACAAGGGAGTTCTTGCTGCCGTAGTTACCTCTTTGAGTCGCACAATGGCGTCTCCAATTTCCGGGTGCTGCAGATCATCCTCCGTGAGGTCCTGCAAAATCTGCGTAAAGAAGCCGACAAACTCCTGTTTGTCAGCAGAAGATGACCGCTGTGTGCCGTTCATTCTCAGAGCCTGGGTGCAGAAAGAAGAAGACAAGAGGGTTAAACTGGAGGACCAGTTTAGACACCCACAATGCCCGCAGGTAGGAGAAAAATGGACATATGAGAGATCTATGGTTGGTCACTTACACCCTAGGGCCTTAAAAAGAGCGATGAGTGATGGATCTGATGATGGTGAGTCACACACCCTGCATCACTCAAATGGAGGAGAACGGTGTATGAGATGGGGCTACCTGGTAATTCATCTAAATCCAAATAACTTTGAGGACTGAAGAAGATGGAGAGATGGGGCAGAGCATATGATTATGCTCAGTCACAATCATTCTGAGCACAGGCGTTAGGGAAGGGAGGCAAATGGGATGTGACCAACTACGAGGAGTTAAAAACAAGACTGTCAGGCCAAGGACAGACCCTGCAGTGTCAAACAAACACCAGCCCTCATTGCGAGAGATAGAAATTGGTAACGAGAGGGGTGTCGTTTGCCCAGGAGGTGCCACAAAGCCATTTAACGTGCCCGCAGAGGACTATCTTGGTGTCTGGCTACATGGGGTAAGCCATCACCCATCAATCAGATTAATTGTAAAAAAAAAGGGCTCTAGAGCCAGCCAGGGACCCTTTGTGCACAGTGTAGGTCACAGGCAATGTGCAGTCTGCAACGCTTCAATATTGGATCTAAATACCCTATCGGCATACAAGATCTG
This sequence comes from Calotriton arnoldi, assembly GCA_963921515.1. Lineage (NCBI taxonomy): Eukaryota > Metazoa > Chordata > Amphibia > Caudata > Salamandridae > Calotriton > Calotriton arnoldi. Next base: position 3,912,201 of record CAWUFW010000413.1, on the reverse strand, counting down.
AGGTGAAAGTGGCAATTTCTCATGCTTCATCTGGGGCCAGATGTATAAACATTGGATTCACAAAAAGTGTCAACAAATTGCGTGTCAGCTTTTTATTGAATCCAGTGAGGTTTTGCAAACTGATCTATGTACTATTAGGTCGGTTCATGCAAGCACCATTCGGAGTGGGTCGCAATCCGACTTACCTCTTGAATATTAATGGAATAGGTCACAAATTGCAGCTTACTACAACTGGATGCAATCACAGGAATGTGACCTGCAGGGGTCAGCAGACTCCTATTACTATTACTGTGATTGCAGTTAAATAGTCAACTTTTTTATTTAGAAATGCAGCTCATTTTCCATTAATGTTTTAGAGTTGATAGTGAGTCCCCAGACCACAGTCTGCCCCCAACACTTTATTTTTTTTAAAAATAATTTCTTTCAACATTCACAAAATGGGGCCCCTTCCCTCTCGCTTCTTAAAGGAGTCAGTACCTTTTCAATGGTTTGTAACTGAAAGTGCGGTTGCAAATATCGGATACATTTATTTTTTATAAACTTTATTTTTCAGTTTACATTTTGCAAATACAAAAACAAATTGGCATCAATACAGTGTATGTGGGCACATCGTTGACATCGTTAATGGCACGTAGTACAGAAGGTAGCATCGGGGGAAGAAAGGTACAATGGGGAAAGAATCATTCGCAAGCTTATGACGGTGCAAATATCTGATACATTACTTTGTAAATCGCAATTTCGAAGTGACGCCCTAAACACGCCCCTTACAAACTGTGATTTGTTATTCATTTCTAAACATTTTTTGATTCAGTAACTATTTACCGAATAGCAAAATAGGTTTAGTACATAGTAAGAAGCCATTTAGTGGTTGCAAACCCTGTTATTCAGTAAATTGCAGGGTTTGCACCACTAAATGGCTTAGTACATCTTGGCCCAAATTCCTACATAATGCCAAGGATTCCTACTAGGAGGAACCTCTGTATCAGTGCCGTGCATGTTATACTTTGCAGAACCCACTTGAGAGTGACTTTCTACTATTACATTAGTAGTCTGATCTACCGCAAATCCTGGAAGACAACACAAGAACTTATTAACCCTGATGAAGTCCTCCTCAGGACGAAACATGTTGGCTGGGGTCGATTTTGATGTCTAAAAAAACAATAATAAAATTATTTTGGATACTACATTATGGCTCCCACTTCATGATGGATTGGAAAGAAGGAAACTGTTCAACGAGGATGAACATTTGACCTTCGGAACTTTGAGTAAACTTGAGTTCATGCAGAGTTACCTTTTGTGTTTAATATTTGTACAAAAAAGATATATACGACCAGAACATCTCATTTGACTTAAAGCGAGAGCTCTACCAAAAAAGAACTTAATCACATACAGAATGTCTCATCTGTCTCGTCCCAAAGCAAGAACAATAGTGACATCAAGCCCAAATGTAAGATGCCAGAGGCAGATGTCTAGGACAATATGCAAACAATGTACATAATCGCAATTTCATCACATTGCAGGAAAAAGTGCTACCACGCTACTGTAATATCTCTTATTACACACTAAGTAAGAGTACCCAAAAAAATGTCCCAGTACTGACAAGTGCCCAATAATGAATAGAGGCAGGGTGTCAATCAAAATAAACAATGTGCCACCGATTAAATGCCCACTTTCATTTTCTTTCTAAATAATTCGATTTCCAATAAATTCGAATGGAAGAAAAAAACCACAAAAAAAACCCCCACCACATTTGGACTAGAAGAAGTCTACATTTGTCTTTCATTTCGTAAACGGAGGGACTCTTGCAGTCACAGCTGTATGCACCAGCAGGTATGTCGGACGTGGTGTCGTGTAGTTCCTATATTACCTATACAGGATCTGCGCGTTTGGATAACAAACTGTGGGATTGGTGGTGGACTGATTCCGTGCACCCCCACCGGATACGTTAGCCTGTCTGGATTAGCTAGCTCACAGTGCCACTAGAGTCTCCTCTTATCGGGGAGAGAATAGTTCTTGGCAACCTCAGAACATGACAACCCTGATCCCCCAGGATCGTGGAAACAATATACTACCTTTCGCTCAGTCACTCGTGCTCACTTAGTTTGTCTCAGAGATACACAGAATAACCATACTGGGCGTTTGTCAATAAGGATTTATTGAACAGTTGTTATTCTAGTGTAGAATATATGAGCTGCAACAACCATTAGACAGTAGCAGAGATATATGATTAGCAGTACTACGAAAGTAAAGGGATGGTATAGTTCTACCATCTTGCAGAAATCATGAATATATATACACATGTACATAAAACACATGATAAAAAGTGCGTACTTCTACGATGCCTCCCTAACTAGATGTACCTAAATGTACCTAGCATCTATGTAGGTGTTATGCCAAGAATCCCTCTAGGATCTAGTCCACCCCATTACCTGAGAGTTTAGAGAATGTGGGACCCCGTCCTGGTCTCGAGTTGGACACCCCGCGAGGGATGTTAGACCACTGCTAGCTGGAGCGTCTGCATGCAGGAACCTCAGCGTCTCTGGTCAGTGTGTCAGCCGGGAAGTCACTGACTCCTCTCTCTTCCTAAGCAAGATGTGCTGTATATATACCCATAGGTCTCCCCAGGGGTCCTACCTTGCTGTGTTACTGTGTCGGCCTAAAGGATGACGTTGGGCCTGAAATTTATACAGATATTATACAGGATATGGTAATCCTACTGTTAGTCCTGCTGTGCTTCCAAGAAGCCTCATGCATAATGTATGAGAATCGAACCAGGGAAAAACCTGCATTCTGAATGCAGGGTCATATCTAGGTAAAAGGTCAGTGCCTAAGAACCGTTATGTATGTAATGTAGGGAAGAATATAGGTGAAAGGTTGCAATGTTACCTGCGCCTATATAGGGTACCTATATGGAATATAACAGTGGGAGCATGAGGTATTTAATTTCAACTGTGCATGCATGTTTCCTGCAGATTTCAGGACTTGCCGTCCACACTAAGATTATATAAAAGCCCTACGAAGGATGGGCTACAATAACATACGTAAACCTAAAAGTCAGATACTTTGGTCTACAAAGAGGACGTGCTACATACATCTCATGACAAATGAATATTGTGTGATTTTATTGTCTGGGATGAAGGTGAAATTACTAGAGCACATTATTATAAAGGCTCAGTGGTTTTGCTGCAGTATAATAGAACTTGTCAGATGCCACCAGCTCTTGGTTCTTTTAGTATGATAAATCAATGTAAAGACGGAGGTCCTTGTTTGTCGTGCGGACTACGCCTTGGTCTTATGAGTGCCACAGGCTATAATGCACTTGTGGTACGGTGGATGAGACATCTGCCACGTTTGTGGTGGAAGCATCCAGTACACCAAACTAAAGATAAGGTCCCAAAGTCCTACCAGCATACGCCATCAACTCATCTTTAAGCAATGGCCTGTCTGCAAGTGTCCTTATGCACCATTCCGAAAATATGAGCATCACTTCTGGGAGAATGGGTAGTCTTAAATAAATAAAAGGTTGCACATATTTAGCCCTCGAAAGGCTCCTAATACAGTCTTATAAATCAGATTCTTTAACATAGGGCTGTAACAGAGAAAACCAAATGAGATTGTCCTTCTCCCGCCCCCCCAAAAAAAAAATTGTATCTGGTGCCATGCAGGACCACCCCTCCCTCAAAGCAGCGATGGCGTGTTCTCTGAAGGCCACAAAAAACCTCAAGGCGGTCTTCACTCACTGTAGGCGCCTTGGACGGCAGCTGCTCCTTCTGTGGCTTCCCAGGGTTGCCAACTTTGAACCAAGGCAGGCTGGTCTGGCCTCTTCGAGGGACTGGCAGATGCCTCCCCCAGCTGGCGCAGCAGTGGGCCCGCCTGGTCCATAGCAGGCGTGACCACATGATGTCTCTATGGCAACCTTGGCCCACCTCCTGTCGTAGCTAGTAGCAAAGCCTCAATCCTTGACGTCATCAGGGTTCTGCCCTAGCAGCCCACCTCTTCAGACCGCGTGCCGTCTCTGTTCAGAACACCCTACTCTGCAGCCTAGCTGCATAACTTTGAGACGTAGACAAGGATGTGGTCACGGAATGTAAACAAAACACATTCTATCCAAACTCGGGGTGAGGATTGCGTACAAAGGCAGATTAGGGACAAGAATCTGTGGCCAAAGAAGCTGCAGGAAAACACAAAGAATATAATCAGCTAGAAAAGCACTGTGCAGAAGGTAACAAATAAAAGCTCTCCCAGCCCAGCAAGAGTACTTGTGGTACGAAAGAAACCGAGAAGCCATTGCCAGAGAAGGGTTAAAGAATGATACACACCAGCGGGTAGTGAGTGACAGGAGGCTTACACAGAGAGAAAAGTCACGACAAAAAGCAACACGTGCAATGGATGCAGAAATGTACACTATGCATGGATTCTGGTCCAAGCACCGCAGGCAGAGGAGGGACAACCAGATGCATTACATGTATGAATGGGCGGATGAATACATGTATGGGTGAGTGCCTGAGTGAATCGATTGATGCAAGAGATCCAGAAGGGAAGCATCATGTGGATGGATGGGAAATGCAGGATGTGTACAAGTGGTCAACACAGTCTACTTAATGGAATTGGTGGGTTTGTTCAAAGCCAAGTATTATCAGAGGGACGACACCAATTGCATCTCCACTACAACATGGCCTCTTAGAGTGCCCTGGGAGGCCAGTATCTCAGGTGCTGGTTATGTCAAGAAGAGATCCCCGAATTTCAGTAACAGCAGGGCAAGACTGAGGAGCCAAATCTTAGTTTCGGGAAGCAAGAACCCAAGAGTCTCCCCTGTATTTCGTACATGGCGGATGAGACTGACTGGGTACTGCATCTCAGATACAGCAAATATGTTACTTTCTGCACTGGAACCGTCAGTTTAAACAACGAAATGGGCTGTACCCTGAAAATTACATAGGATTACATATTAAAATGTGTCCATCTACTACTTTTGTGCATAAAAGTGTGCCTCCTTCCTTGGCAGAGGTATGCCCAGACAGGGGCAGAAATCTTATTGTGCCCAACCAACACCCTGCACTTCGCCACTAAGGTCAAAACCAAGTCATCTGGGGCAGCCTAGGTCCCCATTTATAAGCGACATGGACTAACAGTTTGGCCTAAACTGTCTTGTGTGTGGTGTGAACAGGAGGGACCGGTCTGTAATAGCAGTCGGGCTAAAAACAAAGGAATGGAAAGCACCCAGAGTAATTACTAGTGGTGTAACTGTATTCAGGCATTTCTACACATCGTTTTTGAAAGATCTTCAAGTTCACTGAGGCAGACTCCCTAGCATCTGTTTTTCAGCAAAGCAGCGTTAGATATGAGGACGTAGAACCTCTGGCACATCCTGGAGGTTGTCATAACGTCAACCAGAGGTGTGGGATTGGAGTGTCCCATCGCATCTCAGTTACTGGAGTCAAGGAGTAAGACGGCTAACAGGAGTATGGTATCAAAGGTATAACCCGGCCAGATTTCTATTGTAGGTCAGACTCTGGCGAGGTCCAATTACCTCAGGAGCAGCGGAGTCTTAACCCAGGTACACCTGCATCTCAGGTAAATCTGGCTTACACCGTGGGGAGCCATAACCCAGGTACACCTGCATCTCAGGTAAATCTGGCTTACACTGTGGGGAGCCATAACCCAGGTACACCTGCATCTCAGGTAAACCTGGCTTACACTGTGGGGAGCCATAACCCAGGTACACCTGCATCTCAGGTAAATCTGGCTTACACTGTGGGGAGGGAGCCATAACCCAGGTACACCTGCATCTCAGTTAAACCTGGCTTACACTGTGGGGAGCCATAACCCAGGTACACCTGCATCTCAGGTAAACCTGGCTTACACTGTGGGGAGCCATAACCCAGGTACACCTGCATCTCAGGTAAATCTGGCTTACACTGTGGGGAGCCATAACCCAGGTACACCTGCATCTCAGGTAAACCTGGCTTACACTGTGGGGAGCCATAACCCAGGTACACCTGCATCTCAGGTAAATCTGGCTTACACTGTGGGGAGGGAGCCATAACCCAGGTACACCTGCATCTCAGGTAAATCTGGCTTACACTGTGGGGAGGGAGCCATAATCCAGGTACACCTGCATCTCAGTTAAACCTGGCTTACACTGTGGGGAGCCATAACCCAGGTACACCTGCATCTCAGGTAAACCTGGCTTACACTGTGGGGAGCCATAACCCAGGTACACCTGCATCTCAGGTAAATCTGGCTTACACTGTGGGGAGGGAGCCATAACCCAGGTACACCTGCATCTCAGTTAAACCTGGCTTACACTGTGGGGAGCCATAACCCAGGTACACCTGCATCTCAGGTAAACCTGGCTTGCACTGTGGGGAGCCATAACCCAGGTACACCTGCATCTCAGGTAAATCTGGCTTACACTGTGGGGAGGGAGCCATAACCCAGGTACACCTGCATCTCAGGTAAATCTGGCTTACACTGTGGGGAGGGAGCCATAACCCAGGTACACCTGCATCTCAGATAAATCTGGCTTACACCGTGGGGAGCCATAACCCAGGAACACCTGCATCTCAGGTAAACCTGGCTTACACTGTGGGGAGGGAGCCATAACCCAGGTACGCCTGCATCTCAGGTAAATCTGGCTTACACTGTGGGGAGGGAGCCATAACCCAGGTACACCTGCATCTCGGGTAAACCTGGCTTACACTGTGGGGAGGGAGCCATAACCCAGGTTCACCTGCATCTCAGGTAAACCTGGCTTACACTGTGGGGAGGGAGCCATAACCCAGGTACACCTGCATCTCAGGTAAATCTGGCTTACACTGTGGGGATATGCAAAAGAAACAATTGATGGACGGAATGCTGGACAATGCAAACATTCACCCCCAGTCACAAGGATGGATCTGGGTTAAAGCCATCATTCTTTTGCTCACCACACCATCCCAGTTTGGACCAAGCCATATGCAAATCAGTCTTGACCCTGTTCCTTGTGGGACAGTCCAGCCCGAACTGCCAAGCCAGGTCCTCCCTGGACCAGAAACAAGCATCCTGAAACCGGTTTCAGGGCATCACCCTTCATCAGCCAGGCTAGCTTGAATCCAATGGTGTAGTGAGCACGGGACCCACGTCTGGGCATACCCTTCCCACTTAGGGCAACATATGCAAATGAAACAATTGATGGGCGGAATGCTGGACAATGCAAACATTCACCCCCAGTCACAAGGATCTGGGTTAAATCCATCATTCTTTTGCTCACCACACCACCCCAGTTTGGACATAGTCCAGGGAGGGCCTGGCAGTTCGGGCTGGACTGTTCCCATTGGGCACAGGGTCAAGACTGATTTGCATATGGCTAGGTTCAAAATGGAATGGCATTAGGAGCAAAAAAAACAATGGATTTAGGCACAGATCTCTGCACTGGGGTGAATGTATGACATTGTTCTGCATTCTGTCCATCAATTCTTCATTTTGCATTTGTCACCCCGAGTGGGACGGGTATGCCCAGACGTGGGTCCCGGGCTCTCCATGCCGCTGGAGTCAAGCTATCCTGGCTGATGAGGGGGTGAAACCCCGAAACCGGTCCTAGGATGCTTGTTTCCAGTCCAGGGAGGACCTGGCCTGGCAGTTCGGGCTGGACTGTTCCCATTGGGCGCAGGGTCAAGACTGATTTGCATATGGCTGGGTTCAAACTGGAATGGCATGGGGAGCAAACAAATGATGGATTCAGGCCCAGATCGCTGTACTGGGGTGAATGTATGACATTGTTCTGCATTCTGTCCATCAATTGTTCATTTTACACTGTGGGGAGCCATAACCCAGGTACCCCACCTGCATCTCAGGTAAATCTGGCTTACATAGTAGGGAGCCATAACCCAGGTACCCCACCTGCATCTCAGGTAAATCTGGCTTACATTGTGGGGAGCCATTTTAAAGGTACAGCATGATTAGGCCAGGGGACCCTGCATCTCATGTACCACTACACTAAAGAACCCTTAGACCACCGGTGCAGCACGGCATACTATAGGCCACATATCTTTGTTTAGGAAGTAACACCTAGTACCTGTCCGTCTTCAGCCCGTGTCACGTAACTCATGCCCAGAGAGCAGTTAGTTGTACTGCGAGCGCTAGGAGTTGTACAATGTAAAATTTAACTTTAAATGTGAGGCGTTTCAGGTCTCCCAGTGTCTGATGTGAAGGTGTTCAACCCAAATACACCACAGTCAAATTATTCTCTCGGAAATAAACTTTGTTAAAACATATACAGTGATCACCTTAAGGACCCCTATACACAGTGATCCCTTCCACTAAGAGCCACAAACAAGACCTTTTACACAAGTGCCTCCTGTCAGACCACCGACAACAGGCTCCCTTCCAGCAGCTGGCACCTCACTGTGTCCCCACTCAGTTGTGCCTCATTTCACAACCACCCACGTTCCGGGAGCTCTTAAAGCCCTCCTTGTCAGAGTGGTCCCTACAAACCTCTCCACCCTCAGAGCATTCTACCCAATATTTAATTTGAGCCGGTAGTTTCCGGTGCTCTGCACAGGCACTTAATTGTCAGCACCGGCACTTGTGACAGTCTGCCACAAGGTGGCGCTGTCTGGCTAATTTATAGATGACCACAGCAACAGTTAATTACTAATTCAATACATATTAAAAATAACTATTACCTGCCACCCAAGCGATTCTTATAGTTTTGGGGGTCTGAAATAGTTCGAATTGTCACACTGATGGTTAGTAGTTGTGTTGTTACTATCACTGGCAAGGAAGAAACAAAGGAACCCCAACAGTCAGAAGGGACCAAGGGGCTAATGATTATTAAGAGACAGCGGTCCCTAACAAGGTGAATCAGTATAAATAGCCACAATAGTACAATCAAAATTGGGTCTATTTGTGTCCAAATGGACGGTTATAGAATTTAATTAAACACAATTAGAACATGACAATACATAAACAATTAGTGAGCAGGAAGTGACAGGGTATTGGGAAATCAGCCGATTTCCTTACACGCAGGCAGGTGACTTAAAAGTGACTCTTTAGGTGAGAATACAAATTAACAGTAGTCACAAATTACAAGAAAACATTTTCTACTCCACATAATTTTTGATTTAAAGTTTAGAGTTTAAGATGCAAGTGTCGACGACGTTTCGATCCCCAACAAGGTTATGGGATCATCATCAGGACTGAACAATAAAGCAAATGCCTGGGAAGTTTGCACTCAGGCAGCCAGGGACAATGGGTCCGAAGTGCCGGTGCGTGAGTCCTCAGGATGGTTGAGGAAGGGATAAAGCAACAGCTGGAAGATGTCGCGATTCGCGGCAAGGGGTTTGCCAGCAGGCGGTAGTTAGATGCCAAAGGGCACCGTGCATGTCCGAGGGAATCACATCGGGAGTATCCGGACTTGGAATTAGATTAGATGAGAACCGAGGCCTTGAATTGGCCACAGGCGATCAGCGAGGGAAATTGCACTCCACACTTAATCGCCATCGAGCACGGACCTTAGCGGTTTGCTTCCGGGCAATTTCCCTTGCTGACCGCCTGTGGCCAATTCAAGGCCTCGGTTCTCATCTAATCTAATTCCAAGTCCGGATACTCCCGATGTGATTCCCTCGGACATACACGGTGCCCTCTGGAATCGAATTACCGCCTGCTGGCAAATCCCTAGCCGCGAATCGCGACATCTTCCGGCCGTTGCTTTATCCCTTCCTCAACCATACTGAGGACTCATGCACTCGCACCGGCACTTCGGACCCATTGTCCCTGGCTGTCTGAGCGCAAACTTCCCAGGCATTTGCTTTATTGTTCAGTCCTGATGATGATCCCATAACCTTGTTGGGGATCAGACGTCATCGACACTTGCATCTTAAACTCTAAACTTCAAATCAAAAATTATGTGGAGTAGAAGATGTTTTCTTGCAATTTGTGACTACTGTTAATTTGTATTCTCACCTAAAGAGTCACTTTTAAGTCACCTGCCTGCGGTAAGAAATCGGCTGATTCCCAATACCCTGTCACTTCCTGCTCACTAATTGTTTATGTATTGTCATGTTCTTATTGTGTTTAATTAAATTCTATAACCGTCCATTTGGACACAAATAGACCCAATTTTGATTGTACTATTGTGGCTATTTATACTGATTCACCTTGTTAGGGACCGCTGTCTCTTAATAATCGTTACCATCACTGGCAGCATAGAAGGGGCAGTGTGTGGTGCAAGCTGCAGTGGCCTCCTAAGGAGAACTTAGGCACTCCCCCAATTTTTTTTTTTTTTTACAAAATTAAGCACTGAATCTACCCTCTCACCAGCCACAAAATACACCGTAGAGCTCCAAGTAAGCCACTTCCATGTGCGCCCTTACCGCTCCAATACAGTCTTGCCCTGCAAACACCCCCATAACATCTCATGCAGTCTCCTTTCTCAAAGATCACCACAGTGTCCCCACAGACACTTGCATCATATTATGTGGTTAAGTATCTGACAGACATGGGGCTCATGCATCCACCTCACCCATGCAGCCAAACAGTTAGTAGAGTTACTAATGAAGGCACACTGAGCAACATTATCATACAAGGCATAACGTGGAACGTGTGTTTTTTCTGGTGAAGACGGGTGATACGTCACCAGAGACAGTTGCTGGTTCAGCTAGAAACCACAAAAGATGCAGCCCATAAACTATAAACATTTCACAAGCCCACAGGACCAGCAACATCGTGTAGCCCCAAAATAGAAAATTTGGGCTGGAGACTGAAAAACTATTTCAAGGCCACCAAAGAGAGAGAGAGAGACAGGGGTGTAAAAGACCACTCCTTCCGCACTGCAGGGGAAGAAGTACATAAACTGTCCCAAGACCTACCATACAACGAAGACAACGCAAGCACGGCTAAGCTCCAGAGGCCGTTAAAAGCACCATTCTACCTGGGTTATGAGAGGTCTATCATTAGACAAGAACAACAGCACAGAGGAATCAATAGAGAAATTCAATGTTCCACTGTGTAAATTAACAACCACATGCACCGATGAAGGTCAGACCTAAGATGTTGGGTCCAGATCTTCCAGGTGTGCTGATCACCAACTTTCAGAACACAGATTTCGTATTTGAACCAGGCTGAATACCCAAGCGATCCTCACCCTCAACAGGTCGCAGGAACTATCAAATGTACATGCCATAAAGGTGGCATCTACCCTCAAACAAGCATTGGCAAAGTCAATATGTCTCGCCTTCGGTACCTATTGGCCATGCCAATAACTTTTAGCGATGCTACACAGCTCGCTGATACTGTGCAGCATGGCAATGAAAAAACATTGGATTACAAAGAAAAGGTCTGACAACATTTTAACAGGAAAGTGGCTCGGGAATACATGAAGAAACCCTTAAACCGTCATGGATCAGAGCAGCAATACAGAGAGCTATGGGGGTAAAGTAAACATGGGCAAGAGAGCGCAATACAGGCGCTGAGAAACAAAACTGTTCACCCTCTCCTCATTATGAATTTATTTTTGCAGTCAAAAATAGCACAAACCCCAAAACCATGTTGGCATGTGCGCCATGTAAGGTACAACTGTTTCCAGCCAGTGTAACAAAGCTATGAAAATCAACTGTATTACAAAGAAAAGAGTGGGTCAGTACATTAAAGCACATATACGGTTGTACACTGTCTGGCAAGCAGTCACTTCCATGATGGCATAAGAGCTTGGGAAGCAGTGACGTATTCCATGACAGAGTACAGACCGGGTGCTTCAATTCAGTTCAAAGAACCAAACGCTGTAAAACTGCACAGGCGGCCAGGTTTGAGTCTCAGCAACAGCTCAACATCCTGCGATTCTGAGCAAATCACTTACCTGACCAGTACTTAAACGAAATAAATAAAGAATACATAAATGCACCACTGTTTAATGTGTCCCCGTGCCAAAATTTAATGAATGCAACGTAAATGGAATGCATGTAAAGTGCTCCAATACCTTCAGGTTGAGTTCGTGCTAGAGGGGAAAGAACCACCAGGAACAAAGGGGAATCAGATGAGGGAGGGGAGAAGAAATAGTACCTTAACCAAAGCGCAAGCTGTGCTTGGTTGGTGCTCCAGGAAGGGAGTGGAAGTGATTGGTTAGCCTGCGTTGGCAAACAAAGAGGCACCAAAGAGTGACAAAGGAGCCCACGAATGGTAAGCAATGGGCGGGCTGCAAGTCCCTTGTTATACACAATACTCTCGCAAGCGAGAGCGCATGCGATGACGCAGGCTCGACCTAAAAAGATTAATAGGGTCCAGAAAGCCAAACACAAACCAGAAACAGTCAATAAAACGTAAAGGATGATTTACAAAAGACCCCATTTAATTGAAACCATTGGCCCTTAATAGGCACAGAGCTACTGAGGTGCCAAGCACACCACCTGAAGAACTGCCTAGCACCCTGCAAAACATACTCTGACTAGGCCACATGAATTATTTTGCACACGTCTGCAGAAAAGCAGGAGGGAAACTAACATTGAAACTCATTGCCGCCCAATAAAATATGTGCAATGGCCACAGAAGAGAGTGACTGGGTATTTGTAATATTCACAGACCGGACAGGAAACCCAAGCCCGGAGATCACCATCAAGAGGTCATTCTAGAAGTCAATGCATTGATCAACACAGACATGTAGGCAACCATCTGAACAAGAGCCAGTTCACACAGCTAAAACCATGGCACAAACTAACAAAGAAAAACACTAGCGTGTATGTGCATGAAGGCTTAGAAGCATTCTCGCTAGTCACCATCTTTGAGGAAAACCATCCAACATAAAGACAGTCAAGTTAGTATCAAGTGCTACATGTTAGAAGAGTGGCCTTAGCCCTTAGCAAGTTGCTGCACAGAAGATCGCAGCTTGACTAATCTGCAAGAAGTGCAACACCAGCAGAGTTTTGTATCTAGAACACAACTTTCGACATCTGGGTACCTGCCTAGGGTAGTTGAAAACCATGCCATAAAACTTCCCAGCAACAAGCAAGTCCAACCAGTTGCTTCGAAGCATCTATTGCTTCGTTTCCATTTACACCCTCAAGTAGAAGCCCCACTGTGAAAACTGAAAAAAAGAGGGGCTTCGATGAAGACTCTAGCCCTGAAACAAGTGTTTCCGATGGTACTCAACATCAAGTTGAAGCATCCAGGAGTGGTCAGCATTTGTGTCTTCCCAACGGAATACAAAGAGAAAGATACCTTATCTCATAAGTGACAGTTTTGTAGCTTTGAATGAGGCAAAGTGGATCTCAAAGTAGGATACTATCACCTACAGCTTCAGGAAACCAGTGGATTATTATTATGTGTTTGTATAGCTCATGGCTACCAAACAGGGTGTCTCAGCGCTTCGGATGTGGGTAGGTCAGTCTGAGGGCTAGAGAAGCAGGGTCTTTAATGCTTTGCGAAAGCGAAAAAGGGAGGTGCAGCATCTCAAGGATTCAGGAAGATCGTTCCATAGTTTAGGACCAAGGAAGGAGCAGGACCGTCCTCCCATTCGGGCTAGTTCCACTCTTGGAACTACAGATAACGAATGGGCGCTAGAGCGTAGAGTGCGAACGGGAGGATACGGGGATGCCAGGTTTTGCAAGTATTGCGGTGCTGAACAGGTGTGGATTTTGTACATGTAGCAGAGAGCTTTGAGTTTATTCGCTTATCCACTGGAAGCCAGTGTAGTTGGCGAAGGAGCTCTGATGCTGAATAATGTTTAGGGAGGCAAAACAGAAGCCCTGCAGCAGAATTCTGAATCACCTGTAGACGTCTTAACAACGCCTTATCAGCCCCTAGGTACAAGATGTTGCCATAGTCAAGTCTGGATAATATCATGGCCTGGATAACGGTTCTCTGGGCAGAAAGGGAAGTATCCACAAAATCTTCTTAAGCCATTTCATAATGGCAAAGCAAGTGGAGGCTACTCTGGCCACTTGTGGCTTCATAGACAAGGTGGAGTCGAGCCAGAAGCCAAGGTTTTTAACTTTATCGGTGGGGATAGGTGGCATATCCAGCGTCGCAGGCCGATGCTGAGGGCCCCATAGCTCAGGGTTCCTTCCTAACACCATCACCTCCATCTTGTCGCCATTCAATTTCAAGGAGTTGGTGTTCATCCAAGTGGAGACAAGGCAAATTGACATCTCCAAGCAGAATAAAGTTGGAGCTTTTGAGCATAAGAGTGGCAATTGTGTCAAGGATAGTGGAGCACCAGCTACCTGTGTAGCCGGGGGGACGGTAAATTAGGGAGCCAGAGATTGTAAATTTATGTGAAACTTGGAGAGAAAAGAGCAAGGTTTCGCATGTTGATAGAGGAAGCTCCTCTATCTTACACTGATAGATATCTTTAAAAACTATTGCTATACTGCCTCCCTTCTTCCCACACTTCCTCCGCCACTCCCAGCTCTGAAGGTATTGCAGAATAAACTTCGGCATTTTGTCAGTAGTTTTAGTGTCTCGACATAAAGTACCAAAAGACATGACAGCACAGGGATGCGTCAAGCATGATAAAGATGATATTTTGATTTCTGCAGTCAATAGACAAGGCCAACACAGAAGAAGTCTGAGTTTCCATCAAAATATTAGGCAGGCGCCCAATGCTGCATAAGGAAAAATTTAAATTCCTGACGAACCAACTACAATTATTTGGGTACCTGCTATCAGAACAGGGAATTGGAGCCGACCTCCAATGGAGCCAAAGCATCCAGACCGACCCCAAAACAGCAAATAACTCCAAAGCTTCGTGGGAAAGGCACATACTGTGAGAGATTCAACCCTAATCTTGCCACTGTCACATAGCTGCTATGCAACTTCAGCTAAATAAAGGACAGATACAGCAGCTGCTCCTCCGCTAAGGCGGAGGAGCGTCACCTCACTGCTCTATGAGCAGTGCAAAGGAAAAATAAAATGATAACAGAACGCTATCATTTTATTTTTAGTATGGAGCGTGCAGCGAGGTTAGGGCGGGCTGGGCTTGTGTGACAGAGGGAGGAGGAGTGGTTGGTGCACTATAAGTGTGCATGACGGTTTGGCCAGCCAACTGTCATGTGCTCTTAGCATGTTCTCCACTGGGCTGTTTTGCACAGCCTGGGTGGAGTACATGCACAGGCTCCCACTCCCTGTCTGAGCGCTGAACCACGGCGCTCAAACCAATGACAACTCTGCTGTCATGCTGGTGACAGCAGCGCCGTGATTGACTAGGGGAGTCTGTGCGCTGCCAGAAACCAGGAAAACAGTGAGGACGGAGGAGAGGCGGCGCCAATGCAGAGTGCTGCGGCGCTTAGATTAAAAAAAAAAAAAAAAAAAAAGAAGTGCTGGCTATGAAGTGGGGATGCTAACGCGTCCACATACATCAATACAAGCATATGACTTTAGATACCATCACAGACCACAAGCCACTAATACCACTGTTTCAAGGCACAGCCCCTCATCCACCACCGTGCATACAGAAATGGGCTGTACTATAGGAGTAGTACTACTTCAACATCAAGTTCTGCGAAGAGGATGGGAAGGGTGTCAATAACCCAGCTCACTATCTTGGCATTCAAAGCCCACTACAACCATTGAAAAATGCCCAGCCACTAGCACCAAAGTAAACCACAACTTCATAGACCAAGTGTCATGTCCTAAAGTCATGTGCCTTGATGAAATCAGAAAGGCCACAAGCAATGTTAAAAGCCATCAGATTACCCACATGGTATTCCAGTCAACTCAAAGAAGAATTTTCTTGATGGACACCGAGAACCATATAACACGCCATGCGCTTGTTCGGGTTCGACATGAGATTTGTGCCACCGAAGACCGCATCATCTTGAATGGAGACCCGATTACCACACAAAGTCACTTATTGAGCGGACACTACAGCTAGCACACCAAGGAATGGTGAAAATTAAGCATGACTTTTAGAGAAAGCTTTGTTCCCTGGTCTTGATGAAAAGGTGGAAGATCTGATCTCTCTCTGGTAACTCAGCCACGTCTCTGGCAGCGCCTACTGACCTGTCCTCAATCACAGTGGTCAAGTGACTGGAAAATGGGCCAATGTTTAAAGCAGAACGTTGTGGCACAAACATGGAAAATTCTTACCACTAGCAATTAACTTATGCACCAACTACCATGTAGTAGAAATAGTCTTGTTCCCACCTTTTGGAACCGTCAACACTAAGCTAATTTTTTTTTTTTTTTTTTTTTTTAAACACCCCCACACACACTTGCTGTCCAAGTCCTCCGTAACATCATGAAGCTGGACAATCGGCCCCCATTCCAATGCAATTAATGTCAAGATTACACAACACAGGCCACCAAAAATCAACCTAAAATGTCCAAAGGCTTACCCAGACGTCAAACAATTCATGCATACCGTGAAAAAGATTTGACAAGTAAGCGTTGAATAGCATGAAGTTATCTGAGTGGACGATGCACAACTGCCTTCGTGCTCACAGCAACACTCCACCCTATGGGTGCAACCCATGCCATAATGTTCGAACGGCTAGTAAGAGATCATTCCTACGACTGAAAGTGGGCTGTACTTACCACCCTGCCGTCGGATACCCACAAAGAAAACAAACCGTCAGCAAAAACAAGTCACAGTAGCGGTGTGAAACCACTATCCTTCAATATTGACGCATGGCACGCCAGGAATGAAATTCCACATCCTGTTTGAATGTGGCACTTGAATATTGGTGGCCAGTGAAGGGGCAGCGATCAAAGCGTCCCTACCTACTCCGTCGCCTGACACCTTCACGGCAATGTGTCTTTATGGACAATAAAATGAATTGTTATGGAGAACGTTCACGTTCTCATCATGCAAATGATCAGCGAAATTCGTTTGCGTTTTTTGCCCTCTGGTTATACAAATGCTCATGCCTGTAGATCAGTATGTTGCTACTGGACACGGTAAAACATTTCTAAACAACCAATACTGCTGCCTCTAAAAGCGCCCTGTGTCTCCTTGCAATGCCTCCCATACAGAGGATCCCTTTCTCAGATCCCAACAGCGGGACTTGGAGCAGGCCAAGGGCCCCCATTCAATCCTACTACTCTTGGGGGAGGGGCATAATTTACCGTTACGCCACTCAGTCCACCCCTTCCAACAGCCCCCCTGCAGGCATTGCAACGCAGTATTTCCTTTCAGCCGCCAAGGTACGGTCTCACAAAGCGCCTCCATTCGAAACGCCTTCAACACACTGCATCCCCCAGCTGAGCCGAGGCTGCCTGACGTGACTACTCCCATCAGATGTCATTTAGGGACACCAAGCAAGCAGCACACAAAGCCGTTAGACAGCTTCCCCATGCACCCCGTTGAAGCACCAGCATTACAACATGCAGTCCATGAAACGATCCAGTGACACTCTATCTCCCTCTCTTACCTCCTGTTCTGCCCCTTACTGCAACAACTCGCCCATCCCTACCTCCCGCTAGTCCCTTTAAAGCTCGGCTTCGCCCACGCCCTGTTGTGGGAGTCGTAGTGTTTTACATCCTCCCGGATCTCATGTTAGTACACGCAGGAACTACACCACCCAAGAGGCACCGGGCCTCGCCACAGATAACGACACCAGCGGCACATGTGGCGTCGGGAGCCTTGGTTGGCCAGAGCCATCGTATGAGGATGAGGTTGCGTGGGCCACAGCCAATCACTTCGTCAGAAAGACTGGCGCATGATCCATAACGCTAGACGATTGGTGGGAGGTGTCAACTGCTGACAGCTATGACGAGGGCTGTGCCGATGTACTAATGTTTTCAACGACCAATTGGAAATAATTAAAGAAAAGATTTGTGAAATGCGGCAGCCGTTAGGTCCGTGATAGTCCCTGGCTTACAGTGTTACTCTAAACACAACTAGAACGCTAACACCGTGATAAGTGTGCAGAACGAAAGCAAGGCAGCCACTGATGTCAAGAGGCAGAAAGAGAGGAGGCGGAGTTCACACCGTTTAATGGGGAGCTGCATGCTGCAGTAAATTAGCATAATACAGGGTTTAGTTTTCCTGTGTTTTATAAATGCATAGTTAAAAACACTTTTTCGAAAAAGAAAACGCACTGTGTTTGACGGCAAAGGCATTTATGGCACTAATGTGTATAAACAGTATCGTTCCACCAATCATATATGTTTCTTCACATGACAAGTTAGATTTAGATAACTGAAATTAGGGACCATTTGAAAGACAAATAGTCATCTCAGTTATCCATGATTTATTGAAATGCATTTGAAAGACATGCATAGCTGCCAAGGTTTCAGATTGCTGTGTGTGCCATTTTCATAATTTCAGTGTAATTATGAGTGACATTTCAACGACTATGAGTGACACTTTCTCGCGAGCAAAGTCAAGCAATGAAGACAAGGGAAACATTTAAATATCAGAAATTACACCCATTAAAGCAACGAGCAACTGTAAGATCTTAAAATTGCTGCAAAGCACCAAAAATGGAAGGGCACTAACCAGAGACAGACTGCATGACTGCAGTTTTCAGTAACAGAGGGCAGGCAGACACTGCAGCTGCTCAGAAGATGATCACATTGATCTGACCATTCATGACCGTGCACTAGCCTGAAAAGCACACTTTATAGCATAGCAAGTGCAACTAGGAGATTATACCGTCACTCAGTCTCAGGCAAGTCTTTGCAAGCCTAGCGAGCTGGCGCTGCGTCAATAGGCGGGCCCCGTCACACGTGGCATAATATCCAAATTGCATATCCGCATTAAAACTCATTCCTCTCATATAACTTCTGTCAATTAACTAAAATATCAAAACTCATAAACCCAAATTATAAGTAAGTAACCCCATATACCCGTGGTCGGCTTCCTGATGACCAAGGAGATCATGAATCCATTCATATTTCTATATATTTACATGATCAAAGGACCTATAGAGGGGTTTAAAGCAGGTTTTCATATCACCTGGGGAGGGGGGGGGGGTATTTTCCTTGTATGCATTAGGGTCCATGGCACCCCTACTACACCTTGCCCAGCAGAGCCTTATCACTGTGCTGAATTTCTCAGCATGGTCATAGACATGCCCCACAGGCAGTTCCCACCTCCCAGGAGAACTCACCCACAGGTTACACAATAACCTGAATGCAACAATGCTGTGTGGTTACAACTCAGTGATCACAAGTACCCCCCATTTTCTTTCTCTAGAGTAATCCGCCAGATCCCAAGGCCCTTCTACCCTTCTGCACAGGATATATTTTACCAGTGAAGACAAGATTGTGACATAAAACACCACCTCGAGTCCCCACTCCCCTCCATCCCTCAGAGTTGTTTGAGTACAGAGGTTGCAAAATTTCGGATTTTGTGTGAGTAGGCAGTTTTTTTTATGCATCTTCATACTTTTGATCCTGTTTCTCAAATATAGATTAAGGACTACGTGTATTAGAAAGTAATATGAAACTCTGAGCTGGGTGATCAAGAAATCTGAGTCACTGTTGGAATTCCAATAGAATGTAAGGCTCGCTAGTTGAATTCCTCTTGAAAAGAGCGTGCAGTGTTTTGCTCCTGAAATGGCCTGGAAAGGATGTGCACAGCTTAATAAAGGACTGTGCACTGTTTATAGATTAATTGAAAGAAATGCACTAATTTCGCTCTGCGATAAAATAATGCACAATATTTTAAACAGTAATGTGTCTCAGTAATGTATCTACTGCAGACCCAGCTCCCGTTTTTAGGTCTCGCCTGGCGTTAGCAGCGCGCATGCGCTGCTCTCACCATGCGAGGGCTTCTTGGAATCGATACGGTTCCAGAAGTTCTGTCTCCGCTCCGCCTGCAAATGTGATTGGTATGCGTCGTTTGTCGTCACTTATTATTCAGAACAGCGTTTGTTGATTGTACCAGAGGGTTTTTAGTCCCTCCTGGTTGCCACCCTGTCCTCTTTAGGCCACGCCCAGCGGGATTGGATCTTTTACTGGCGGCGTGAGACTGTGGGTTTAACATTGACGTGCTGCACTTTTTTTTTAAAACTATTGCATGCGTTTGCGTGTGGAATGCATTGTACGCTATTTTGTTACGCTACTTTGTTTTTATACGCTTATTGCATTGTACGCTATTTTGTTACGCTACTTTGTTAAGTGCGGTTAATGTTTTTTATGCGTGAATGTGTACATGTTGTTGGAAGCGTTTCAAGGGAATGTCCGTAACATTAGCATCCTGACGTCGGACTCAGCATAATTTATGTGTGTATTTGTTTCAAGGGGATGTCTGTAACATTAGCATTCTGACGGCGGACTCGGCATAATTTGCCCGGGCTGAGACAGCTTCCCGGGCACACACACAGCTGAGTACTTCACAGGTCTTTAAAAGACCATTTACTTGCTAACGAGGCTTTGTGGTGTTTTCATCCCTTCATATAGCCCCTGCATCTCCACTCTGCATATTGCTGGAAGAATCAGCTCCCCGAAATTTTTAGTAGCCCCCCCCGAAAATTGGCTCTAGTTGCGCCTCTGATCGCAAGTGTCTGACTATGAATAGAAATAGAAAAACTGTGGCTGTCCGTGACATTCACTCCTAAGGATAAAGGACGGGGACATTCACGCCGAGCTCGTTCTTTCCAGTCATAGGCTTTGATTTCATAAAGCAGTGCATTCTGGGAGTTGTAGTATTTCTCACTTGCAAGTACACAAACTGTTTAATGTGTGGGGGCCTCAAATTCACATAACTATCAGGATGACAGCGCGCGCGATTCTCACAGGGCGCCTGTTCTGTCCCATGCACTCCCCCCCCCCTGCTTGTTTAATAATTCTTGACATACATTATGAGCGCTGACGGGCGCTGCGCTGGTTTCTCTCTCATTGTCTATTTCCCAGCTCCTTCGTCTCACTTTCTGTGCTCCTCCCCCCCTCACCCCCAATCAGTCAGCAGGCTTCAGCACAGCCAGGTGGACGAGAGGGAGCCAGAGCTGTGCCGCAGCCTGCTTCAGAGCAGGGGCACTGATATCTGTGCCTGTCCTGCTCCTCGCAGCTCCCCGGCCGTGGATTGGCTCTGGTCTCCGGGGAAAAGGGCAGCTCTGAGGTCTTTCTGTCAGCTTTAAGTTTCTATCAGCGAGGCGCTCTCACGCTGGTTTGCTTTCAGTCTCCTGACTCCCCCTCCTGCTCCTCCACCCCACTCTCTCTGATGTCTCTCCCCCCACCCAATCAGTCACAGTACTTTGCAAGACACACGTTCTGTCATTGTTTTCTTATGATGGACTGAACTGCTGCTGTCACACGTGATCAGCTCCCTGCATTCCAACCCTTGCCACTGGCCTGGCCCCCCACTGCTCCCCAGAACAGACCTGACTAAAGACCAAGGAGCAGCTCCTCCCCGGCCCGCCCTGCTCCAGTCTGTGGAGCGGACAAGTTGAAATAGTGAAGGGGTGGGCGGGTCGTGCTGTCTCATGCCCCTCGGCTCTCACTGCCATTGCCCGCCCTGGCTCTGAGAAGGAAAGCTGCTTTTTTCACCCTCCCTACTTGAGGTAAAGCAGCCAATCTGCATACTCACAGCAGCTGTGAAATAAACCGTTCTTGCAGGGAAACAACGACCTGCAAAAAGTAACACCTATCCACGCACCAGCTGAAGAGGAAAATGCAATAGGTCTCGCCTTTCATTAAGTTAAAGCCATTTGCTTTGCTATACAATACCATTAGCAAAGCAAATGGCTTTAACTTAATCAAAGGCGAGACCTATTGCATTCTCAATGCTTGTTAATCCTGGGGCTGACCTACATTGGCTCTGGGAACAAGTCTCGATCTAAATGTGTTTCTCACTTAAAATGAAGGTGAACAACATCAAGATTAAAAAAAAAAAAAAAAACATACCAACACAAAGCAACACTAAAACGGACTATCCTGACATGCAAGGCCTAACTGGAGTCAGGTCACGATGATAACGCATGAACGTAGTAGAATACAAATTTTTCTAGCTAACGCAACAAGAATTTTCAATTCTATTAAGGACACGGAGGCGAGGATTATGCTTTTCTTAACTTTACTGACATTCACAGCAGCCAATAATAACTTTAAATTTGCATAATCCCGGAAGGACAACCCCCTCCATTGTATGCACCAATCACCTATAAGTCCCATATATAACAGTCCTTGCATGACCTTCCTTTTCCTCTTTCTTTGCTGCTGCAGCAGCGAGATAAGTACCTTTCATTTCTCTGTCTTTGGGAACTTGGGGTATCTTTATCTTCATGGATATAGATATAATTACACGTTTTCATTGATAGCGCCGCCAGAGCGTTTGTGATTAAGCGCGCGCTGTCGCTTTACTTACTGTTGCCGATATCGATGTTTTGCTCAAATTTTCGTGGTTAACCTGATTATATTGCTAGGTGCACGGCGCGATTGTTGCTTTGTGGCGTTTCGGCGCTCCGGCGCCTTTTGGGCTGATTTCTGTGGAGCGGGACGCGCTTCGCGCGCTTGGGGAGCAGTCCTCTTTTTATGCCCATGCTCTGCGCATGCGCGAAAAGCCGATGCGAGTAAAATTACCGATCGGCTCTTCGTGCATCAGCAAGAGACAGACTGCGATATCCCCAGTCCCTGTCTAACGCTGACCGGAGCGTTTTCCGGATTAGGGCTCTGCCTTAGGGGAGAGTTGGGGTGGCTCCCTCCACAATATTAACACAGAACACAATTGTTGGCACAGTGAACTGCTTTTAGGGACAGTTGAGTGTTGTGATATAGGGACAGTTTTGTACAGTGCCCACACATCTAGAACACCCCAGGGTTTCTCCCCCCCTAAAGCTCCTTCAGACCTCCTGCAGCACGATGGCGTACTACGCCGAGGAGGAAGATCAGTGGGTGGAATTTAATGAATATGCAGAATATGAGGAACCTGAAGAGCACCATATGGAGGAGCAATTGGTTGAGGCCCTGGATACTCACGTCCAGGGCTCTGTAAACCGGGCATTAATTAAGGCCTTACAGCCATTTACCAAGCCATTGAAGAACTATGGCAAACGAAAGTTTGGTGCTTCGCAAGGGGAATCCTCAGGTCATACCTCAGCTGAGGTCCTTGCTCGAATGGCCCGTAATGTTATGAATGACCATGGCTACATGGGGTCCCCCAAATCTACTAAAGCGTTGACGACGCAAGCGGGGGACGCGGAGGAATCTTCGCCTACCGCGCCTGACACATCGGATTCGGATAAAGAATCGCAGGCCTCACGACAGGCGACGAAACGGAAACGTAAGTCCCACCACGTTGAAGACTGGAGTCAGGTCACAATGATAACGCATGAACGTAGTAGAATACAAATTTTTCTAGCTAACGCGACAAGAATTTTCAATTCTATTAAGGACACGGAGGCGAGGATTATGCTTCTCTTAACTTTACTGACATTCACAGCAGCCAATAATAACTTTAAATTTGCATAATCCCGGAAGGACAACCCCCTCCATTGTATGCACCAATCACCTATAAGTCCCATATATAACAGTCCTTGCATGACCTTCCTTTTCCTCTTTCTTTGCGAAAAAACCTTTAACTTCAGTCTTGAACTCGACTGCTTGAACAGGAGCGGCGTCGACCACGCCTCCAACGTGAACTGGAACTTTAACCACAGCGATTCCTTACGAGACGTCCCATGAGCTTCATCCTGATCGTTCAGGTTTGTTTGCCTTGTTCTCCTGTTAAGAGAATAGTAGTCGTAATACGCCATTCATAATCCATATATCTTTCATAACAAACATGTTATTCAATAGTCTCAATGATCATCGTTTACCATATCAACAAACGGGTGGGAAGAAAAACCAATTCATCATCGTGAACAGTACATTCAATTTTCACCCATCTTGCAATGATTAATCTACCACATAGAATACCATTCTCATCTTACCTGGGTGGGATAATCCTCGCCTCCGTGTCCTTAATAGAATTGAAAATTCTTGTCGCGTTAGCTAGAATTTTTTTTATTCTATGTCAGTCCACGGAGGCTCAGATTATGCTAGTTTAAAGTTGTTCCATATCCGTCAAGGCCACATCTACAATAGGTTTATGATAAAATGTCTTAAACGTAGAGTCAGAGGACCAGTCTGCCGCAGTCATAATATCTTGTAAGCGGGAGCCAATATGAAAGGCCTTGGAAGCCATTGCTCCTCTTAAACTACAAAACCTCTAATCAGACCTATATTGCTTTAATGCTGACCCCTTCAGGTTCTATCCTGCCAACAACCAAATCATGAATCACTTGTACATCTAAATTATACCAATTACAAAATATTCATTTATGTTTTTTTATTTTCTTTAAAAATTCTCCAAAGACATTTTTATCATTTCATATTTGTTCTGATTCACATTAGAAAAAAGTTTACATGAGTACAATTTATTTATGAAATATTCAATCAATGTGACACAAAAGCATTACAATTAATACATTATTGTAAACATTAAAGTTTATAACCCCACAGCAACCACCAATCATTCATTCACACCACACAACCTACTTCAAACATTCTACAATCATCCTAATATGAATAAAAACCACATGAGATTCAATCCTATGAGGGGTCTAAACAATTCGGTGGAGGGAAGACAGAGAGTTGGTAAAAAGGCGATGTCTGATGGTACTATTCCTCCAAAGACCTCTTCTCAGAGTTGGACTCGGTCTTGGTCTACGCGCGTTTCAGTGGACAAGCCACCTTCTTCAGGACCAAATAAAAGGGAGAGAAATCTCAGACCCAACAATAGCCGGGGGTTATCTGTAAGGTGTTAAAAACATTGATTTTAGTAATGATGGGGAGTGGCAGGAACAAGCATCTAATTTCAATACAAAGTTGATACCAAGTCAAGTAATTACTTCATTATCTACCCGTGGTTCCTATCTTGAGGTGTTTCCTCCGGTCATAAAGTGAATAGAGGTGGTAGTTCCCAATGTGATTTAACACAACCATGAAAACTAGTTACCGTACAAAAATTCAGGAATCCTTTAAGTTTTTGGTCATATTTAACCATTGCAGCGTTACGAAATGAGTCTTAGAGAGGTCATAACAGGGGATATATAAATGATACCCTGTGCTGCTTGTATTTAGGAACATTTGTGTATCAAAACTTTTTGTCAGTATTGCAAGAGCCACTTCCTTCATATGGCTTATCTTGGCTGGGTGCTTATTTGTTTCTCTAGTTAGCACCATGTATTTAGGAAATATTTACATTCTCTAAAGTTTGCGCCTTGGTGACGATTTGGTTTGGTTTTCTTCTGCCCTTTGTAGCTAACTAATTTGATGAACACGTATATACAGCAACGGGAATTACCGGCTTAGTTTTGTTACATTTCTGTAATAAGGAGTTCTAGATACCCTGATTTGAAGAAGTACTTAGCAGTGAGCCATCTAATAGAGTAAGTTATTTCTCCCTGCCTCCACTAATAGTCAGGATTACTCCCTGGACGTATGTGACAACTCAGCTGTCTTTTATTATTTTTATTTTATTTCCTAGATGTCGTGCGTATTGTACGCAAACAAATCTTTCTTGCAGCCGTAAAGCTTGTCCAGACGACTAGAAATATATATAAAAACAATTCTTTCAGGCAGGTTGATTTTTACATGCAGGTAGACCATTTCTGGCTTTCAAAGCGGTTGCATGTGCTTTTCTTGCACACTTTTCTATTCACATTTTTCTTATTTTTCTTATTTAAGTGCACGGATGAACTAAGTGTCTCTCTTCATCTTCTTTCATGTATGGTGTAGGCTATTTGTACGGTAACTAGTTTTCATGGTTGTGTTAAATCACATTGGGAACTACCACCTCTATTCACTTTATGACCGGAGGAAACACCTCAAGATAGGAACCACGGGTAGATAATGAAGTAATTACTTGACTTGGTATCAACTTTGTATTGAAATTAGATGCTTGTTCCTGCCACTCCCCCATCATTACTAAAATCAATGTTTTTAACACCTTACAGATAACCCCCGGCTATTGTTGGGTCTGAGATTTCTCTCCCTTTTATTTGGTCCTGAAGAAGGTGGCTTGTCCACTGAAACGCGCGTAGACCAAGACCGAGTCCAACTCTGAGAAGAGGTCTTTGGAGGAATAGTACCATCAGACATCGCCTTTTTACCAACTCTCTGTCTTCCCTCCACCGAATTGTTTAGACCCCTCATAGGATTGAATCTCATGTGGTTTTTATTCATATTAGGATGATTGTAGAATGTTTGAAGTAGGTTGTGTGGTGTGAATGAATGATTGGTGGTTGCTGTGGGGTTATAAACTTTAATGTTTACAATAATGTATTAATTGTAATGCTTTTGTGTCACATTGATTGAATATTTCATAAATAAATTGTACTCATGTAAACTTTTTTCTAATGTGAATCAGAACAAATATGAAATGATAAAAATGTCTTTGGAGAATTTTTAAAGAAAATAAAAAAACATAATGAATATTTTGTAATTGGTATAATTTAGATGTACAAGTGATTCATGATTTGGTTGTTGGCAGGATAGAACCTGAAGGGGTCAGCATTAAAGCAATATAGGTCTGATTAGAGGTTTTGTAGTTTAAGTTTGTCTTTCCCCTCTCCTCTAGGACCTAAAGTAATTTTAGGGGGGCCTTTTGTTCTTACAGCCATTGCTCCTCTAACAGAATGAGCTCCAAACATTGCAGTATCAACACCTGCTAGCCTTAATAACCAAGTAACCCACCTGGCTAAAGTCACTGCAGTGACTGGGCGGAAAGGTCTCTGCAGTGAAATTAACAATTGCCCTGCCACATCATTCCTGAATTCTCTAGTACAATCCTCATAACATTTTAAACATTGTACCACACATAACTTGCTATGATGAGGGAAAGCAGGGTATGAAATACATCTGGAATGTGTCTTTGTCCTCTTTGAGATTGTAAACGAAACTCCAGAAGGAGTAAATACTCTACCTGCTATATCCAAGGCTCGCACATCCGAGACACGTCTGCAGGATACAAGACATAATAACATCGTAAGCTTTGCCGACAATTGCTTACGCGATAAGCCCTCATTAGCTGGCCAAGACTTAAGGAAACGAAGCACTACGTTCACGTCCCACAAAACAGAATACTTGGGTTTCGGAGGGTTAACCAAAACGGATACCCCTCACCACTTTACACACCAGGGGGTGTTCTCCCACCGGTTTCCCATCGACGTGTGGATGACCTGCTGAAATTGCCGAACGAAAGTTGTTAATTGTCCTATAAGCCATGCCCGAAGTAGCCAGTTCTGAAAGAAAATTAACTATCAGATGGACACCGGATCCCAAGGGATCTCCTTGCCGTTCAGAACACCAACTAACCCATCTACGCCAGCCTGATTCATAACGTTTGTGCGTAGCGGGTGCCCATGATTGAGATAAGAAGAACGAAGCCTCTTGTGAAACTCCAGGCATTTGCCATCGTCGCCTGAAAGTCTCCACGCCATGAGAGACAGTTGGCCTTGCATCACCAACGGATGAGGTAACCCCAGAGGGTCCTCCAGAATCTCTGGAAACGACCGTAGTTGCAGTGGAAGTGCACACGACAAGGCTAGAGCCACCGGGAACCCCGCCTGCGCTTTCCAACATGGTGAGACTAGTATCACCTCCGCCTTCTGTCGACGGACCTGTGCCAGTACCCTCGGAATCATGGCGAACGGTGGAAAGGCATATAGAATGCCCATCGTCCATGATTGAAGAAATGCGTCCGAGCTGATCGCCAGAGGATCTGGACGCCAACTGTAAAACTGAGGTAGTTGTGCGTTGAGTCTGGACGCAAAGAGATCCACTGAACATGGACCCCACTTGTGAGTCAGTTGCCTGAATACCTCGGGATGCAGTCTCCAATCGCTGGCATCCCGCAGAAAACGGGAGTTCCAATCCGCTACCACATTGGCAGAGCCCGGAATGTATTCCGCCGTTACAGTTATATGATGGGCCAGGCAATAATGCCAAAAGTCTTTGGCAATCTCTACCAGAAGACGAGACCTCGTACCCCCCCCAGACGATTGATGTACCGTACTGCTGACACATTGTCCATTCGCAGTAGAATACAGCAACTCGCCCGTTGCGGTGAGAGTGTCCGAATCGCAAACGATCCTGCCAAAAGCTCCAGGCAGTTGATATGGAGTTTCAGTTCCTCCTGGGACCACCGACCTCCAGTCTCCACCGAGCCGCAGCGGGCTCCCCAGCCCCATCTGCTGGCATCGGATTCTATGATTATCTCCGGACTGGCTGCGAAAATGGCCTTGCCATTCCATGCATCCATGTGCTCCAGCCACCAAGACATCTCGGTCCGGGCCTCTCTGGAAATTAAAATCCGCGCCGCATAACTCAGACCTTTGCGTAAATGCAGAATCTTCAATCGTTGAAGTGCCCTGTAGTGTAAGGGCCCTGGGAATATTGCCTGAATTGAGGCGGCCAGAAGCCCCACCAACCTGGCCAGCGTCCTCAAAGATATAGTCGGAGAGGCAAGCGCTCTCCTCAACTCCTTCTTGATAGCTACTCTCTTTCTCAGTGGCAATAGCAGCTGAGCTGTGATCGAGTCTACCTGAAAACCAAGGAATTCCAGCGACTGTGTTGGGATCAGAATGGATTTCTGCGCATTGATGACGAAGCCCAGTTCTTGTAAGAGCTGGACCGTCCAGTTCAGATGAAGAAGAGCCGTGTCCATATTCTGTGCCATAATCAGAATATCGTCTAAATAAATTATAAGTCTCACCCCCCGCTCTCTCAGGTACTGAACCACGGGCTTTAGTAACTTGGTGAAACACCAAGGTGCGGACGATAGACCAAAGGGCATGGTTGAGAACTCGAACCACTGGTCTCTCCATTGGAACTGCAGAAACCTCCGATGAGGCGGAAAAATGGGCACTGCCAGGTATGCGTCTTTCAAATCCAGACGCACCATCCAATCCCTTTCCAACAGGATATCTCTCAACAAGTGAATGCCTTCCATTTTGAAATGGCGATACACTACCCAGGAATTGAATTCCCTCAAATTGAGCACTAGTCTGAAGCCTTTGTCCTTTTTGGGCACTAGAAAGATTGTACTTACGAAACCCAACAGATGAGGAACTGTGTGCACGATTGCCCCTTTTGTCAATAGTGACTGAACCTCGTCGTCTATGAAAGACATCTCTGCACTGGAAAAATGTAGGGGAGGAGGGATATGAACCTGATGGGGCGAGGCATAGAACTCTATCTGAAACCCTGTTACCGTTTGAAGGATCCAAGGATCTAGTGTGAGAGTCTCCCACATATGGTGGAACAGAGCAATCCGACCTCCCACCTTGGTGTCCCCAGCCTGCATGAAGCTTACCTGAATAAGAGGTGTCTCCGGAGGAATGATTCTGTCCTCTGTAACCTCTGTGCTGTCTCCCTCTGTCACCGCGATTGCGGGTAGGATAGAATTTTGAGCGTTGTGCACCACCTCTGCCACGTTGCTCAAAGCCTCGAGAGGTCTGATTGAATCCTCGGCCGGTCGCTCGACCCCTGAAGCGTCCGGCCCTGTTAAAAAGGCCAGTATGGAATACTTTCTTAATGTTTGCCTGGGCTTTATCCAGGGCGGAGAATGTGTTCACATACTTCCCCATCTCTTTCACAAATTTGTCACCGAAAAGCATGCCATTGGCCAGGGTGCCCGGTTAAGTATTTGCCATTTCTGCAAGTTGGGGGTCGATGCGCATAAGGAAAGACCTTCTCCGTTCCGCCGATAGAGCACAATTTGCGTTTCCTAGGAAACACATAGCTCGTTGTGCCCACCCCAGAACCTCCGTGGGGTCCAATGTAGTGTTGGAGTCTTTGGCGGAGACCGCAGCATCCAATATCTTGGTCAGGGGTCCGGTCACGTCAAGGAGTTTATCCTGACAGCCCCTCCAAGCTCGGTCTAGTCCCTTTTTGGGGTCCTTGGCGAACTTTTTCATAAAAGTGGCCATGTTCGGGTCTATTTCCGGCGGGTCCGCCACTTTTCCCATTAAAGATGGTCTGGGACATTCGGAGCGCAAAGTAGCCCTGACTTCCTTCTCAAAACCTCTCCGGAGATTCTCTTGCACATAGTGTGCCACCTCGACACAGGGAACCCACTCTGTGGATCTCGGGTGTATGATATTTCTGGGGTCGAACAAAAGGTTTATATTGACTGGTTTGTCTTCAACGTGGTGGGACTTACGTTTCCGTTTCGTCGCCTGTCGTGAGGCCTGCGATTCTTTATCCGAATCCGATGTGTCAGGCGCAGTAGGCGAAGATTCCTCTGCGTCCCCCGCTTGCGTCGTCGACGCTTTAGTAGATTTGGGGGACCCCATGTAGCCATGGTCATTCATAACATTACGGGCCATTCGAGCAAGGACCTCAGCTGAGGTATGACCTGAGGATTCCCCTTGCGAAGCACCAAACTTTCGTTTGCCATAGTTCTTCAATGGCTTGGTAAATGGCTGTAAGGCCTTAATTAATGCCCGGTTTACAGAGCCCTGGACGTGGGTATCCAGGGCCTCAACCAATTGCTCCTCCATATGGTGCTCTTCAGGTTCCTCATATTCCGCATATTCATTAAATTCCACCCACTGATCTTCCTCCTCGGCGTAGTACGCCATCGTGCTGCAGGAGGTCTGAAGGAGCTTTAGGGGGGGAGAAACCCTGGGGTGTTCTAGATGTGTGGGCACTGTACAAAACTGTCCCTATATCACAACACTCAACTGTCCCTAAAAGCAGTTCACTGTGCCAACAATTGTGTTCTGTGTTAATATTGTGGAGGGAGCCACCCCAACTCTCCCCTAAGGCAGAGCCCTAATCCGGAAAACGCTCCGGTTAGCGTTAGACAGGGACTGGGGATATCGCAGTCTGTCTCTTGCTGATGCGCGAAGAGCCGATCGGCAATTTTACTCGCATCGGCTTTTCGCGCATGCGCAGAGCATGGGCATAAAAAGAGGACTGCTCACCAAGCGCGCGAAGCGCGTCCCGCTCCACAGAAATCAGCCCAAAGGCGCCGGAGCGCCGAAACGCCACAAAGCAACAATCGCGCCGTGCACCTAGCAATATAATCAGGTTAACCACGAAAATTTGGGCAAAACATCGAAATCGGCAACAGTAAGTAAAGCGACAGCGCGCGCTTAATCACAAACGCCCTGGCGGCGCTATCAATGAAAACGTGTAATTATATCTATATCCATGAAGATAAAGATACCCCAAGTTCCCAAAGACAGAGAAATGAAAGGTACTTATCTCACTGCTGCAGCAGCAAAGAAAGAGGAAAAGGAAGGTCATGCAAGGACTGTTATATATGGGACTTATAGGTGATTGGTGCATACAATGGAGGGGTTGTCCTTCCGGGATTATGCAAATTTAAAGTTATTATTGGCTGCTGTGAATTTCAGTAAAGTTAAGAGAAGCATAATCTGAGCCTCCGTGGACTGACATAGAATACTGCTGCAAGAACTTCCTGTGCTATGTGTGTAATTATTAAAAGAGCAACACTTTTGATGAGCTGCCAGTAAACTTTCCTTAAAAAAACTGTTTAGTAATAACTCACAGCCTATCAGCTGCAATGTTAGTGTTTTTAGAAATAATTTGAGGCAGAAACACTTCGTGGTTTCTTAACAGGTGGTCATTCGATTACAAACTCTCTTCTCTTCCCTTGCAAGCCATCCTGTCACATTGCCGCCCGTTCTGAGGGGTAACATCATACAAATCGATCGCTCACATTCTAAAAGTCCAAACATTTGCTCACCTTAAACAACATGCAGGGCTCCTTGCCTGCACACCCTGACATATGGGTGGTGCTTGTACTACAACCTGATGGCCCAAGAAAAGACATCTCAGCCAGACGTGCATGTGCGCCCCACCCCAGAACACAACAAAAGGTGCCGGAATTCTATGTCAGTCCACGGAGGCTCCGATTATGCTTCTCTTTACTTTACTGGCAAACAGCAGCCAATGAACAACTTTAAACTGAGCATACACCGGAAGTACAACCCCTTCCATAGTATGCACCAATCACCATCAGTCCACAGCATATAAATAGTTTGTGACGTAGAATCCACTTCCTCTTTCTTTGCTGCTGCAGCAGCGAGTTAAGTGTTTGCATGTTTTCTTATGTTGTTTCAACACGCGCTTGTCAGAGGCTAATTGGGCTCTGTGCTTTGTCCGCGCGCTGGTTTTTCATTGAATGGGGTCTTCTGATCTGAGCGCATCGGCGCTCGTTGTGGCATTTTCTGTGTAGTGGAGCGGGAGCGAGGCAGACGCACGTTGCGCGCTTGAGGGGCAGCCAGTCCTCTTTTCATTGCCACGGCGCTCGCGCATGCGCGGGAAGCCGGATCGGAGATTTCAGTTCCGATCGGCTTCTCACGCATCAGCGAGCGCAGCTGCTCAACCCTCAGCCTCTGGAACGCCCGACGGGGCCCAAAAACGTTTAAGGGCTCTGCCTCAGGGGATGTAAAGGGTGGCTCCCTCCACGACAATTTCAACCTTTTGGCAGTGTTGATTCTTAGAATTAGGGTCAGTGTTTGGTGCTTACATTTTCAGGGACAGTATCAGGATTGGCTTGTAAATCTCTAGCTTCCTGCCAGTGATCACCCTTGGGTTCTTCCCCCCTTAACCTCCTCCACACCTCCTAGTACACGATGGCGTATTACGCCGAGGAGGCTGACCAGTGGGCGGATTACTACGATTATGGTGGCTATGAAGAGGTGCCCCAAGAGCACCATTTGGAGGAGCAGTTGGTCGAAGCCCTGGATACCCACGTCCAGGGCTCTGTGAACAGGGCGTTAATTAAGGCTCTACAGCCGTATGCCGAACCCCTGAAAAATTATGGCAAGCGCCAGATGCAGGCGGCTTTAGGCGCC
The DNA here is from genome assembly GCA_963921515.1 of Calotriton arnoldi. NCBI lineage: Eukaryota > Metazoa > Chordata > Amphibia > Caudata > Salamandridae > Calotriton > Calotriton arnoldi. The sequence goes on along the minus strand of CAWUFW010000413.1, from coordinate 3,879,472 downwards.
ACCCCTCACAACTCCTCTGCGGGGAGCCTTGCGCAGGTGGCGTCTTCGGTCCTTGATCATGGTTCCTATGGTGAGCCGCCTCCGGCCGCAAATTCCACCCGATTGGCAGGGGACACGGATGAGTCTTCTCCGCTTGCCCCAGACACCTCTGATACGGACAAGGACACAATAGAACCGCCTAAACAGGCAAAAAAGAAGCGCAAAACTCACCATGTCAGCGCACCTCCACCTACAAAAAATCTCCTCTTTGACCCCAAAAACATCATCCACCCGCGTTCCACAGACTGGGTTCCGGGTGTGGAAGTGGCACATTATGTCCAGGAGAACCTTCGCCAGGGGTTTGAGGGCGCCGTGCGTGCCACGCTCCGCTCGGAATGTCCTAGACCAGCCTTGATGGGAAAAGTAGCCGACACTCCCGAGCTGGACCCTAACATGGCCTCTTTCTTAAAGAAATTTACTAAGGATCCTAAGAAGGGTTTGGATAGAGCCTGGAGGGGGTGCCAGGATAAATTATTGGATATCTCTGGCCCTATTACCAAGATCCTGGATGCGGCGGTGAATGCCAAAGATACTAATACACCGCTGGATGTGACGGAAATTTTGGAATGGGCACAGAGGGCCCTCTGTTTTTGGGCAATGCCAATTGCGCTATATCAACAGAGCGCAGGCGGTCATTTTTAATGCGTATTGACCCCCAATTGGCAGACATGGCCACGACGGAAGCTGGCACTTTGGCCAATGGTCTTTTGTTTGGCGACAAGTTCGTGAAGGAACTTGGTAAATACGTCGCCACTTTCTCTGCACTGGATAAGGCCCAGGCCAATATTAAGAAGGTTTTCAATGCGGGCCTTTTTACCAGGGCCGGTCGCTACAGAGGTCGAGCGCCCGGTCGTGGATTCAATCAGGCCTCCAGAGGTTCCGAGCAGAGAGGCAGAGGAGGAGCCCAAAGGTCCAATTTTTATCCCACCAGAAATCGTGGGGGTCGTGGCAGATTCCAGAGAGGAGGCTACCGAGGACAGGGTAGCGACAGAGACTCCTCCTATTCAGGTAATTCTGCCTCAGTGTGGGATTGTCAAGGTGGGGGTCGGATTTCTTTGTTTCTTCCCAAATGGAGGACCCTAACGTACGACCCTTGGGTATTACAGACAGTACTCGGTTTTCAGATAGATTTTTATGCCACACCTCGACAAACACACAGACCACAACCACTACATTTTTCCCGAATAGAGAGGTCTTTTATAGACAGCGAAGTGGCATCTTTGATGCAGAAAGGGGCAATTGTACAAACTACACCCCATCCTCACGGTTTCACAAGCACCGTGTTTCTGGTCCCGAAGAAGGATCAGGGTTTTCGTCTGGTATTAAATTTGAAGGAGTTCAACTCTTGGGTAGTGTATCGCCATTTCAAGATGGAGGGCATACACTTACTCCGAGATTTGCTCTTGGAAGGGGATTGGATGGTAAGGCTAGACCTCAAAGACGCTTACTTAGCGGTCCCTATATTTCCTCCCCACCGGCGGTTTCTTCAGTTCCAATGGGGAAACGTCTGGTACGAATTCTCCGCTCTACCGTTCGGACTATCGTCCGCCCCTTGGTGTTTCACCAAACTCCTAAAACTGGTGACCCAATTCTTAAGGGAGGGAGGGGTCAGGCTTATCATCTACTTGGACGACATCTTGATAATGTCTCAGAGTGTGAGCTCAGTTCTTCAACATCTGGCGTTGACGACTCAACTCCTACAGCAGTTGGGGTTTGTCATCAATTCCGACAAATCGATCATGACTCCTGCGCAGTCGATGGAGTTTTTGGGGTTCCAAGTGAATTCGGTGACGACGCAGCTTTTACTTCCACTGAAGAAAAGGGTTGCCATCAAGAAGGAATTGAGGAGAGCGTTGTCCTCTCAGACTATATCATTACGGACTTTAGCCAGGTTGGTGGGCCTGTTAGCTTCGTCGATCCAGGCCATTTTCCCAGGTCCCCTTCATTACAGGGCACTCCAACGACTAAAGATCTTACACTTACGCAAGGGCCTGAACTACACGGAACAGATTTTGTTGAGTCACGAGGCCAGGACAGAGATTTCTTGGTGGTTGGAGCACATGGACGCGTGGAATGGCAAGGCCATTTTTGCGTCAGTCCCAGAAGTGGTGATCGAATCGGATGCCAGCAGATGGGGCTGGGGAGCCCGGTGTGGTTCAGTGGAGACGGGGGGCAGATGGTCCCCGGAGGAGTTGCGTCTCCACATAAATTGTCTGGAGCTGTTGGCGGGCTCTTTTGCGATCCGGACTCTGTCCCCGCAGAAAGCGAGTTGTTGCATTCTCTTGAGAATGGACAACGTCTCGGCAGTACGATATATCAATCGACTGGGGGGCACCAGATCCCGGCTACTAGTGGAAATAGCCAAGGATTTTTGGCATTATTGCCTTCTCCACCACATTTCAGTGACAGCGGAGTACATTCCGGGCAGCTCCAATGTGGTGGCGGATTGGAACTCTCGTTTCCTTCGAGATTCCAGCGACTGGCGTCTTCACCCCAGGATTTTCAGACAACTCAACAACAAGTGGGGTCCTTGTGTGATGGACCTCTTCGCGTCCAGGCTCACTACACAACTGCCTCTGTTCTACAGTTGGCGACCAGATCCTCGGGCGAGCAACTCGGACGCATTCCAACAGTCATGGACGACGGGCATGCTGTATGCATTTCCTCCGTTCGCCATGATTCCGAGAGTATTAGCGCAGATTCGCAGACAGGGTGCGGAGGTGATGTTGATATCCCCGTGTTGGAGAGCACAAGCGTGGTTCCCAGCGGCGTTGGCTCTTTCTTGTGCATCTCCAATACGTCTGCTATCGTTTCAGGAAATATTAGCGGACCCTCTGGGTCAACCGCATCCTCTAGTTCTTCAAGACCAATTGCCGCTCATGGCGTGGAAACTTTCCGGAGACGTTGGCAAGTGCCGGGAGTTTCTGAGAACACACTGTTTTTCTTATCCCAATCATGGGCCCCAGCTACCCACAAGCGATATGAATCAGCTTGGCGTAAGTGGGTTGGTTGGTGTACTGAACGGCAAGGGGATCCCATGGGATCCGGAATCCATATGATCGTTAACTTCCTGTCGGAGATGGCAAGTACAGGGTTAGCCTATAGGACGGTGAACAATTTTAGATCTGCTATCTCAGCGGGTCATCCTCACGTGGATGGTAAGCCAGTGGGGGAACATCCTTTGGTCTGTAAGGTGGTGAGAGATATCAGGTTGGTAAACCCGCCAAAACCAAGGTATTCACAATTGTGGTATGTGGAAGTAGTACTTCGTTTTCTCAGGAGTTGGCCAGCTAATGATGGTCTATCCCGTAAGCAATTATCAGCTAAATTGACTTTATTGTTAGGTTTGATTTCATGTAGACGGGTATCTGATGTACGGGCTTTGGACTTAGCGGGAGGGTATTCACTCCTTCGGGGGTTTCATTCACAATTTCGAGACGCACAAAAACCAATTCTAAGTGCATTTCCTACCCTGCTTTTCCGCATCATACTAAATTGTGTGTAGTTCAATGTTTAAAATGCTATGAGGATTGTACACGTGAGTTCAGAAATGATGTCGCAGGACAACTGTTAATATCTTTACAGAGACCTTTCCGACCAGTCACTGCCGCAACTTTAGCCAGGTGGGTTACTTGGTTGTTAAATTTGGCAGGCATTGATACTGCGGCCTTTGGCGCTCACTCAGTGAGAGGGGCTATGGCTTCCAAGGCTTTTGCTACAGGTTCTCGTTTGGAGGACATTATGACTGCGGCGGATTGGTCTTCTGATTCTACATTTAAAACGTTTTATCATAAGCCTATTGTTGATGTTGCGACTACTGTGGTGGGTCAACTTTAAACTAGCATAATCGGAGCCTCCGTGGACTGACATAGAATAAAGATTTTTCTAGTTAGCGCGACAAGAATTTTCAATTCTATTAAGGACACGGAGGCGAGGATTATCCCACCCTCGAAACTGTTTTTATTACAATGGTGAACTTGTTCATATTTCTGATGATAAAAGTTGGTATTATGTGATTACTAGGGGTTTCTTCCCGCCCATTCTGTTGAAATTTACATTTGGTAGATGGTATATTACGATATATATTCTCATTTCAGGAGAACAGAACAAACCGGCATAAAGGCCCGGGTGACATTGACTCTGCATCGGGAGAGGAAATTCCGTGACCAGCGTTGGGACTCACGTCGATGAAGGAATCGGTGGTGTCCTGTGTTCTACAGTCAAGTTGGTGGACTGTGTTAAAAGTTGTTTGCAAAGAAAGAGGAAGTGGATTCTACGTCACAAACTATTTATATGCTGTGGACTGATGGTGATTGGTGCATACTATGGAAGGGGTTGTACTTCCGGGGTATGCTCAGTTTAAAGTTGTTCATTGGCTGCTGTTTGCCAGTAAAGTAAAGAGAAGCATAATCCTCGCCTCCGTGTCCTTAATAGAATTGAAAATTCTTGTCGCGTTAGCTAGAAAAATTTTTATCCATGAGAAGCTGGGTCCGACGTGGTTGCAGCTTGTGTATTAGAAACACCACTGGTCGCCGGATCCACGTGGCACGGGGAAGCTACCGGGCACGACCTTAGTTGTGTTTTTTTTTTTTTTAAAGGAATATGACATCCATGCTGTAAGCTGCACAGGGGGCTACTTTGTTTTCAAGTATTAGTTTACTGTGACCATACAGCGCAAGTGAATCCCAGGCTCTGCCAGTTGCTTAACTTGCCTTTGTTTTGTTCAAATAAATGTAGTGTCTCATGACTCCATAAAGTTGGAGGAGCTCTAATTATGTGTGACTAATGTAATTTAATGCGGTGAAGCAGACACCTGCATTAAAATGCGTTAGTCTAACGTCTGATGCGTGTGGAGCCCGGTGCAACAATCTTTTTCGGCGCTCTTGTCTACAGATTCCCTCACTACCACCATACAGTGCCCCTCATCTCTCCATAGCCCCTCTCGCTCAGTGGCGTAACGAGACTTGAGGGGGCCCCCTCCGGACTCAATCTGGAGCTCTCCAGCCGAAGTGCGGTGCTGAGGGGGCCCCCTGGAGGTTGGGCCACCCCCCGCACCGTGGGGGCTGCGGGGGCCTGTGTTAGGCCCCTGCTCTCGCTAATGCATTTCATTTGTTTTTTTAGCACTATTCATACCAGTGGAGGGTGTCAGAGCACTTTACATCACACAAACCGTATAGAAACAATGAATCATATCGGTCTATAGGAAATGTTATATAAAACAATGAGGATTACAAGGTGTAGGAATCACGCAATCCATACTAGGAGGCAGTATATTTTAAGAGTGTTTGGTCCGAAGCAGCACAAACGTAGGATTTAAAACATACCACAGTGGTTGGGGTAGTCTTTACTAATAAGAATGTATTTCAATCAAAACCAACCCTTTTTTTAGCAACATTAGGAGACAAAGACTGTGGGAAAAACATAACGTTCTAACCTATACCATGCAGTTTTATATGTGCTATATTAGGATTGTAATTTATGAACTGCACGGAATAAAAGGGTCTCCGTGACAAAAACAGTAACCCACTGAGCTATCCACATAAATACAGTTCTGTGATCTGCATAGTGCACATTTTTTGCAGCAGGCACATTAACCCTCTGCACTACTTTATGATGAGTCAAAAGTGCCACTAGACAAAACTCCGATCTCCCTCCAGCAGGCACATTAATCACCAGAGTAACCTTAACATGTTTATTGTTGCCTGAAACCTGCTGGACACACAAGGAACTCATTAGTATAAAAGCACCTGCTGCAAAGTTAGTTATTTCCTACGACAGTACTCAGCGCCAGGTGTGGCTGCACCGGTCGCACTGCCCTAAAGCCGGCCCTGGTCAGTGCTTTAAGCGGATGAACATGGTGCGAAGACTCTCTGAAAAGGGCATGGACATAGAGCACAACTAGGAATAAACATTTTTCTAGCTATTACGACAAGAATTTTCAATTCTATTAATGGCAGGGAGACGAGGATTATGCTTCTCTTTTCTCTACTGTAAACATAGCAGCCAAAAAAACAGTTTAAAATACAAACTACATCTAGGGTTGCCACCTTTCCCAACCTTTCCCAGAGTAAAATCTGGTCATTGTTCATTTTTTAAGAGTCTGCAAAGGCCCGGACCAGATACTTAAATGGGACATTATAGAAAATCTTCTCTGTTAAGTCACTGTCTCTGTTTTTATTTAATTATCAGTTAGGGATCATTTTGGCAGTTCTAGAATACATTTTAACATTATTTCTTCTTATAGTTACTGTTTGCAGTATGTATTGATAAGCGGGAAAAAATAGTTTTTCAGGTGATTTTCCTAATTTTTGTATCAGCCGGGACATTAAAATACTGACAAACTGGTTAATAAAAAACTTCCAGGTGGCAACCTTAAGTACAACTTTCATAACTACAAACATATCACAGTTCCATCTACCAATTACCTTGGACTAATCCCACCAAATGCGACAGACACCATCTTGCTGCCTCTTTCTTTGCGAAATCCTTCAATTTCAGTCCAATTAAATATTAAAGTGCTCAGTGTCAGTCTCTTCTCGAACACCTTTTGTGCTTTATCGAAACCCCACATAGCTAAAGCCAGATAACGGATTTCGGAGTGTCCCAGCCGGATCCTCGCAGCAAGATCCTTTCCTGGAATTCCATGGCCTCTAACACTCACCTAAGTCAGGATCATCCACAGAGAACTGTGGACTACTTTTCATTAAAACAAAGAATCACATAGTAACCTCTAGCCCAATTATTATCTAAAATACAAATAGGAGATCAATGTACAGTCACTCTTGGCTTCTCTGAATTTTATTTAGAAGAAAGAAAGGCTGTATAAGAAGACTTGGGTACAGCACACAGCATATTGAGCAGTGGGATAATGATCAAAAACCAAAAGTAGTTGTAATATGGATAAACAAAGCTGTGGTGTGAAAACATAACTAGCAAGAATACACATTGCACAAGTATAACTATATATACACCACGGCAGTGAACATAAATGCAGCCTAGTAACATGTTATTTAGACAACTATATTGATAAACAATCATTCAGATATTTATTACTAAAGTGCAAAGGTCAAATTCTATGTCAGGACCGGAGGCTTCGGATTATGCTTTATCTTTCTATGCTTTATTCCATAGCAGCCATTTTAAAACTTGCAACTCAAACCACATTTCCCAAACACCCTCAGGAAAAAGTGGTTAAAAAAAAAACAAAGAAGGGACAACATATCCCTCAGTCCAAATATTGTATTGTAATTGCATTTGTATAGCGCTTACTACCCCTGACGAGGCGTCGAAGCGCTTTTCGGCGAGTAGCACGCTACTCCGGGACCCATAGAGGATTAGTGTTGAATTAGTATAGTGAAACATGCAAGTAAATTTTAAGTGGTGGATATGTTAGTCAGTTATTTGGATTCGGAAGGATAGCAGAAGGATAGAAGAGGAAAAAAGGTTTGTATTTATATAGCGCTTCTTACCCCGGATGGGGTGTTGAAGCGCTTTTCTGGCGAGTAGCAGGCTACTCCGGAACCCATAAAGGATTGGTGTTGAAAATTAGTATAGTGAAATATGAAGTAATTTGAGTGGTGGATATGTTATTCAGTTATTCGGCTTGAGAAGGGTTGGGGAAGGGTAGAAAAGGGAAAATGTTTGCATTTATATAGCGTTTGTAACCCTGATGAGGTGTTGAAACGCTTTGTTGGCGAGTAGCACGCTACTCTGGAACCCATAAAGGATTAGTGGTGAATTAGTATAGTGGAATATGGAATTAGAGAAGTGAACATGTTAGTCTGTTATTTTTATTGAAAGGGATAGTGGAGGGATAGAAGAGTGAAGGATTTCTTTTTTAGGTCATAGCAGTAGGAAGAGGCTTTTGTATTAGTAAAAAGGGTTTTTGGAGGGAAGAGTCAGAGGGAAGAGTTTAGAAAGGTTTGTTTTGGGGGATCGGTATAGTAAAAGAGGTGTCAGATGATGCAAGGAGGGGTAGAGTAGGAGAGAGTCAAGAAATGGTTATTTTGGGGAACATAGTAGTGGTATGGGGTTTGGGATAAATGAGAGAGTGGGTGTAGAGGATATAATGATAGATGTATAGGGTGAGAGATAGGGTAGTGCATTGGAAAGAGTAGTAGAAAGAAGTTTGAGATGAGTCAGAAAGTTGGGCTAGAAGATATATTGAGAGAGGTATAGGCTGAGAAATAGGGTAGTGCATTGGAAATGCTAAATTAGAACAAAGTGATAAATATATAGATCCATAAGTACATTGAAAGTATATAGATGCATAAAGGAGGTAAGTATACGCAGATTAAAGATATTGATAGAGGTACAGGATGAGAAATAGGGTAGTGCATTGGATATGCTTTTTCAGTACACCTAGCACACACAGTACCACATAGTACACCAAAGTACACATAGATCCACATAGTGCACACAGTATACATAGTATCACATAGTACACACAGTACCAGATAGTACGTATAGTACCACATACTACACATAGTACCACATAATACATGCAGTAACACATAGTACTACATAGTGCACATGAATCACATAGTACACATAATACCACATAGTACACCAAAGTACACATAGATCCACATAGTACACACAGTATACATAGCACCACATAGTGCCACATCGTACCACGTTGTACCACATTATACCACATAGTACACAGTACACATAGTACCTATCACATACTAGCACACAGTACACGCATAGTACCACCATCCACTACATTCAGAACCAGCATGGATACCCCCACACCACCAGCCCCTCCCAGAGAGCCTCCTGCAGCGGTGCTTTTCTTCCAGGCCCCCCAGCCCCTCCCAGAGAGTCTCCTGCAGCGGTGCCTCTCTTCCAGGCCCCCCAACCCCTCCCAGAGAGCCTCCTGCAGCGATGCTTCTCTTCCAGACCACCAGCCCCTCCCAGAGAGCCTCCTGCAGCGGTGCTTCTCTTCCAGGCCCCCCAGCCCCTCCCAGAGAGCCTCCTGCAGCGGTGCTTCAAATCACAACTCTGGGTACATCGTATAGTCCCTTTTCTTCCCCTTGCTCATCCTCTTTCTTTGCTGCTCGCAGCCATGAGATGAGTGTTTTTTCGATTCCCTTATGATTAGCTGTGTTTAAGTAATTGTGCCCGGCAGCCGCGGGACCGCATCCCGCGCCTGCTGTTTATATGTATATCTTATTGCTGTTAATGGCGGTATAATTTGTTATACTTGATGTTTCACTGATTGTTTTTCAGACGCCAGTGCGCTGTTGCCGCTCACCTCATACTAAGTAGTTCCCATTGTTGAGGTGCCGCATCAGCGCACTGCCTTCGGCGCTCCGGAGCTGCTCGCGGCCCGGGACAGGCGGAATTTGTGCGCCTTTTTTCCTGCTTGTCGTGCTGAGTGCGCGTCCTTTCGCCGCGGCCTGCGGGCCTGATTGCGGGCCTACGCGGGACCGTCTCCTTCCCTGCAGTGAGGTGCGGTCTTCACCTCCGACCGCCAGGGGCACTGTCGTGCAGTACCAGCGCCTCTCTGACAACGGCGCGCGGAATTCGAACTCCATGTCGAATTCTTCACATTCCGCCCGCCGTTGCCTGGTGCCTCACTACCCCTGGAGAGATACGCCCTCGTTTGAGGGTCTGTAGAGCATTGCTCCGGCCATCTGTGACGCTCAGTTCCTTCTGAGTAGGTGTGTGTGTGTCTTCTTCTGTTGACGCCCGCTGGGTGTAATAATTTGGCATTTGTTGGAATTATCAGGCTGAATCTGGGCCTGCAGGGACACGCTCCCAGGGAGAATTGTTGATTAAGCCTGCGGGGACTAGGTTGTGAAGGGAGTGTCCCAGAGGTTATACCTGGTGCCTCTTTGACTTACTGGGGTTGTGCCCAGTTTGATTTGCTGGTCCCCAGCACTCTAATAAACAGTCTACGCGACTGTGGGGGTGTCACTGGTGCAATTGCTTCTGAGCCAGTGAAATAGAGTCTTGGTGCTCTGTGCCATGTCGCAGCAGGCGGACATGCAATGGGAGGAGGATTCCCTTGCCCAGTTGCCATGGGATGACGAATTCTGCGACGCGGTTGATGCGTCCATCTACTGCGCAGTCACGAATCCCATGGAGGAGCGTTTGTGCAAGAAACTCGAGCAGTTTTGCGCTAAATGGGCGCCACCAGTGGGTAATGTCCCCAACACACCACAGGGGGCGCCAGAGAGTGACCCAGTGCCAGCGAAACATCCTAAAGTGGATGGTGTAGACCAGGACGCTTTCGAGCGTTTAAGGGAAGCCTTTTTAGCCCAGACCCAACACAGCCACCCCCTTTGGCCGCCTCCCCTCCCCCTGTACCTACCAATCCACCCAGCCCATCCCAAGGATTTGGGGATGACACCCAAGCTGACACTGACGAAGAACCGGGGCCTTCTAGACCGTGGCGACCGGTTCCGTCATCAAAACCCACAGATCCTCAGGGCGCAGAGGGCGGGTCAGATATCTGACCCGGAATTGTTGATGCACCCTCGGTCCTCTGAGTGGACCCCTTCTGCGAAGGTCACCGGCTATGTGGCAGGTAGGATCCGTACTCCCATGGGCAAAGAGGCCCGTAGCCGTCTTCGCTCGGAATGCCCACGCCCCTCTCTGGACGGGAAACTTTCTCAGACCCCAAAGTTAGACCCCAGAATGGCAACTTTTCTCGCTAAATTTATTAAGGACCCTAAGAAGGGGATAGACCGTTCCTGGAGGGCATGCCAGGATAAACTGCTGGATGCCCTGGGTCCCCTCACCATTATTTTAGACATGGCAGAGGACGCCAAGAGTTCAGGAGCCCTAATCTCTCCAGACGCCCTCTCAGGTTGGGCGCAACGTGCAGTGGTGTTCCTTGGGAACGCTAATTGTGCGCTCTCCACTGAGCGCAGACGGTCCTTCCTCATAAAAGTGGACCCAAAGCTGGGTGATTTGGCTGACTCCGAGGCTGGGGCGGTGGCCCAGGGAGGTTTATTCGGGGAGCCATTTATCAAGGAACTGGGAAAATTCGTGAACACGTTCACGTCTTTGGACAAAGCCCAGACCTCGATTAAGAAAGTTTTTTCCTCCCGGGTTTTCCGTGGGGCCGGTCGAGGAAGGGGCCGCTCGACCGGCCAGGCCCCCCAAATCTCCAGGGGGCAAGGCTCCAGGCAAGGGCAATACCAGAATCAACCAAGATATAACAACTTCTATCCTTCCCGACGGAGACGTTCCAGAGGTCGTGGTTTCCAAGGAGGGGACTCCTCCTCTAACACCGGTAAGTGTTTCGACCAATTCCCTGGTGCGAGTGGGCGGCCGCTTAGCCGGATTTCTGAGTGTGTGGAGGACTGTCACGTCTGATGCTTGGGTGTTGCGAACGGTTCAAATCGAATTTTGCGGCGACCCCAAGCAAACGTTCCAGCCCAACCCTATTCGGTTTTCCCAACAAGAGGAGGCGGTAATCGATTCGGAGGTCTCCGCGCTCTTGGTCAAAGGAGCTATCTGTCGCACCGTTTTGCATCCGCAGGGTTTTCTAAGCAACATGTTCTTGGTGGACAAGGCGGATGGAGGGCAACGTCTGGTTCTAAACCTTCGCGACTTCAACGAATGGCTAGTATATCACCATTTCAAAATGGAGGGTATTCACCTCCTAAGGGATGTGCTCAGACCGGCAGATTGGATGGTCCGCTTGTATTTAAAAGATGACTACTTGGCCATTCCTATTTTTCCACCCCACAGGAGGTTTCTACAGTTTCTCTGGCGCTGGCAGGCGTACCAGTTCACCTCACTCCCTTTCGGGCTCTCCTCCACCCCCTGGTGCTTCACGAAGGTCCTCAAACCTGTTGTTGAATACCTGCGGGCGCGGGGGACGCGGCTCATTGTATACTTGGACGACATGTTGCTGTTGGCCCAAGACCCCATTGTGCTTAGCGATCAACTGCAACAAGCAGTCAATCTCTTGGAGAGTTTGGGGTTTGTAATAAACACCAAGAAATCCCCGTTAGTGCCAGCACAAAAGGTCACCTTTTTGGGGTTTGTAATCGATTCCACACAGGAGACTCTCAGCCTCCCGGCGCGCAAGTTGGCAAAGATCCGTCACGAGCTTCGGCGCACCTTAGCCAAGGGCACAGTGCCTCTTCGGCAGATTGCCCGCATTGCAGGATTGCTTTCTGCCTCTATCAGGCAATATTTCCAGGCCCGTTACATTATCTGGCTTTGCAGCGGCTCAAGGCCAAGCATCTGCGCAAAGGCTTCCCGTATTCCCATCCAGTTTCCCTGTCAGAGGAAGCACTAGAAGAGATTCGTTGGTGGCTCTCTCACATGGAAGCCTGGAATGGGAGAGCAATTTTCGGCTCGGCTCCAGACCTGGTCATCGAGTCAGACGCCAGCAGGTCAGGTTGGGGCACCAGGTGTGGGGATTTTTCCACAGGATGTTCGCGGTCCCCACAAGAGCAAGAGCTTCACATCAACTGCCTGGAGCTCCTAGCGGGCTCTTTCGCCGTGCGTTGCTGGACCAAGGAACGAGTCCAGTCCTGTGTCCTCCTGAAAATGGACAATATATCAGCGGTCCGGGACATCAATCACCTATGGGGCACTCTCTCGAAGGTGCTTTCGGACCTGGCAACGAGTCTTTGGCAGTTTTGCCCCGACCATCAGATTTCTGTCACGGCAGAGTATCTTCCCGGTCGGGAGAATCTAGTGGCAGATTGGCAGTCACGTCACTTCAGAGATTCCAGTCTGTGGAAATTACGGACGTTTTTTCTCTGGTGCAGGACCTTTGGGGTCCTTTTTCCGTGGATCTTTTCGCTTCCAGGCTGGACCATCAGGTGCCTCGCTTTTTCAGCTGGAGGTCAGATCCACTGGCAGTGGCCACGGATGCTTTCCTGCAAGATTGGATGCAGGAACTTCCTTATGCGTTTCCGCCCTTCGCCATGATCAGAGTGTCAGCCCAGATCAGGCGGCAGCAAGCGTGGGTGGTTCTCATCACTCCAGTTTGGAGGTCACAAGTTTGGTTTCCAGTTCTTCTGGAACTATCTTGGGATTTTCCAATCCGACTCCCCCATTTTCCAGAGCTTCTTCTCAATCCGGACAACCTCCCTCATCAGATGGTTCTCAACGGGTCCCTACGCCTCATGGCGTGGAGGATTACAGGGGTAGGTGGTCACTCCCGGGCCTTTCGGAATTCGCTGAGGGCCTCTTGTCCAAGGCCTGGTCTGATAGTACCGTCAAGCGTTATCGATCGGCCTGGCGACGATGGTGTCGTTGGTGTGTGCGACGGGGTTGTGATCCCTTGGGCGCAGACATAGTCCACATTTTGAATTTCTTGGCGAGTTTAGCCCAACAGGGTTTGGCCTACCGGTCTGTCAACACTTTTCGGTCAGCAATTTCGGCAGGACATGCCCCAATGCAAGGCAAACCAGTGGGAGAGCATCCTTTTGTATGTAGGCTCTTGAGAGGACTCAGTTTTCGCTTCCTCCCGAACCTTGGAACTCAAAGTTGTGGGATGTTAACAGAGTACTTAATTTATTTCTGTCCTGGCAAGTTAATGAATATTTATCACGAAAGGAGCTGTCCGCAAAACTGGCGATGCTTCTTTGCTTGATCTCATGCCGAAGGGTTTCTGATGTGCGAGCCCTAGACATCACAGGCAGGGTTTTTTCTCCTTTGGGAGTGTCTTTTACTATCAGGCGTAGGACCAAGAGTCACACTCGCGTCATTGAGTACCCAGCGTTTCCAGACTCTCCTAAGCTTTGTGTGGTGCGGTGCTTAAAAGCTTATGAGGACATGTCTTTGGAGCTCAGACCTCCTGGGGAGAGACAACTCTTAATTGCTCTCCGGAAACCACACAAGGCAGTGTCATCTCCAACAATTGCACGTTGGGTGTGTTGGGTCATGTAGGAGGCAGGCATTAGCCTACGCCAGTTCGGAGCTCATTCCGCACGGGGTGCGATGGCCTCCAAGGCGTTTACGCTGGGAGCAAGACTAGAGGACATCATGAATGCAGCAGATTGGTCCTCAGATTCAACCTTTAAACGGTTTTATTTTAAGCCTATTATTGATATGGCACATTTGGTGGTAAGTAAGCTTTGAACTAGCATAATCCGAAGCCTCTGGTCCCGACATAGAATGAAAAATTTCCTGGCTAACTAACGGAAATTACCACGCAAAATAGCATTAAAAACCGTTGGTAACAGTGGTCCCCATATTATAGGCTCTGCTTTGTACAGGTCTCCCAGAAGCTTGTCTAAGCCTGGGGCTTTCCCATTCTGCAGAGAATTAATGGCAGTGACAGTTTCCTCCATTGTGATAGCAATCTCATCAGTTAGTATTGGATCTAAGTAATTCAACTGTGAGTCTAGATAAGAAGCATCCCGTTTACCTGCATAGAGGTGCATAAAATACTCCTACCAGACATGTGGCTGTATGTGAAAATCCGATTCCATTTTCAGTTTGGGTGACCCTTTCGACAGAAGGTGCCAAAATAATTGGCTGTCCTTCTCCCTTGACGCTTCTACAAGAGAGCGCCAATTTCCTGACTCCCAATCCCTTTTTGCCTTGGCTTGTGCCATTTTGTGCAGTTTCCTACTGTTTTTAATATCTAACCGGGATTTTTTCTAGACCGCCACAATTAGATCATCCTTGGCTTTTTTGCAAACCTCATTATACCACGGGGCGGTACTCCATTGAAATAAATTTTGCTTACACAGTTTGTTAAAAAATGGTCTTAATGTGTGAGTCAGTTGCTGGAAGGTGGCCATAATGTCATCTATGCTGGCAACAATGTTGCTCAGGTCAGGGAGGGTCTGAGCTACCTCAAAATAGATTTTTGGGAGAAGGGTGACATCAGCCAGTATCTGTGGCCATTTTACTCTTTTGCTATTGTTGGTGGTAATTACGGGGAGAGTCATGCGCCGAGACTGACCATGTAAAATTACTAGGCCAGACAGCGTAAGTGCCAGAGCATTATGGTCGCTATCGTCCCGATTTAAAACGACTATATCTTTAACGTTTGGCCATAGATCAAGATCAACCAGAATATAGTCGATCCTGGACTTAACTTTTCCCCTTTTAAACGTGTGGCAAGCTTCTGTATCCGAGCGTGTCCGACCGTTGCAGGCTCGGACCCCGTGGGTAATGGTAAATAATAATACCTGTTGCCCCACCCTAGTACATTTCTTAATAGCTTGAGTCTGAAGCTTCTCAACCAATCTAGCTTTGTCTTCATCATGTAGTAACTCCTGTATATAGTCAACCAGTTTGAATGTTATATTAAAGTCACCAGCGACTAGGAGTTGGTATTTTCCCTTAGTTGTATCAAGGTAGTTTGTTAATGTGGTTATTGTATCTGATGTCTTGTGAGGGTTACTAAAGCGATTGTAGATGTTAAATTGCCTAAGATGGATATTTTCTTTCGAAGAAGTCAATTCTAATCCTAATATCTCCTCTGAACCTAGTTCCAGCACCTTGATTTTACAAGCTAGGTAGTTCTTCGCCCAAATTAATAAACCGCCGGCTGGGCGGCCAGCTGGAGATTGCCTAGCTTCTATGCTAAAGTAGTAAAGCCCACCCTGTGTACCTGCTCAACCGGTAAATATAAAGAAAAGGTTCTCTTGGACATGCACAAAAATACACCTTCAACCCAGTGTCCAATCAACCAAATACACAACCAGGTATACACTACTGTATCACACATACAAATTCCTCCATGTGAAAAAACTCAAAACTCAACCCAAAAAACAACCGTATATCACATAAAGATAAAACACTCAAATGTGTAACATATTCAAGATTTATTAAAAATGAGTTAAAATCACATAAAAATATATATACGACAATAATCAAAAACATAAATTCACACGTTAAAAAACATATAAAACATCATGAGAGACAAAGAAATATATGTGAAACACGTAATTTCATCAAAAAAGGTTATTCCCAACATGAATCAAATACATAAACACCATTAGTCTATTCATTTATCATTTCATCAGACATAAGGCCGTTCCTGGATATAACCCAATAAAGATGTGGGCGTCGACGCGTTTCAGTGGTAGGAAATTATTGAGGTACCACCTTCATCAGGACAAATACAATGCTTGTCTCTCTCTCAACAATATTAAAATACGATACACCTAATCAAAACAAAAAAATATACAATAAGCACAACCTACTATCCATATAAGAAAATCATTAATTATCATTATTATTTCATTAAAAACACTTCCCACATTCTCAAAGTTATTTTTATCCACAGTGTACAATCTGAATATATAAATGACACAAATATATATAAAATGTAAAAAAACAAACAACCTTCATTTCCACTCTTTCAGGGTCTGTTATCAATATGTCCACACAGCTGTTTGACGGGTTCAACATTACCACACAATCATTTATAACCCTATTTATTGCTTAACAATACATACAAACTTAATAAACGAATATCTCATACTTTAACCATTCACCACCCCTAGAATCATCACTATACAACATGCACATATCCTCACACATTCACTCACTCATTCATGGAAATGATAAATCTATCACACAGAATACATACCTATAGTCATGTATGAGATGTTCACATAACCAATCTTCCGAAAAACCATAAAAGATTTTTGTCGTTATCACGTGGTTTATGAGAATCCCCGTTACTTCACCTTATCAGCGAATCTGGTCCTAATTGGAGAAACAGTGGAATTACATTCCAACATTAAACCTATCCACTCTATAGTGGTTTAATATAAATGGAGTTCAGGCACCAATGAGCCACTCACCTCAATTAGTTCGTGTGTATACACACATATCATTATCAATCAAACTTGTGTAGGAAATTCAAAACGGAACTTGATTTGTATTTTCCGTTATCCCTTTTTCAAAAGATGGCGCACGGGCTTACACCTAAAATAGCAACACATTTATTGTCCTATTTAATTGACCCACCATTCTTTTACAAACAATTTTATTCTAATATACCTAAAAAAAAAATTGTCAACTATATCTCTGACTCATTTACCCTGTATTTCTTACTTATTACAGACCTATCACCACTACAGTCTGAATAACGGATAAACAAGACGCATATATTTTAAAGCACTCTTCTATCAAAATGCTGTCATCACTTTTACGTAAAAATCTTTTTTAACATATTTCGAATCTCACAGGGTTTCTAATGTTACCCGGTATTTTAAACACATGGTAACCTATTATAATCCTTCTCAACCCTCTTATTATATTCTCCCTAAACTGTTTACAAAATATTGAGCCATCTATGTAAAATGCCTCAACGATACCCCATCCACACTCACCATAAGATTTGGTGGAGACAGATAACCTCGTGTCGACCGGTCTACTTCTCGCGTCTCGTCTGTGGCGTTTGAACCTACTAACGGATCATTCCACTGTGTGCCTTTTATACACAAAGTCAGGCTTTTTACATAGATGGTTCAATATTTTGTAAACAGTTTAGGGAGAATATAATAAGAGGGTTGAGAAGGATTATAATAGGTTACCATGAGTTTAAAATACCGGGTAACATTAGAAACCCTGTGAGATTCGAATATGTTAAAAAGATTTTTACGTAAAAGTGAGGACAGCATTTTGATAGAAGAGTGCTTTAAAATATATGCGTCTTATTTATCCGTTATTCAGACTGTAGTGGTGATAGGTCTGTAATAAGTAAGAAATACAGGGTAAATGAGTCAGAGATATAGTTGACAACATTTTTTTTTTAGGTATATTAGAATAAAATTGTTTGTAAAAGAATGGTGGGTCAATTAAATAGGACAATAAATGTGTTGCTATTTTAGGTGTGAAGCCTGTGCGCCATCTTTTGAAAAGGGATAACGGAAAATACAAATCAAGTTCCGTTTGAATTTCCTACACAAGTTTGATTGATAATGATATGTGTGTATACACACGAACTAATTGAGGTGAGTGGCTCATTGGTGCCTGAACTCCATTTATATTAAACCACTATAGAGTGGATAGGTTTAATGTTGGAATGTAATTCCACTGTTTCCCAATTAGGACCAGATTCGCTGATAAGGTGAAGTAACGGGGATTCTCATAAACCACGTGATAACGACAAAAATCTTTTTATGGTTTTTCGGAAGATTGGTTATGTGAATATCTCATACATGACTATAGGTATGTATTCTGTGTGATAGATTTATCATTTCCATGAATGAGTGAGTGAATGTGTGAGGATATGTGCATGTTGTATAGTGATGATTCTAGGGGTGGTGAATGGTTACAGTATGAGATATTCGTTTATTAAGTTTGTATGTATTGTTAAGCAATAAATAGGGTTATAAATGATTGTGTGGTAATGTTGAACCCGTCAAACAGCTGTGTGGACATATTGATAACAGACCCTGAAAGAGTGGAAATGAAAGTTGTTTTTATTTTTTTATTTTATATATATTTGTGTCATTTATATATTCAGATTGTACACTGTGGATAAAAATAACTTTGAGAATGTGAAGTGTCTTAATGAAATAATAATGATAATTAATGATTTTCTTATATGGATAGTAGGTTGTGCTTATTGTATGTTTTTTGTTTTGATTAGGTGTATCGTATTTTAATATTGTTGAGAGAGACAAGCATTGCATTTGTCCTGATGAAGGTGGTACCTCAATAATTTCCTACCACTGAAACGCGTCGACGCCCACATCTTTATTGGGTTATATCCAGGAACGGCCTTATGTCTGATGAAATGATAAATGAATAGACTAATGGTGTTTATGTATTTGATTCCTGTTGGGAATAACCTTTTTTGATGAAATTACGTGTTTTACATATATTTCTTTGTCTCTCATGATGTTTTATATGTTTTTTAACGTGTGAATTTATGTTTTTGATTATTGTCGTATATTTTTTTATGTGATTTTAACTCATTTTTAATAAATCTTGAATATGTTACACATTTGAGTGTTTTATCTTTATGTGATATACGGTTGTTTTTTGGGTTGAGTTTTGAGTTTTTTCACATGGAGGAATTTGTATGTGTGATACAGTAGTGTATACCTGGTTGTGTATTTGGTTGATTGGACACTGGGTTGAAGGTGTATTTTGTGCATGTCCAAGAGAATCTTTTCTTTATATTTACCAGTGGTACCCTGTCTCTTGGTCAGTGGGGTCGCTCCCTATTTTTCTCACATTCCTGCACAACCTATTGGTTGGGGAGAGTTAATCTTCTTCGGAAGGTTTTTGTCTATATATCTTTATTAATATAGATAGGTTCCTCCACTTTATCAATAATATGGAGTCGTTAAAAACGTTTGGATTCAGTGAGGAACAATACAATAAAATAATGAATACAAAAAATGGCAACAAGGTCACTGTCATCTCGAGTAATAATGATAAATGGGGGAAAATATATAACTTGAGAAAGAAATTAATTAGAACGGAAATGCACGCTGAGTTTCTAGTTGAGTACGTGAAAGCTGGTGTAATCCCAGTTGGGTTACAAATTAAGAATGAACCCGGGTTATTTATTGAACATAGGAAATTCCTAGAAACATGGTCGTATATCGCCAATAGGTGTAGTAGGGATTGGTTACTTCTTATTATTGAGACAGCTCAAGAAGTAATCATTTTAGAGAAGCAAGAAATAGAAAAAATGCTAGTAGAACTTCAAAATCATTCTGCTGTCGATGAGGCCAAGAAAAAATTAGAAGAAATAGATACTGAAATTAATGGCTATAGAGATTACCTGATTAACAAAAAGACCAAAAAATTAAGGAAAGATATTGAAAAATACAGTGTAGAGGCCAACTATCCATATCTAGAAAAGGATTACTATCAACAAAAAAGAGAGCAAAATTGGGATAGATCTTACCAACAGAGACCCATATACCAGAGGGGAGGTAGAAATCGTATCACTTTTTCTGAATCCTCAGGATCAGGAACTGATGAAGATACCAACAATAGGGGTGGCCTAGGTGGCCATTATTCCAATGAAGCATATGGAGGAGGCGCATCAATGTCCAGTTTGTCTTCTTCTTCCTCTGGTCCTCCCTCTTCCTCTTCCTCTTTTTTAGATCAGCGCCCGAGGAGAGGACAGAGAACCAACCGGGGATTTGGGAGAGGTCAATATGTGAGGCATCAACCTCAGGAGGAATATCTCGAAACAAGGAATCGAAGATATTTGAGGTAATCACAGATAGATTCCCCATCATTAACTTATCTACACGTCTTTTGACTCAGACAGAATTGGAAGTATTAGCAAAAGGTTTTACCTTTGCACCCTCCACACAAGCCAATACATTTCTATTGGAGAAAGACCTTAAGTCTTTTTTTCGTAAGATTAGACTCACTAGATTTTTTGAAAACAGGGAGTATAGTGAAGAAATTAATGTTTCAGGACTTAAACCAAAATCTACCTTCACTCCACATATTAGTCAGGTAGATAGGAAAATTGAGGTATTTGAACAAGTTGTAGAGACAAAAATACGTAGTATTTGGGAACATCAGTCTCCCATTACTCACAACATTAGTAAACAACATAGAGATGCTATTTCCAATCTTAAAAATGATTTAAATATAACGATCAAGCCCGCCGATAAGGGGGTGGGGTTGTTGTATTTAACACCACGGATTATGAGTGCAGGGTTATGGAACTTCTCATTGTGGAGGCTCATTATCAAAGGGTTCCAATGAATAAATGGCACCTATTGAATAAAGAGATTAAGACACTCCTCTCATTAGCAAAAGAAAATGATTGGATATCGGATAAAGAGTTCAAGTTCCTGTGTAGTGATAGAGCCATTATCCCTGCGATATATGGCTTACCGAAGATTCATAAGGATATTAGAAATCCACCCCTCAGACCTATTGTGAGTTGTATCAACTCTCCACTTGAACCACTAAGTAAGTATGTGGACAGTTTTCTAAAACCATTAGTTCAAAAACAAAAGTCTTACATTAAGGATTCTGCCCATATGATCACTATCATTGAAGGATGTGAGTTTAACAGCAATACCCAGCTTTTGGTTACATTAGATATAGAGGCACTATACACCAACATACCCCAGGATGCCACCCTTAGAGTCATCAGTGGCATCCTGGGTCCTGCAGTATGCAGAGGTGCTAATGCCGAATTTATTCTGGCATGTGCTAAGTTGGTTTTGAAACACAATATGTTTCTCTTTAAGGAGGATCTCTACCTTCAATGTAAAGGGACCAGCATGGGGGTTACATGTGCCCCCAGTCTGGCATGCCTCTATGTGGGACAATTTGAGGAGACCCATGTTTTTAATGAATCTGCTCCTTTTTTTGAGAATGTAGTGAAGTGGAGCAGATTTATTGATGATATTTTATTCATCTGGGAAGGTACTGTTGACCACCTGGAGGAATTTTTAGAGTGGTTAAACTTGGGGGATGTTAACCTGAAGTTTACATCAGAATATAGCAATCAGAGTGTTAATTTTCTTGATTTAAAAATCAAAGAGATTGGTGGTAAATTGGAGGTTGAATTATTCTCAAAACCCACATATAAGAACACTCTGTTACATTATTCAAGTTTTCACCCTAAGGCACAAAAAGATAATATCCCCTTTGGGCAGTTCCTCCGGTTGAGGAGGAACTGTTCTTCTCTTAATGATTTGTATAAATACTCGGAGTCTTTAAAGGCAAAACTTATGGACAGGGGTTATCCCAGGAAACTTGTCTCACATTCTTTTAAACGTGCCCGGTTTTATAATCGGGAAAGTATGCTAACAGATAGAGGTGTTAGCAAACAAAGGCAGGATGAAAAGCAGAAATTAGTGTTTGTCAGTCAATACTCCTGTTTGAGCAATAAAATTAAAAATATAATAAACTCAAATTGGAGCATTTTAAATGACACTGAATCCTCAAAGTTAGAGAGACCCTTATTTGCGTTTAAACGCAATAATAATCTGAAGAGGGAATTAGTACATACGTATAGGGAAGGTCCCACAATGCATCAACGAACTTTGATGGGCACCCAGGCCATTGGCAATTACAAGTGTAGTCATTGTAATATGTGCAGACAATGTATAGAGGGTAAAAAGGTGGTTTATAATAAACATACCTTGTCCTCGAAAACATTAAACAATTGTAGGAGTAGGAATGTAGTATACCTGCTCCTATGCCCGTGCAATCAGGGATACGTCAGTGAGACGTCTAGAGAACTTCGTATTCGGTTGGGGGAGCACAAATCCGCCATCAAAAATCGAAAAGAGAATGCCCCACTTGTGAGTCATTTTAGGAAGGAAGGTCACACTCTTACGGATTTTAGGTGGTTTATTATTGAAAAAATAGAAGGCAATAAAAGATCAGGGGACTTAACACTCAAACGTAAGAATCGTGAACAATGGTATATCTCAATTTTAGATACCATTCATACAGGTTTGAATACAAAGGAGGATTGGATGAGACTAATTGAGTGAATAACAGTGCTTCTTTAGATCAGGTTTATGGTTAGTTGATTGTTGGGCCTTTGTGTGGCCCCTGTTTGTTGACATTTAGCGGTGTACCGGCAGCCGCTTTTGTTATGAGCGGTGGTCGCATTTTGGCTTTGCAATATGATCCATGGGTCTATTTGTTGACCCATGGTAGTTATTGGGAATGACAGCATTTAGTTGTCACACGGGGCTTATATCGGGTCCTTGTGTGACCTCTGCTTTCTAATATTAGCGAGCATGGTTAGATACAGCTATGAGTGTTATGTGAAAAATAACTCCTTTGGTGGTAAAGATCGAGCATAAGCCCCATTATTATATTTTTTTACTATAAAACACCGCTGATTTTATTATAGTGGGTTGAAAGTATTTGGGTGGGACCCACCTATGCCTGTTGTAGGTCAGGGCCGCTTTAAGGAAATCAGGATAGAAGGGGCGCATCGAAATTACGTTACAGTCACAGGTGAAATGAATTGAGCCTGACTTTGTGTATAAAAGGCACACAGTGGAATGATCCGTTAGTAGGTTCAAACGCCACAGACGAGACGCGAGAAGTAGACCGGTCAACACGAGGTTATCTGTCTCCACCAAATCTTATGGTGAGTGTGGATTGGGTATCGTTGAGGCATTTTACATAGATGGTTCAATATTTTGTAAACAGTTTAGGGAGAATATAATAAGAGGGTTGAGAAGGATTATAATAGGTTACCATGAGTTTAAAATACCGGGTAACATTAGAAACCCTGTGAGATTCGAAATATGTTAAAAAAGATTTTTACGTAAAAGTGATGACAGCATTTTGATAGAAGAGTGCTTTAAAATATATGCATCTTGTTTATCCGTTATTCAGACTGTAGTGGTGATAGGTCTGTAATAAGTAAGAAATACAGGGTAAATGAGTCAGAGATATAGTTGACAAATTTTTTTTTTTAGGTATATTAGAATAAAATTGTTTGTAAAAGAATGGTGGGTCAATTAAATAGGACAATAAATGTGTTGCTATTTTAGGTGTGAAGCCCGTGCGCCATCTTTTTGAAAAGGGATAACGGAAAATACAAATCAAGTTCCGTTTTGAATTTCCTACACAAGTTTGATTGATAATGATATGTGTGAATACACACAAACTAATTGAGGTGAGTGGCTCATTGGTGCCTGAACTCCATTTATATTAAACCACTATAGAGTGGATAGGTTTAATGTTGGAATGTAATTCCACTGTTTCCCCAATTAGGACCAGATTTGCTGATAAGGTGAAGTAACGGGGGATTCTCATAAACCACGTGATAACGACAAAAAATCTTTTTATGGTTTTTCGGAAGATTGGTTATGTGAACATCTCATACATGACTATAGGTATGTATTCTGTGTGATAGATTTATCATTTCCATGAATGAGTGAGTGAATGTGTGAGGATATGTGCATGTTGTATATTGATGATTCTAGGGGTGGTGAATGGTTACAGTATGAGATATTCGTTTATTAAGTTTGTATGTATTGTTAAGCAATAAATAGGGTTATAAATGATTGTGTGGTAATGTTGAACCCGTCAAACAGCTGTGTGGACATATTGATAACAGACCCTGAAAGAGTGGAAATGAAGGTTGTTTGTTTTTTTTAATTTTATATATATTTGTGTCATTTATATATTCAGATTGTACACTGTGGATAAAAATAACTTTGAGAATGTGGGAAGTGTCTTTAATGAAATAATAATGATAATTAATGATTTTCTTATATGGATAGTAGGTTGTGCTTATTGTATGTTTTTTTGTTTTGATTAGGTGTATCGTATTTTAATATTGTTGAGAGAGAGACAAGCATTGTATTTGTCCTGATGAAGGTGGTACCTCAATAATTTCCTACCACTGAAACGCGTCGACGCCCACATCTTTATTGGGTTATATCCAGGAACGGCCTTATGTCTGATGAAATGATAAATGAATAGACTAATGGTCTTTATGTATTTGATTCCTGTTGGGAATAACCTTTTTGATGAAATTACGTGTTTTACATATATTTCTTTGTCTCTCATGATGTTTTATATGTTTTTAACGTGTGAATTTATGTTTTTGATTATTGTCGTATATTTTTTTATGTGATTTTAACTCATTTTTAATAAATCTTGAATATGTTACACATTTGAGTGTTTTATCTTTATGTGATATACGGTTGTTTTTTGGGTTCAGTTTTGAGTTTTTTCACATGGAGGAATTTGTATGTGTGATACAGTAGTGTATACCTGGTTGTGTATTTGGTTGATTGGACACTGGGTTGAAGGTGTATTTTTGTGCATGTCCAAGAGAATCTTTTCTTTATATTTACCAGCGGTACCCTGTCTCTTGGTCAGTGGGGTCGCTCCCTATTTTTCTCACATACCTGCTCAACCGCCCAGGTTTCCTGAAACAGACATAGATGGAATCCGTCCACTAGATTGCACCACTCAGGGTCAATTAACTTTGACTTTATGCCCGCAATGTTCCAAGATAAGATTTTCAAATCCTGGGTTTCTAACACGCTCTCCTGATCACTACATCCTAAAGTAGTTTTTGCTCTCTCGTGATCTAAGTGTTGGAGCTGATGGCATGGCTTGATTACTGGGCCACAGGGTACAATTTCATTATTGGTATTAATTTTAATTAATTCTTCGGGCTGAGTAACGGGTGGTGCCTCAAATATAATTTGTGGATTGGTAGTTGTAATGAATAGTCAATCTTGGGAATCCAGGTCAGTCAGGCGTTGGAATCTATTTCTCAGTTCCAGAAAGGGGAACTCCTGTCTCACAGTGGGTTTCTAAATGAATGACTTAATGACTGGGGTATTTAGGCCTACGCATTCGAGATGCCTATAGAAAAACCCAAGTGGAACAATGTCAATCCCTCGTCTTGGCCTCTGGATTAATGGGTTTTTCCCCCAGCCGAGCAGCTGCCCAGCTAGCAATGGAGATCTACAATTTATGATAATGCAATCTCCTGCTATAGACTTACGTAACGGGCCAACCCAGCTTACCCATCTTAGAAACAGGATATCACTGTAGTTGGTATTTGAAAAAATTTGTGTTCTGGGATAGACAGTGGCAGACTTTGTTTTTCAGCTGGTTCAGTGATTCAGTTTGATTTTCCTGTATTGGGGGGACATTGGTTAGAATTGCCACATAAGGGCAGCACTCTGGGGGAAGATGTAATGTCGCCTTATTATCTTGATTGTTCAGACCATTTTGATTCAGCAATTCAGGGAAAGTCTGTTTACTACAATCAGTTATATTCCCTGTAGGGGTTACATTTAGAGCGAAAGGCCCAGTGTTACTACAATCAGTTATATTCCCTGTAGGGGTTGCATTTAGAGCGAAAGACCCAGTGTTAATAGGGGGCAACCTTACACTCCCCGGGTGACTAGGACGTAAGGGTCCTATCTGTTTTTGGGGTACTGCCCTCGTGTCCTTCCTATTTATTCCAGTATTTAGTGTACAGAATGGTAAATCTACATTTCTGCTAGAGTGCCCCTCACCAAAGTTTGAGCCCCCGTAAGGATCAGCCCCCCCCATCGCATATTTTCGTTTTTACCCCTGCCCCAGATAATACAACAGCAAACAATTTTTGAATTTGTTCCACACTTGTCTCCAGTTTGTCTAGTCTAGCCAGAATGGGCAGAAAATTATTGGCGATGGTTTTTTCTATGCATGATATTATTGTCTCGATAGTTTGCGGGGATAAACCCTCAGAGTGGAGAGGCAGATCAGTGTCTAGGTCAATCAAAGAAGATGATCTTTGCCGTGTGTCAGTGACTGCTTCCGGAGCTAATTCCTGGATCTTTTTCCTTGATCTAGTTCTTACAACCCGTGGAGGCTCCAGGTGTTTTACCTTCTTTTTCTTTTTGACTGCGGTTTCACAGATGGGAATTGCCGTAGGTAGGGGAACAGGGCACGGAACGGGGGATGTAACAGATGCATTTTTATTAGGTACAAGAATGTTCAGACTAGAATCACTTGATTGAACAGATTGTACAGTGACCTCAGCAGTATGGCCAGTAATAAGAGCAGCCGGACCCCCTTCTACAGACAAACGTCGCTCTGCAACCTGAATTTCCTTATCAATGGCCTTGGCGGCCCGTAGAAGGAAACAGTCGAGTGTAGAGTTTTGCAGGGGTTTTGGGGTGACCGCATTTCCCCCCATTGGTTTCAGTTTAGCCGACATTTCAAAAGGGGAGGTATAACTAGTATATATCAGACTTACTTATGCAAGAAGGTTCTCCTTGGTGTTCGGCATGGATTGTAGTAAGTTGGATAACCGGATCCAGGAACCAAGAGACTAGGCCCAGCCCAGCCTCTTCTGGGCCCGCCCTTGGCCCGGGCTTCGCCCGGGTGCGGCCCGGGCACGCCCGCCCCGCGCTGCGGGAGCCCTCCCCAGCTTTTAAAGCGCCTCCTGGCGCAGCGAGATGACAGCAGCGTTGGCGGCAGGAAGCCGCAGGGCGAACCGAGACTTGTAGTCCCCAACAGCGGGCAGCAGGCAGTAGTGGCAAACACGGGCGTCCCGCGCTGCGGGAGCCCTCCCCAGCTTTTAAAGCGCCTCCTGGCGCAGGGAGATGACAGCAGCGTTGGCAGCAGGAAGCCGCAGGGCGAACCGGGACTTGTAGTTCCCAACAGCGGGCAGCAGGCAGTAGTGGCAAACAAGGGCGTCCCGCGCAGCGGGAGCCCTCCCCAGCTTTTAAAGCGCCTCCTGGCGCAGCAAATGACAGCAGCGTTGGCGGCAGGAGGCCGCAGGGCGAACCGGGACTTTTAGTCCCCAACAGCGGGCAGCAGTGGCAAACACGGGCGTCCCGGGCTGCGGCAGCCCTCCCCAGCTTTTAAAGCGTCTCCTGGCGCAGAGAGAGGTCAGCAGCGTTGGCGGCAGGAAGCCGCAGGGCGAACCGGGACTTGTAGTCCCCAACAGCGGGCAGCAGGCAGTAGTGGGCAAACACGGGCGAGTGAAGTATATACAGTGCATATATTTAAATTGATGAGGACACCGCCGCGCCCCGGGGGCTGGCCAGGGCTTCCGTCCAGTCATCGTCAGTCAGGTCAGGTAGATCCACGAGCCATGCCGCCCTCGTCTTATGCAGTGTTATGCGGGCGTGGGTGGTCAGTATCTGGTACAGCTGGTGTATCTTATGTGCCAATGGGAGGTACGTGCACACCCTTGCTGTAGTTTTAAAGTTCAACAATTAATTCTGTGTTTGGCGTGCGACCAGGGTATCGCTGTTTGATCAATCAGCGTAACAGAACAATGAATGAGAAGCGTTGCCCAGCTGGGTAACGTCCCCCGATGGCACAGCCGTTCTCCAACAAGGAGGTTAATCCACTTTTTTATAAAATGAATGAACAACTAATCAACATGGAAGTGAAGTTTTATTCCATAGTAATTGGGAATTTCCAAAAGGTCCTTCTGAAGAAATACGGTCTAAACCCAATGGTTCATCTTATGTGCCCCTAGCTCCCCCATTAGCAGGCGGCCCTAAAGGGGATGAAATTTGGGCAAGGTGTCGAGTGAGTGAAGAAGGGGGGAGAGGGCATGCCTCAACTGGAGGTATTTATAAAATTGTGTTTTATTCAGCTGAAAGTCCGTCTGCAGCTGTTGAAATGATTTGAGGGTAGTGCCCTGCATGACATCTCCCAGGGTAGATATACCCAACAAATCCCACCTACGGAAACCTAGTAGGGCCGGGACAGGGCGTAGATATGTGCCATGCCATAGCGTCCCCTTCCACCTTTTAATCTCCCCTGAACCTGCAAAAACCCCCAATGCAAGCTCCCAGCATTCAACTCATTCCCCCTTTCATTCCATTCACCGTGCTTTCCCGCCTGACCCCGATGCCACTCTCCTGTACTCCTTCTACCAACGTCACCCCAGCAAGGTCTCAACCTTTGTGGCTTAGTGCATGAGCCACCAACCAGGAAAACCCTAAATAGGCGTTTTCCTGCCACCTCTTTTCTTTCTTTGAATGTATTATATGACTCTCACTCCAAATTTTTTTTCCTCATCCGTGCATCCCAAAGTGGGGGCTATCGCCCAACAGCCTATATGTGCTCCCTTACGGCTGCAGCTCCAACAGCAATGTTCTGTACTACCATCTCCTGACTG
This sequence comes from Calotriton arnoldi, assembly GCA_963921515.1. Lineage (NCBI taxonomy): Eukaryota > Metazoa > Chordata > Amphibia > Caudata > Salamandridae > Calotriton > Calotriton arnoldi. The sequence goes on along the minus strand of CAWUFW010000413.1, from coordinate 3,850,920 downwards.
GAAGTTTTTTGGATACCTGTGTTCTGATCTTTAACAAGTAGAACTCATTACCAATTAATGATGAATGCACCCCATCCTGGTGAAACAATAGAAAAACATCTGTCCTAATGTCTCTTTGTTCAATCACACCTATCCCCTGAAGTTGGCAAAAACAAAGAATTTCCCTGTTATCTTTGCCCCTAGACTTTTCCACTGCATTGTACTTACTGCCCATGCCAAATTCACCTTGCCACCAGCCCGTCCAAAAAACATACACCTCCTCCAATTCCGCTTTCAGAAACGTAATCAGATAACGCATGAACGTAAGTAGAATACTGCTGAAAGTACTTCCTGTGTGACGTGGTAATATGGCCTCCATCTCAACTGTATTCAATTCAATGGATAATGAAAAATGTTCCCCAAAATTCTGGAGCACTGCATGCTTCCCTCCACAGTTTGCACATTCCTGTTTGTATTTGCACGGGTTCCTTGCGCAGTAGACTCTTAAACAATTACTTCACATGGGTAACAACACTCCTTATAGTATCAAAGTCTCTTCAGTGTGAATTTTACCATGCTGCACAAAAGTAACCCCTTCCATCCTGAGTTTGGTTAAATAACCTTTGTTAATACTAATGCATGTGAAAAACTACCATGGCATAAACTATATACACAGATGTGCGGAGAAGAATCAGCTATTTATGTTTTTGACCATTGTTGTGGGATTACAGATATCCTGAGTCACGGCCCATCCCCACACTCGACAATGGTAATCAACAGTATATTGCACGTCTGCGTATATAGACTATTTATGGGACTTGATGATCAAATATTGACTCTGCCTTCAAGCAGTAAAACAATTATTCATTTGGGCTATTTTGAACACAGGCTTGCTCAGATGACAGTGGGAAGTGAATCCCAGGGCTTGGGTCTTAAACTGTTGATAGAAAGACCAGGATCTTGCCTCAGCACAGACCTCCTCTCCACTGTTGGAATATGATAAAACGTCTTCGCAGTATTGCTATGTGTGCTCAGCTTATGTTAGCATTTGCGGCACCATTTTACGTTTAGCCGCCATGTTGTGTCATGATCGTGACTTATTTTCCTTTCAGCTCGGCTAGAAGCAGTTGTGATGTGTTCTCTTTCTCTGCTTCAAGGTTGGGCCTCGCTGTACTAATGAATATATTGTTATTGTTAGCGCATACCTTTCCCACAAGATAGAAGCCCGCTCCCACTAGCTAGGCTATGGGCGCAGGTGGAGTGACCTTGGCACACAGATAGTGTGTGCCCAGTCTCAGGATCGAAACCTCTTCTCTGTACCTTCATTGTGTAGCTGGTCCCAACTGGAAATTTCCAGTTTGGGCGTGTTTTACTGATTCTAAACCCTACATAATGTAATACCATGAGTTCTGATGTCAGTTCCCTCTGCAGCACCTCAAGCGACTGGGCAGATGGGACTCCGCTATAGTGTACCTGAATAAACATATACTTGGTTTGTATTCTCTACTGTCTAATCGACTCTTCATTTGTATGGAAGGCTGAGAGGTGGTCGCGAGTGACCCGAAACGGGTCACTTCCTTCAGTTGGCACCCGAACAGGGTCTCCATCGGGTGACCCATCCTCGCCCACGCATGGGTGAGGTGGTCGGGGCCACGTCGGGACGGACGGACCAGGGATCCCTGCACGAGAGAGTCCTGAACTCGCAGCTGCCCAGTCTGTCTGACCAGTCGGTGCCACGCCCAGTGATCATCCTGACTGGGCTCATGAATGGCGAAACCCTTGGATCTGACCGTTTGGTCTGAAGAGTCGGCAGTGGAGAATAGATTCATTTGACCTGTGTGCACCAGGTGAGTTTGTTTTGGTTGTTTGTGAAAATGGTACCATTTTGGTTTGTCTTTGGTACGGTCTGAGGACCGATTTTGGTTTGTATTTGGTGCGGTTTGAAGACCGCCTTTGTCTTTGGTGCGGTTATAGGACCGCTTTTGGATTTGGTGCGGTTTTGAGGACCGCTTCTGGTGCAAAGTGCCTGTGAACACTTTGTCGGGCAACTTAGTGAATTTGGCCTACTTTTGAAAATGCCCAGCTGGAGTATGTTTTGGGTTTCTTGCTGTCGTTGTTGTTCTGCTGATGCTCGACTGGAAGAAAGTCAGCCAGCGCCTCCGGAAGGCACCCCGAATTTTGACATGTATGTGAAGCATGGCCTTGGCCCTATTATGTTTAGTACACTATGGCACAAATATACGAGGGACAATGCTGAGTTGCAGTGGCCGTTGACTGGCACCTTTGATGAACAAAAAATGAATTTTCTGCAGGACAAATTGTTTGCCAAACGAAGTAGGCAGTCTATGTTTGATTCTCTACGAACTTGGCAGAAAGAGGCTAAACAGAGACGAGTGAAAGCGGAGAAAGAGGCCCGGAAGGCGAGAATGAAAACATTGACTCAAAAAGCTGTGGCGCATGATAAAGAGAAGCAGGAGATAGGAATTGAGCGTGCAGATAGGAAGTTCCGACTGCAGGTTGACGGGTCTTATGTGGCCCGAGAGGAAAAGAATGTTTTTGTAGAGGAATTGTTGGATACTAGACCTCCACCCCCATACGCCCCACAGAGGATATACCCTGCTCTTCCCCCACAGGCCCAGCTGCCTGGTTCTTCCATCTCTGCTGTCTCTGCTCCTGCTACTACTGATCAGACTGCTCTGGCTTCGGCACCCCCTGTCCTATCGCTGTCTCCGCGTCTGTGGCGACTCTAACCGTTAGTACTTCTGCTGCACCTATTGCTTCAGCGTCTCTTTCGCTAGCCCTTACACCTACGACGCAGCCATCAGCGACGCTAGTGCCTGGTGTTCCCGTCACTACTCCCACTGTATTCTTACATTCCCCGACGTTAGGGATTAGTGAGACACCAGTGCGTGGACCAACGGAGAGAGACTGGACGAGCATTAAGGAACGTATAGTGCGGTATCTTTTCGGATTTAAACTGGCTGGTAGAAGTTTTACCTTCTATCGCGCTCCACAAGGGTATACTGAGAGTCAGAGTTTTTATAGACAGGCATTGAAAGGTCAGCTGGATTCCTTATCACTCCCTACAGGTAATGTATTGCTTCAGTATGTGGATGATCTTCTCATTGCTTCCGACACGGAGCAAGGCTGCAAAGATAGTACAGTAAAATTATTACTTCATCTAGCCCACCATGGTCATAAAGTCTCCCTTTCCAAATTCCAATATTGGCGACCGGAGGTCACCTACTTAGGTCACCTGCTGTCGAAGGAGGGTAGGAGATTGACTCCGGAATGCATCAGTACCATTGTTAAAATGCCCCTTCCTCAAACTCAGAAAGATGTGCGCGCTTTCATTGGCATTACTTCTTACTGTCGCCAATGGATCCCTAACTATTCCCTACTAACAAAACTCTTGCTCGCCTTAACCACTAAAGATGTGCATGAACCCCTGCCTTGGAAGCCTGAATGTCAGCATGCTTTTGAACAATTAAAGGTTGCGCTTTGCTTGGCACCTGTGCTTGGTACCCCTAACTATGCCAAGCCATTCGTGCTGTACGTACACGAGTCGGCTGGTTGTGCGCTTTCTGTTTTAACACAAAAATTTGGAGACAAGCAAAGGCAGTGTGCTTACTTTTCTGCTCTGCTTGACCCCATCGCAAGAGCCCTCCTGAGCTGTCTAAGAGCGGTCGCGGCTGTGTCCTTCTCTATCAGACAATCGGCGGGGCTCGTACTTGATACCAATCTCACAGTTATGGTACTCCATGCTGTGGATACACTTTTGAATAAGACAAAGACGCAACACCTCACCAGTGCGCGTCTGACCGGTTACGAGCTAACGCTCTTCCAGAAGCATATCACGATCAAACGATGTGCCACTCTGAACCCGGCCATGTTACTACCCCTCCCTTCTGAGAATGAGGAAATTGACATACATCATTGCATTTTTCGAAAAGAGGAAGAGACGAAGGCACGGGTAGACCGGACTGATGTTCCCTTATCTGACCCCCAAGGGGAACTATATGTCGACGGCTCTTGTTTCAAATTACCAGATGGCACCACCACTGCAGCATACGCGATTACTACACTGCACACGGTAGTTGAGACATCACGAGTTCCTTATCAGTCCGCCCAAGCAGCTGAGTTAGTAGCTCTTATTCCGCATGCGAGTTGAGTGAGGAAGTGACTGTCAATAGTTGTACGGACAGTCAGTACGCCATTGGAGTTGCCCATAATTTCGGGCGGCTCTGGGCAGAGAGGGTTCCTCACCTCCCACGGGACCAAGATCCAACATGGCCAGCTTATATATAGGCTTTTGTCGGCTTTGACACCACCCAAGAAGTTGGCCATAGTGAAGTGCAGCGCGCACAAGAAGGTTACTGATGATGTAGGAAAGGGTAATGGGTTTGCAGATCAGACAGCCAAGGAGACAGCCCGAACAAAGATGAAGAGAATGTTTGTAGCAGGTCCCACTAGGTGGGTGCCCGAGGTTACAATGTTTGAGGACACACTAGAGAATGTGAAGGAAATACAGAGTAGGGCCACAATAGAGGAGTTGGCAGTGTGGCAAGAAAGTACAGCAAGTTTGAATGATGAAGGATGCTGGATTGATAAGTCAGGGAAGCAGAGATGGATGTTGCCAGATGCATATGTCCTTCCTGTAGTTACCATGGCCCAGCCCATATTAGTGCTAAGGGCATTTGCAGGTTGTTGGACCCTGTATGGCAGAATGATAACATCTCCACGACGGCTGCCCATTTGGTGAAGTACTGCATGGTGTGCATGATGCACAACCCTGGGAAAGGTACTCCTACACCACCCGGAAATTTTGCACCACCTACATTCCCCTTTGAGGTCCTCCAGCTTGATTACATCGAGTTAGACAGGGTCAATAACTTGAAGTATGTGTTGGTAGTTGTCTGTGCATTTAGCAAATGGGTTGAGGCTTACCCCACTAAAGAGAACACAGCCTTGGCGACGGCAAAGGTACTCCTAAAGGAGTTCTTTCCTCTTTTCGTTTGCCCCACTTGATTTGGAGTGATAATGGAAGCCACTTTAATGCCATGGTCATACAGCTAATCTGCGATGGTCTGCACGTAAAGCAGAAGTTTCACGCTGCAAACCATCCGCAGTCAGCAGGTTTGGTTGAGAAGTACAACGGTACTCTCAAACTGAAGTTGGCAAAGATTCAGGAGTCAACAGGACTAAAATGGCCAGATGATTTACCGCTAGCTCTCTTGTCCACAAGAACAACAGCTCACTCTAGAACAGGATTGTCACCCTACAAGGTCGTGTTCGGGGCGTCCCGCGACCTCGTAGGTTCTCAGAGATAGAGTACCCTCTATTGACAGACTACCTCTATCAATTAACTGAAAATCTGCATTCTATTCACCAACAGATTTGTGAAAGCCTCTCACCTGTACCTGAGGGGCCCGGACATGATATACGGCCTGGTGACTATGTGATGATCAGACGATTCCAGTGAAAGAAAAGTCTGGAGCCTCGCTGGACAGGCCGATCCAGGTCCTCCTCGCGACCCGCACTGCCATAAAGGTAGACGGTCGAAAGAACTGGATTCACACATCACATTGCCGCAAGGTACCCATGCCCTTACCCAACGACCAGTGGGTGAGGGATGGAGTAGGGGACTCGGAGTGCGAGCAGGTCCCGCGATTTGCTCCCTTCTCTGATGCCAAGCTCATATGGACCCAAACTGACAAGGAGAATGATGAGGTGTTGAATGCGGCGACACCCCCGGAGATCAGAGCTATCGAATCCGAGCCTTCTTCAGCTGGCCCCTCAGTGTCTAAGCCCCTTTCTATTGACCCCTCTGAGCCCGACCCCCTTTTGAATGATCCCTCTGTGCCTGGAGTAGCTAGGTACAATTTGCGCCCTCGATGGAGGAATAGTGCACCCAAGGAAAAGTAAGATTAGATAGGGATGGACTGTGCATTTAGGGCGTACTCTGCTGTAGTACCAATGGTGTTAGTTTAGACAGGGACGAGATTGGTGCACTGTTTCAGACATTGTACAGGGTAAGTTGAGTGTGCTCTCCAGGAGGCGAGTACATTACCCTGCAACGTGGGATACGGATCCGAGCTAGGACTGAGCAGCTCCACCGCCGGTGCTCAAGAGCGCCAACGTTGATGAACAATAGGAGCCTGCCAGTGAAGCTCTGACAGACACTGGGAAGATTCACCCCACTATCAGTTTCATTTTATACCCTTCCTTGTTTCACAATGTACCCTTTTGGTCGACCTATTGAGGAGGAGGAACAGCCATTTGCAGCACCGCATTTAGAGGGGGATTGGTCTAGATGGTCCGGGTGGTCCACAAAGAGTAAGATAGTTTTTGTAGTGATCGTTGTGATTTCTTTAATAACGGTACTTGGGATAACATGGTTCCTGGAGGAGAAATATCAGGTGCATTCTTTGGTTGGTACAACGACTCCTCCCCCGAGCATATTTTTGTTACTCTGGCTCCGCACAAGGCAATGCATAGGTTGTCTTATACTGAAAATGTTTTTGTGCAAATGTTACACGAAGTTCACAATGTGTCCAACAAAACAAATTGCTGGGTTTGCGGACTGCTTCCCTCAGTGACTCACAAAGTTGAAAATTTGTTGTCTATGCCACTGTCATACATTAGTAGTTGCGAGGGCTGGTTCGAATTGCTTAGTATGGTACAGCAACATTCCCCACTCCGTACTCTGAACAAGGCACCTGCTCATTCTCGCACTATGGTACAAAATGTACAATCTCGTCATAGGGTTCCTCTCGGAGGACAGGCAGGACAGGAGATGTTTGGTAGAATGTTTTTAAAGTCTTGTATGAACGCATATAAAACTGTAAAGAATGAGACATGGCTCCAAATGGAACTGGCTGATTTTCAGGGATTTAACACGTCTGAGTATTTCCAGTCTTTCCTGGCTCGTAATGTTACAGAGGACAAGCCAATGCCAGTGTCGGTGATCAACACAACAGCCAGAGGACAGGGAAGGTAGTGGTAGGGGAGAGCAGATGCAATTCCACATATGAATTGAGAACGACCGATAGTCCACCCTTAATTCCACCCCCCAATGTGTACTTTGTCTGCGGCTCCCACGCTTAAGTATGGCTCCCAAGGGGTTGGTAGGGGAGGTGTTATCTCTCTTTCCTTCTTCCCCCTGTGTATGTTGCACCGTCCGATTACCACAGAGCTCATCAGTTGCAGCGTAGGAGTAGGCGCCTGTCCCGGGTAAAAAAGGGTCCTTGATCCGAAGGATGTAGATCAGACAGATAGAGCCGCACAGCAATTCGAGGATGTTGTAAAGGGCCTTTTCCCCTTTTGGGGCCCTATAGTCAATAGTATAGAAATTCGTCGGCTCACTAGAGTCATGGAGGCAGTTACTAATACCACAGCGGGGATAGCGACAAATATTACACCAAGCTACGAGATTAGTTACCTTACAAAACCTGATGGTGTTAGATGCCATCCTTGCAGATCGAGGAGGGGCCTGTCGTGTCATTGGCAGTAGCTGCTGTGTACACATACCTGATTACGCACCTAATGTATATTCAGCTATACAGAAATTACATAGGTTATCAGCCGAAATACACCAGGAGACAGGCACCTGGACACTATTGGGGTGGTTCTGGAGCATACTCACGACATGGGGTTGGAAAATAGTTATATTTTTGGTAATAGTTGCAGGCATTATCTGGTCATGTTGCCTGTGTATACACTGCCTCCCAGCATGTTGTGCCTGCTGCGTCAATGCTGGTGACCATGACATGGATGCTGCTGGTGACACCAGCTTCTACATATGCTAATGATTACGAGCACCACAGGGCACATTAATGATCCTATCACAAGATGGCCGTGGTTAACACCTCAGGGAAACAGAGGGACCGCCTATAAGGTTTCAATTTTTTTCTACCTATTCGCGACACATGTGCCTAATTTATTTGCGTTTCCGTTTGCATTGAGCCTAAAAAAAACCTTCATGAGCTTCGTGTCACATTTTTGTGTTGTATTTCAACCTGTTGATTGTTTAATTTGTGAAATGTATGTAATTTGCATTTTGGAGCATTTGTTTTAATTATGTGATTTGTAATATAAATAACTCTAAAAAGAGCAATAACGTTTATTACATCTGCCAGGTGTGGCTCAAGACAAGGAAAGAGAGGAAAACACAGGATGTCAGCAAGGTTGACAAATGATGTCATGGTAGGGCTTAGCAAACACAACAAGATGATGGACGGAGTGCTGAAACTTTTCAATTATTCACCCCCAGTCATGAGCTCTGGGTTTAATCCATAATTCTTTTGCTCACTATACCACCCAAGTTTGGACTCAGCCATATGCAAATCAGTCTTGACCCTGCTCCTCATGGGAACAGTCCGGCCCAAACTGCCAGGCCAGGCCCTCCCTGGACCGGAAACAAGAATCCTGTGACCAGTTTTGGGGCATCACTCCTCATGAGCCAGGCTGGATTGAATCCAGTGGCACAGCAAGCAAGGGACCGACGTCTGGGCATACCCTTGGCCACTTAGGGCGAACCTATGAAACACAACAACATGATGGACAGAGTGCTAAAACTTTTCAACCACTCACCCCCAGTCAAGAGATCTGGGTTTAATCCATCATTCTTTTGCTCACTTCGCCACCCCAGTTTGGACCAAGCCATATGCAAATCAGTCTTGACCCTGTTCCTTATGGGAACAGTCCAGCCCGAACTGCCATGCCAGGTCTTCCCTGGACTGGAAACAAGAATCCTGCGTGGGGCTTATGCCACAGTGTAACAAACACAAAAGGGCATGAAGAATATGCTACTTCCAGCAGAGTTGCATTGTATAGTAGGACTGTTTTTGGTACTCAGCCCGAAATATAACAAAAATCCTTGAATCAATACAAGCCACAGGTAATAACTGGGCGCTTTTCATTTGTGTTTTCGAGCTCATCTCTGCCATCGCACACATGGACAAACCATGTGCACTGCTGTGTGTGGCTGCTTGTGGATATCCTCAACACTCGGTTGGTCTGATATAGTTTTTCTTGGTTCAGGGACTATCTCAGGGTGTCAGCAACCAAATTGACAATTTTTATTGAACACTGCGGATCATAACTATGAATTACAACAAAATGCTTTAGCGAAGCAGAAACTAGAAGGTTTTCTATTCCTTTCACTTTAATTGATGACTTTGTGAAGATAGAATCATATATAAAGAATCAGAAACAATATATAGGAATATATATGAATGCTAATTTTGTCTGAATTTATTAAAGACAACACAAATCAAAATGGAATCAAAAATAACAAATATGGTGAGAAAATCTAAGTACAAATAATGAAATAACTGAGATGAAGACTTTGGTATAACCTGTTTAAATTTACAAAGATGTTGCATCTCAAAGGATGGTTCAAGGATTGGCTTATTTCTACAGAAATAGGTCAAAAACTGGAGCAGCTGAGTCAATGGTGTTCATAATCAGATTTATATACATTCCACCATTGTGGATGAGGACTAAACTCAAAATCCAGAAGTAACACTCAAATCCATGGAGCTGCGGACATGCCATTTCCCCTCTCTGCAACTTAGACTGCCACCTTTCATCACATCTACAGGCCTCTAGAGCAGAACAAGGATTCATTAATGAATTCTCAGATGTCCTCTCCACCTTGTCGATCTGACATGCCCATGCCACCCTCTTGGGTGACTTCAACTTCCCAGACAACACAAGCTCAGAAAAACAAGAGACACCCTCTTCACCATCATCGATACACTCAACGTGGTACAGCATATCACACAACTAACACATGTCAAAAGCCCCATCCTCGATCTTGTCTTCTCAACATCACCAACAATCCAATGCACACCACCCTTACCCCAGGACTAGATTAACCACTTTGCCATCCCTAACTCCATCTTCGCATCCTACCAATAAGATAAGGTCAACACAAAAGAGAAGACCAAACCTTCAGTTCCTTCAAAATCCTTGGCTTTGACCATGTACAGAAGTCTGCTGCCTTTCAGCTAGATTTGCGTTATACAAATACTATATACATAGATATACAGTGGTCCCTGACCACTCAGTGTTGAAGGTGGTCTAAGAGGTTTGACAATCCTGTGCACACCTCTACTACACAAAGTAATATTCTACTCGAATATCATATTATAAGTATTATCCTACACAATTATTTTGGCGAGATTATCCACTACCAAAATATCATGAAGTTAAGAATATATAAGTATAGATTTACTATACTAAACTCTGCACAAATGTACCTTCAAAATATATGTATCTTCAAGGTACACAGATGTAGAGTTACGATTGGTAAATATTCACATATTTATGCACAGTTCCTTTCATTGTATTGTGAAAGATATTCTGACTACAATGTTTTTGTAGGGTGATATTTTTGTACTCAACAAAACACACATAGGACTAAAGCCTGCAATCTTTAAAAGCAATCATTAGGAACGTAACAAACAGTATACAAAACACTGGATGAAATTTGACCTTCATCCAGGAAAATTCTCTGCATACCTAATGAACGACCATGAACCAGGAGTATAATAATAAACTGGAGGGCCTGACACATTTGTTTTGCATTCCTAAACTGTGGTACTGACAGAGGAGTTGACTGTAGGCGCAAAAAGGAGTCTTATACAATGCTTATCCCGCATGAATAATGACCCACACAACCATGCGAGGCTTAAGCAGAAAAGCAAGGATGATTTGTGAAAACAGAGTGACGAACAATAGGCGGAGAACCATACTCCTCTCCAAGAAGAGGCCATCCAAGCAAATCTGTGGCTAATACAACTGAAGGTATTACACTGAAGATACTATAACCAGCCCAGAGTGTGTGTCGTGAGGCTAGTACCAGACCCAACTTGTATTAAATGAAACAGGGAAGAGGGAACAAGACTTTCTCAGGTAGTGGAGCGCCAACCAGTATTTTCCATGTCACTGTACATTTATATCTCAATGTTTAATATTATCAGTTTATCAATTTCTAGTACTATGAGTTGGTTGAGTTCACTTGAACCCATTGAACCAGTATTTAATTTATAAAAACAAATGCCGTAGCCCAAAGTTTTTCTTAGGAACCCGCTGTTGCCACAGCCAAATGGAAGATTAGGGAATACCAAAGCTGCCTACTTTTGATTCCACCTCAAAACTCTCCTCCACCCCATACACATCCTGCACCTTTATCTTACTCTTGCGGGTTATTTTTCTAAATTCCTGGTTTTTCTCATTGTCACAGTTGTCATATCTTTCTCTTCCCCATTCTTTTTCCCTTTTCTGCCTTACTCTTTCTGGCTCGTAGTCTGACGAGTAAATATAAGCTACGGCACTCAAAAATATTTTAAGGTGTCCATCACATCACAAATTAAGTACTCGCTCTGACCTAGCTGAAGTTTTTGAAAGGGAGATAAACCTGACTCCACACATGATGACCCTAGGCATGTTTCGCAATCTCTGCCAACCCAGAACAATCTGAACCTAAATTCCTTGATAGACTATAACCTTGGAGTGGAGTAGATCTAAGGCGCTCTGAGGATATGTGAAGTGGAAGTATGACGTAGAGGTACAAACTGATGCATGTCTTCTAAAAATGTGTTTTGTGATGGACAGTGATGCTCCAAGACCATCCAGAATTGCAAGGTCAGCAGAAACACCACGTTTCACCCAGAGATTTGGACTGCTCCAATGGGGAATTTCAGGGGAATCCCAGAATTACTGTTACTGTATACCACAGTAATTCCAAATTTCTAAAGGGATTCTCAGGATTTAACCTGTAAACCTTGTTAATTTTTCAACCAGATAGTTAACAAGACCTCCTGAATCATTAACTCCGGCGATCTGAATTTACCCCCACAATGGGCACCGAAATGATGTTAATCTTTTACTCTGTAGGTGCATTAACAGGAACATGTTAGTTAACATGGTGCTTTTTCGTTGTCCAGACCCTGAATTTTAATTGACTTGGTAAATTATTTCTTGCTAGTTTTTTAAAACGAATACAACGATATATTAATTATATATAAAACAAGCATTTGCAATGCACTAGGTCTAGCATTCACGCGAGTTTGAGCTATTGCCATTGTAAATGACAATGCCTTTTATTTGTGTTTTGAGTTTTAAAACATAAATAAAAGGCATTGTCATTTACAATACTAATAGCTTAAACTCTCGCAAATGCGAGACCTATTGCATTGTAATAAAGGGCCTTCTCGACTGCTTGTTAGATTGTAAATATCAGAGGAAGAGACCGGCCTGCGACGTCTTCAAAGTAGTGATAAATAGTGCAGTGAAGAAGATGTGTAAGTAAATTACACAGACACAAAGTGAGAAGTGAGAGTTACATATGATCCAAGCTATAAACACTAACAAAGCGCTCCAACACCTTTCGCACTGTGATTACACTGTCGCGGCTCAGGAGGGAGAGCGGGAGGGGGGCTATTTCCTGCCCTCTCCATGATTTGAATGTACAGTGTGGCATTGCGTAATGTCATTGCTATCTTTGGCCTAATAAACGCTCGAACTGTAGTAGGGCCCTTGCTTCACCTCCTGGTGCAGGGCGGGCTGTGCTTTATGGCACGCATGGAGGGAGTGAGGGATGGATGGTCTCGGCTGCAGCTCCGGCCTCGTACAGTGCCCCTGCTATTACTAGTGAGCGAGAGGCGCTGAGGTGGTGGTATTGATGGAGGTGGTGGTATTGGTGGTGGTGGTATTGGTGGTGGTACTGGTAGTTGTAGTGGTACTGGTAGTGGTAGTACTGGTAGTGGTGGTACTGGTGGTGGTGGTACTGGTGGTAGTGGTACTGGTGGTGGTACTGGTGGTAGTGGTACTGGTGGTAGTGGTACTGGTGGTATTGGTGGTGGTAGTGGTACTGGTGGTAGTGGTGGTGATACTGGTGGTATTGGTGGTGGTACTGGTGGTACTGGTGGTATTGGTGGTGGTACTTGTGGTGGTACTGGTGCTACTGGTGGTGGTACTGGTAGTACAGGTGGGGGTGGTGGTGGTACTGATGGTGGTGGTACTGATGGTGGTGGTACTGATGGTGGTAGTACTGGTGGAGGTGGTACTGGTGGTGGTGGTACTGGTGGTAGTACTGGTGGTGGTGGTACTGGTGGTGGTGGGACTGGTGGTGGGACTGGTGGTGGTGGTACTGGTGGTGGTGGTACTGGTGGTGGTGGTACTGGTAGTACTGGTGGTGGTACTGGTGGTGGTACTGGTAGTGGTGGTGGTGGTACTGGTAGTGGTGGTACTGGTGGTAGTGGTACTGGTGGTAGTGGTGGTATTGGAGGTGGTACTGGTACTATTGGTGGTGGTACTGGTACTGGTGGCATTGGTGGTGGTGGTATTGGTGGTGGTACTGGTACTATTGGTGGAGGTACTGGTACTGGTGGTATTGGTGGTGGTACTGGTGGTATTGGTGGTACTGCTGGTGGTGGTGGTACTGGTGGTGGTGATGGTGGTACTGGTGGTGGTGGTAGTGGTACTGGTGTTGGTGGTACTGGTGGTGGTGGTGGTACTGGTGATGGTAGTGGTGGTACTGGTGGTGGTGGTACTGGTACTGGTGGTGGTGGTGGTGGTACTGGTGGTACTGGTACTGGTGGTGGTGGTATTGGTGGTGGTGGTATTGGTGGTGGTGGTACTGGTGGTGGTACTGGTATTGGTACTGGCGGTGGTCTCGTCTGAACAAAGGTGCACGGCTGCTATTAAAGTGAAAGCACAGATTGGGGCGCTTTTACAAATAAAAGCATTTGTTTCTCAAGTTGACAAACAAATGCTTTTTTTTAATAAAAGCGCCCCATTCCGCTTTAATAGCGGCCGCGCACCTTTGTTTAGACGAGCCCAGTCTAAAGAAAGTAGCGTGCCACCATTAAAGATAAAGCGCGGAATGGGGCGCTTGTTTAAAATTTTTTTAAAAAGTAGTCCATTAATAACTACATAAAGGCCTACAGTGTAATGAAACTGTAGTTGGCCGGTGCTCCTGGCTTCCAAACGGAAGTGATGTATCTGGAGCACCGGCCAACAAGGAGCCAGTAAACAAAAGCGATGAAGCTATGAACCAATAGCAGGCAGCAGCTGAAATGACACTCTGTAGAGTGTTTACAGGAGGTCTTGCAGACAGCGCATGCGCGCTGATGCTCGACCTAAAAACAGCCAAGGAAGGAATATGTTCTAAATATGAATCCCCACAGCATGCTGGAAAATAACAAAATAACATGTACACAAATTTGACTCAAACTATCTTTTGCTTCATGCCATGTCACAGCTGGTCTGGGTGACACTTTCGCAAACTATATTTAACTAAAAATATGGACCATTTGTAAGGTACTGAACTAATCCATGTCACTGGAAAATCTTTTTCCCAATTGCCCAACTTTGAGATTAGTTTGTGAAACCAGTGCATACTGGGAGTTCTAGCCTTGGTGCAGTAATGAGAGATTTTAATAATCCCTCACTAGATGACCATTTTGAGTAACTACTTCACTAAATCAACTCATTTAGTTAACACTTCACTACATCATCCTTTTTAGTGTCCGATTAATTATAGACCTCTTACCAGTGATTGCTTTTGTTAGGATTCGGGTTTTTGTGCAGATGCCTATTTTCACATTTTGCTATGTGATTTCACATTTGCTATGTGATTTGCGATGCACATGTTTCCAGAATGCTTCTCTACATTTGCTTGTATTGTAAGGTGTTGCATGGGTGTGAGGTGGCTGTAATTACTGAACGTTTTTCTTTCAGTGGATTGGTTGTTGTGTTGGTGTTTATTGGCTTTGGTTGGTGATGAAAACTAATTACAAGGATATTGAAGACATTTCATAGGAAATTATTTCTGCCCTGGTGTACTCTCGGATGTTTCATATTTTTGGACTCCTGTGGTTTGACCCTTGACCCTGTATGATTTGTATAAAATGAAAAAATATAAATGCAGCCTTCTCTAACAACTAGACTTGACTGACAGAAAGGTCCCTATTTCAAGAGGGGTGGTATTACCGGTGCAGTATTTCCGATACAAATAGATTATAACTAATGCCATGTAGGTCCTCTATCAAATTGGGAATAACAACTGGGAAATCTGTTGCTGCACACTTTCAGCATGAAATTCCGAAATTCTGAGCCTTTATGTGGGGACTGTTCTGCTAGTTAGCAACCTAGGTCACAAAAATTGGACTGGGTCCTGGCTAGCCGAAAAATACAAAAAAAAAAAATTGTTTCATTATTCCTGTTAGTTATAAAGGTTGTGAATTAAATGACCTAAACATTATAGCAACTAGATAACATTGTAAGGTGTATCAACTATTACTTTTTATAATCTAATCATATAATCAACAGTATCAAAGGCACCAATCAGAATAAATCAGAACACACTACATTAGGGTATAATTAAAGATTATGTAACATGACCTAATTTGCAAATACAAAAATACATAAAATGTTATGAACATATTCATGTACTTTGGACTTTCACTAACCACTCACACCCTTACGAACACTTGCATACAGGGCTCTGGACAACTAATAAATCCAAACTAGTAAGCTATACTAGTATACTATATGGGACCGCAGAGACCTGTTCACCTTACTTCTAGACACACGATTGTCTGCCACGAACCCTGCCTTGAAAAAGCCCTCGGCCGATGGGCCATATGGGCGAAACACGTGTCGGCTGTTTCTTTACTTTGTTTTTGTCCTATGCATGAGAATACAAATAAATACTATGCATTTGAAAATCACCAAAGAACGCTTGGAAATCATTCAGCATAAATACATCCGATTTTGAAAAGGCACAATCCTCCATCCTTCTCTATACATGCATGTCTAATCATGTAAGACTATAGTCAGAAGGCCGGTAGCCCACATAAAATGTGTTCACATATGTTTCGGTAGTTGCGAAATCTTCTAGACCACCTTCTTCAGGACCATATACACATCACTAAGATAAATTGACACATGCAGGGGAGTCCATGTGAAATATATAGGAATCAATCTTATGTTATTGAAATAATGTTCCAGATCTAATGTAGTGAAATGAGTAATTTACTTAAAAGTGAGTGAAGCAGAACATAATAAATGGATGTAGATTAACCGTTCATTAAGGAAGTCAGAATACCATTCTACTCATGCAGGTGTCACACACTCAGTATTTTCTGTCCACAGATGAACAGAATATGCAAAGCCTTTCCCAATTTAAGGTGATGTCATATTATTATTACAACCTTTTTTTAATTTCAATTATAAAAAACAGATTTTATCTTTGTGATTTCCACCTAGCGAGCACCCAGTTCTATTTTTTTGCTTTTCTCCCTCCCTCACTGTCCTTTTTGAGAGGTTTCCTACTGTTATCGTCACGGGTCACCTGCGATAGTACCAAGTCGTGTATTACCAGACGCAGTTTTATCGCTTCACTTGTGACACTGAATTAGTACCTCAAACTGCGAAACTTGTACTGGGGGCCCAACATTAGGACAGCAGGCTGACATAGAAAGGGTAAAAGCATTAAACGCTTCTCCAGTTTGAGGCATTAGACAGGGTTCATCTTCCCCTGTCATGATGCATGTGTAATAGTGTGTGACTAGGAAGATTCCTTTAGTAAGCAGTCTGGGATCAGGTGTCCAGGAGCTCTGCGAAACCTGCATCTCCATCAGAAGAGAATCAGGACACAAGCCAAAATCTGCCTTGGTTAGGATTAAAGAAAAACAGGTAAATCGGCCTAAGGTGACCAAATCTGTACTAAGATTTTCCATGTGGTTTATTTTTTCAAACCTGGCTACTATACCAATAACTGTATCATACGGCATAGTGGAAATTTTTTCTGTAATAAGAGGGAGCCTCACTTCATTGCTCTCCTTTACCCTCTCTGCGATTCCGGAATACCGCATGGATTACAGGTGCGGCCAAGAAGTAGGAAGGACTCAGTTATGGGTCTGTGACAGACCTCACTTTGTTGAGACAGTGACCTGATGTCTTGGTTCCTGTTGTGTTTTTGTATACACAACACACATAGAAAGATTGTACAGGAATGTGTGTGAAGCAAGTTAGGAGTTAGTGTTAACCTTTGAAGAGACATAACAGAGGGTTCGGCCTGGCTCAAGATTTGAACCAAAACAATTGGTGGAGGTGTGGACATGGAGAGACAGTTTTGAACCACTGAGGTGTAGGAGAAGACATCTTCTGCCTCTTGATTAATCCCTGATTCAAGACATGTGCATAACTGGTCTTGCCATTTTTCAGGTCTGACTCACTGGGACATTTAGGGCTTTATTTAGAGTTTGGCACATGGGGAACTCTATCAAAATGAGACAGATATCCTATGCACCTTATTACAGGTGCCCTGGGCTATAATCAGGGCCCCTGGAATTATGCGATTCTGCGGTTGCAGCTTCTTTAGCATATTTATAATTTGATGCATTAGCCACTTAATACATCGTCTGCTGCATATCCTGCAGATTTTAACAAAAAAATTGTTTCTAGCTCAAAGAGATAAAAAGTTACTAAAATCGTTGAGACTAGTGTGCAGTGAAGGCCCTTCACAAAGGTTAACTGGTCATCTTTAATGTTGCTTATTTCTGTATTTAGTTGTTAAACTGGTACTAATGCGGTGAAATCGTTGCGCAGATAGTATTACCATGTATAAAAGTATGAAATAATAAAGTAATACTATAAAAAAAAGTGCTGCATTATGCTGCATAATTTGCCTTTTCTTGCTGCATAATTCATTCAACCCTGCAAAATTTGCTGCTCCCCTGCCTCATAATTCCAGTGGCCCTGGCAATAATCCACTTCTACTATATTGGACGGAATATCCGCCATGCTTGTGATGGAGTACCACGTCCGCCAAACTCTAGAGAAGGCCAATAGAGCTTACAAACATGATGACAGATGTTGTCGCCGAGTGGGAAACTTGACTCCAAAAGAAGGTAGAAGTGCTGGGGCTCGAGACATTCTGCACCTTCATGTAGCATTGACCTGTAGTGTGATTTAAAGTTGATTGAATGTGCTAGAAACCCTGAGCTCAGGGCAGACAAGGTGGGGGATTAAGGGCATTTTGCCCCAGGCCCTGCACTTTACAGGGTTCTTGCACTCCAGCAGTTTATTAATTTATAAGGCATATAGGTGACCATACCACTAGATGGCGCCAGAAGCCACACATTCTTTTCCCTATGAATATTATTTTTTAATCGTAGAAACAGGTGTCCAATAGCACTTGGCAAATACCGTCTCCAGAGGGCCCTCCAATTCATTTTGGTTCTAGGGCCTCACAAAAACCTTTGACAAGTCTGGCAATGTGGTATCAACTGTGGGGAAAGAAATCAGATATGAACAAATGCAGGACCATGGAGGGAACTTGCTTTAAAAGTGTCTAGAAGCTGAGAAGTGCCTTTAAGGGGAATATTGTAGGCAGCTGGAGGAGGCTGTCGAATGCATTCTTAAGCATCTTGTCTGATGGCTCCAAAGAGAACCACATTAGAACATCTGTCATACTGAGTTTTTGTTTTGTGAATCAATCCTGGGGATAAGCGCTACAAGATTGCAACGTAAATACAATGTGAAAGTAACTTTCTGCAAACTTTTGCAGGGGTAGGCAGTTTGCAATCACAGAGTTCTGACCTTCTCCAGCCCTGCCACTTGTGTTAGGAAGGAGCTCTCCGAGTGTCGCTTGTGATCATTCGTTGTGCCCTGTTGCACTCCTGTTTTTGATAAAATGCTTATTAGTGACAGTGGTACGGTTGTAAAAGAGCTACTGTAGCCCACATTATTTCCTACGTGTTGCATTCAATTGCTTTTTGGTTTTTTAAAAGCCTTTTCCATTTTTGTAATTTTGTGAGTCATTTTTAGTACTAGCTTGACAGCACAGCTGTAGCTAGACCATATGTGATCAAAAAAGAGAGCTTTCATGAGTACTGCAAAGAGGGACAGATGCTCTGCCTAGATGTTACAGCTTTTGATTTGTCAAAAGCTGTGAGCTTCAACAGAAAGAGTGCTTAACCTACAGGCACCTACAATTGTTTGTTTATCCAGCTGCTTCATCCCGGCTCTTTATCAAGTAAAGCTAATATGTTTAACTTTTTTGGTCACATACATGCCACTGTGATGGATAGAGCTTGCCCTATAAGATCACACAAACGACACGGTGATGCTATTAAACAACTTCCCCTAGACATGCTTAAGTTTAGGAAAGATTCAGTGAGTCTGACTTATTTATTGTGAAAAGGATTTGTTAAAGTCAATAGGCATTTATGGGTGGATTGTTGTTACTCTATTAAAATCTACAGAGAGGTATTTTGTTATGTTGAATTACACAATTTACTGTAGTAGGCAAGGATTTTAGTGTTGGCTACCCCGCATCCCAAGCCGTGGGGATAGAAGATTTGTACTGTGATTATTATCCTCGTTAGGCACCCGTAGGAGATATTAGTATTTTGTTTTGCCAACTGTATTTGTTGTTAATATTTCTGATTTTGTGGCTGTACGCCTGATGGTTGCCTTGTTGGAAAACTTATCCGCTAGATACAGTAAGTGTGAGTTGGTTAGAGAGAGAAGCCAATGGTAAATGCACAGCCTTGATTGGTTCACTGATAAACATTATGCCTGAAGCCATAGCTCTGATCGCTTTATTATAAAATATTATGACAGAGGCAGTGGGTTTGCCTTATTTATTGTGAATAACATTTGCTAGGGCCTATAGACCTTAAAGGTGGTGAATTGCATTTGCTAGGGCCTATAGACCTTAAAGGTGGTGAATTGCATTTGCTAGGGCCTATAGACCTTAAAGGTGGTGAATTGCATTTGCTAGGGCCTATGGACCTTAAAGGTGAATTGTTATCACGCTGTGGTAGAGACTGGAGACAGGTATTTCGTTACATGAAATCTCATAGATGACTGTCGTAGGCAAGGGTTTGGGTGTTTGTCATCCCCTGTGAAAACCCCTGGGGAGTAGAGGTTTTAACTTTGATAATTTTCGTTATACCCTTTTGGGAGGCACTGTATATTTTTTGCCACCTTTAATTTTGCACATTTTTGTAATTTTATAACTTTATACATGATGGTTGCTAGCATATGCACTCTTCAGTTAGCCTGTGTTGGTTGTGGGTTTGAGTCAATGGTAAAGGCTATTGGCCTTATTGTAAAACCTCATCTTAGTTATCATAGGTTTGACCTGTTCATTGGGAAAAGTTATGAGAAAATGATTGTTGTTACACTATGGTCAAAACCTGTAAGCGGATATTTTGTTAAGTTGAATCTCACAGATTTCTATAATAGGGAAGGATTTTGGTGTTGGTAACCTACTCAAACTGTAGGGATAGAAGATTTACAATATGATCATCCATATTACGCCCTCTTAGGAGGGATTTTATATGGTTTTGCCTAATGTAATTTCGTACATAGTTGTCATTTTATTACGGCGTACCTGATGGTTGTCTTGTGAGAACGCTCATGCTCAAAACAGTAGATATGAGTTGGTTATGATGGCACCCCAATGACAAGGGGTACAGGCCCGAGTGATTTACTCGGAAAAATTATGCCCGATGCTATGTTCTGAGGCAATAGGGCTCATTTATTTATTATGAAACTCAAATTAAAACCAATAAGCCTTTATGGGTGGATTGTTATTGTACTGTGTTAAGCCTGCAGACATCTATTTTACTACTAGAAATCTCACAGATTACCTTTGTAGGCAAGGTTGATTTTGCTGCTGATTACCCTCTCTTGACAAACCCTAGGAGTGTAAGATTTGCACTGTAATAATTATTGCTAGGATCTCTTCAGAAGGTCTGTCAGGCTTACTTTTCTGCCAGGATCTTGTAAATAAAAGATTTTTTAAATACTTGCTCACCAAAGTCTCAGGGTGAGCTGAAACATGTTTTTCGACGGAGTATGAACTTCTCATGTATTGATTCTGACGTTTGGACAGAGAGGGAGCTAGGTCACGGCTCACATCCAGACTGAGATTTTTCGCCTTTTCCTGGTAGGGTCAAACCTTTCACTTAAGTTTCTGAAAGATTTCTCGTTGACAGAGTTTTTGGGTGTGTTATACTAGCTGTGTGTTTCCCGATGTTTTTTTTTTATAGGTTGCGAGTTGTATCTAGTGTTGACATAAGATGGCAAATACTGTCATGGTGTTTATACCTTACAATCACAGAAAATCTCAGACTACAAGGTATGCACAACATTACACAGTGCTTATTTAATTGGTTGCAAGGTACGTAGAGCCTCGTCTCATTTGTGTGTGTTATATGGTGTGAACTGCTCCAGTCATTTTTTACTTTGTTGCAAGGTTTGTGAATTCTTGGTCTGTTTTTTCTGTGAAGGGGCTTGGTCAGTTTTACTTTGTTGCAAGATGTGATATTACCTGACCAGTTTCCTCTGGATACTGGGAGTGTGGGGCTGAGGACTTTAATGCTGCACCACTTAGGAGAGTTGGCATGCCTCTTTTCTTTTTCTGGCTAGCATTCTGCATTCCATGTTTGTGGGGGTTCTTTTTCGTGTGATAGTGCTGTGATTATTCATTTGCTATTTTCTTGTTTTATTGACACACTGTTCTGGCTCACTGCGTTACTTCCCTCAGTGGCGTGGATGGTGGTCTGTTTTTGTGTGTGGTATGGGTGGCGGGACAATACTGTTGTATGCCCAGCGGCGGCTCATCTGCTAAGGCAGAGGAGCGTCGCCCCACAGGAAAAATAAAGTAATAACACCATGGTATTATCATTTTTTTTTCAATACTGGCTCTGTAGGTGAGGTGAGGGGCGGGGCTGCCCACAGAGCAGGGGGGGGAGCAGTGTGCACTTTCTACGTGCGCATGACAGTTTGGGCGGCCGTCTTGAGCCGGCCAAACAGTCATGCGCACTTAGCCTGTTCTCCAACCGGCTGTATCACACAGCCGGGTGGAGAAAATGCACAGCCTTCCTCTCCCTGTCTGAGCGCTGAACCACAGCGCTCAGACCAATCACGACGCTGCTGTCATGCTGATGACAGTATTCATCAATGGGGATACCCAGTAACGTGCAGAACCTGGGACAATTACATGAAACGAACAGTGGTTCTGCCACAACACACTTTCTAAAGCTAAATCTCTTCCGAATTTGTTATCCCCTTCTAAGTTGGGATATCAGTAAATGTTGTGAAGATAGGTCTAAACACATATTCAAAGTCAATAGCACAAACTAATTGTGTATATTCTGTAATTTATTCAGAACTTTGTATAGCAAAAGGAATCATATCAATATAAGAAACAGGTCAAATACACATTGTTATCTAGTGCAGAAGTGAAACAAAGTAAGATAAAGTGTGTATTGTACATGAATCACATCAAATATATTGGGTACAAAAAAAGAAAGAGAAGAACTACATACATAAACAACATTAACACTCAAAAACAGAGTAAAAACGTTGCTATTCTCAAAAATGACCTAAATTTATTCATGTCCAATTGATGATGGTCAAATTGGAATTACGTGCTTCTATTTATGCGTCGACGTTTCGACCCCTGTGTGTATGCGCTAATTTTATAAGCATCAACCGCGGGTCTTCTTCAGGACAAAAAACAAGATAGCCTGTGTACAGCCTGCATAGAAAAGAGAGATGCGTTTGTTTAGATCTCGTGTGTTTAGACCAACCAATTAAGAATGGGAGTGAGACCTTTCTATCGTGCTCACCTTGCATTAAAGGTTCCAAGGGAATCCGATATATAGATAATTAATATGTTTCTTCATGGAGCTCATAACTTGCTCATGGGTGTAGGGTCAATCATACAGGGATGGGCACAGCGTGCTCTCAAACCATCTAAACAGATACATGAGACCCTAATTAGTTGACCACCTTGGTATTGAATATTAAAATTATACTTATGTATTAAACATTTGTTAAACTAACCTCTGGCGTCTTGCGCTCAGAGCCTTCCAAGAAATATAGAATAGAGTCAATCCGCTTCAATAACGTCTCAAGGGTCCGTTAGTGTGAAGGAAAAACTCCAAGTGATATTGAATTGTCTGAAAATAAATGCAGTAGTTTTAAAATGAGGTAAATACTTGCAACAAAAATGTATTAAAATTAGAAATTAGACGGAGGTACTAACCTCCATTCAACTGCGCTTAAAGTCATCTGTGACTTAGGACTCAATAGGGGCATATACGCTCCATGCGTTTAAACAACCACACAGGTCCCGGAATAAAATTGTTTCCGTGGGCTCTGTGAAAGTAAAACAAAGTATCCATAAATAACTAACTCCCTTTAAGTCAGGTTGCAAAACGGGAGAGATACGAGAAATGGTCTTGCGTTCTGTTTTACCTTAATCGGCTCGCTGACAGCGTAGCCGTGGATGCGTCTTCTCGTGGTGGAAGATCGCATCGAAGTGAACACGCCAGCTGCACGTCGGTGCTTTTAAATCTGCTCACTTCGATGCAATCTTCCACCACGAGAAGACGCATCCACGGCTACGCTGTCAGCGAGCCTATTAAGGTGAAAAAGAACGCAAGACCATTTCTCGTATCCCTCCTGTTTTGCAACCTGGCTTAAAGGGAGTTAGTTATTTATGGATACTTTGTTTTACTTTCACAGAGCCCACGGAAACAGTTTTATTCCGGGACCCGTGTGGTTGTTTAAACGCATGGAGCGTATATGCCCCCATTGAGTCCTAAGTCACAGACGACTTTAAGCGCAGTTGAATGGAGGTTAGTACCTCCGTCTAATTTTAATAAATTTTTGTTGCAAGTATTTACCTCATTTTAAAACTACTGCATTTATTTTCAGACAATTCAATATCACTTGGCGTTTTTCCTTCACAATAACGGACCCTTGAGACGTTATTGAAGCGGATTGACTCTATTCTATATTTCTTGGAAGGCTCTGAGTGCAAGACGCCAGAGGTTAGTTTAACAAATGTTTTATACATAAGTATAATTTTTATATTCAATACCAAGGTGGTCAACTTATTAGGGTCTCATGTATCTGTTTAGATGGTTTGAGAGCACGCTGTGCCCATCCCTGTATGATTGACCCTACACCCATGAGCAAGTTATGAGCTCCATGAAGAAACATATTAATTATCTATAAATCGGATTCCCTTGGAACCTTTAATGCAAGGTGAGCACGATAGAAAGGTCTCACTCCCATTCTTAATTGGTTGGTCTAAACACACGAGATCTAAACAAACGCATCTCTCTTTTCTATGCAGGCTGTACACAGGCTATCTTGTTTTTTGTCCTGAAGAAGACCCGCGGTTTATGCTTATAAAATTAGCGCATACACACGGGTCGAAACGTCGACGCATAAATAGAAGCACGTAATTCCAATTTGACCATCATCAATTGGACATGAATAAATTTAGGTCATTTTTGAGAATAGCAACATGTTTTTACTCTGTTTTTGAGTGTTAATGTTGTTTATGTATGTAGTTCTTCTCTTTCTTTTTTTGTACCCAATATATTTGATGTGATTCATGTACAATACACACTTTATCTTACTTTGTTTCACTTCTGCACTAGATAATGTGTATTTGACCTGTTTCTTATATTGATATATGATTCCTTTTGCTATACAAAGTTCTGAATAAATTACAGAATATACACAATTAGTTTGTGCTATTGACTTTGAATATGTGTTTAGACCTATCTTCACAACATTTACTGATATCCCAACTTAGAAGGGGATATGAAATTCGAAAGAGATTTAGCTTTAGAAAGTGTGTTGTGGCAGAACCACTGTTCGTTTCATGTCATGCTGATGACAGCAGCGTCGTGATTGGTTAGGATAGTCTGGGAACCTGTGTGTTTCCTGCATCGGTCCAAGGAGAAGCGGCAGCAGGGAGGTAAGTGGATTATTCTTTTTTTAAATCCTTTTTACTTTAACCCCGGCCCTCTCCGCCCCACCACTACTGCCCTGTGGCAGTCGCTACTGTGTGTGCCACATACGATTGATCGGTTTGGCTGTTTGTGGAGTTACTTTTGTCACGCTCGTTTAGAACGATAGGGCCTGATCCATGCTAACCAAAACTTCAAAAAAATGAATACATCAATCTACAATTTTACAGAACACTTCATTGTATAGGCCCTTCCAATGAGCAGTTTAACATGTGTCCCCTTTTGCAGAGATACCACACAAGCCTGTCTACTTGTCGCCACCCAACAGATTTTCTATAGCACAAAGAAGCCACGTTTTCCAAATTCATTACAAATATTTCAATCAGCATGCCCCTTAGCACACATTTCCCTCCCTACACCTTTTCGTCAGTCACTTTCATACACAGGTCATTTTGTTGAAGGTTTCTCCTAGATAGGCCATTTTTAATGTAGAGAACTTCCCTTAGCAGAGATGTTCCAGCTCTTGGGCCTGATAACAAGTGCCGCGTTAAACTACGATTCCCTCGAAAAGACCTGTTTTTGCAAACACATTTTTAGGCCTGGATCGCAATTATAATTGCAACAGTAAATACCAGGTGCCATTAGGTCTGCACCACCGTTAAATTTCAGCCTGAAATTAATGGGTGAAAATGCTCTATAAATACTGGGACATTTGGAGTGTGGCGCCATAGGCACCAAAATCTGTATGGTATAGCCTATTTGAAGGGCAAAAATGTAAATAGGTGATAATGATCACACCGATAAATTCTGCGGGGCTTATTTACAAGCCCCTTGCGCCATTGGTGCGTCACTTTTTCCCCATATTAAAAGTGACGCACCAGCGGCGCAAGAGGCTTGTAAAAGCCCCTGAAAACCTCAGTATTGGATTTTATCAGATCCAATAATTATCACATCGGACCCCAGTTAACTCGCACTCAGGCTAGCCTACTAAGAGGGCTTGGCTTGCCTCACCCAATCCCGTGTTCTTTTGGTTTTTTAATATGCTGTTCATTGTCCTGCATTCAGAAGTTTTTTTATGTCTTTATTATAATTTTAGAGAACAAAACTCACATACAGGTATAAACCTTCCTATTTAGAACAATCGGAAGTTAATTAACTAGTAAATTAATGTCAGGCTTATACTTGCCAACAATCCCAATTTAGATAGGACACAGGCTATTTTTTTTAAGTCATTTTACGTTTGTCAAGTTTTATACAGCGTGGACTCGTCTCGAGGGTAACGGAGCGCTTTACACGAGCACAAGTTCACATATATTCTATTTTTGGCACAGGGAGATTAAGTGATTTGTTCAGAATCACGGGATGTTGAACCGACGCCGAGACTCTAACCTGATTACCCAGCTGCAAAGTCGGCAGTTCTGGCCGGAACGCCACATCTTCGTGCTTAAAACTTTCTCTCTGTCAATGTATGTTTTTGTGAACTTAAATTCCTACGATTTTTTTCTCTAAACCTCCTTCTTAGGTGTTCTCAATCGACTGCAAGTATGCAAGTCCAAGGTGAAAATCTTAAAACAAATCCGGGCGGGTCGCGCATTGACAACAGACAACTTCAGCACCTCTGTAAAAATAAACAGCTCGATAAACAAGCCATTCATGAAGAGTTTGCTTACACCGACTTCGTATTGACCATGTAGCCCCCGAGGGGTGTTTTCGCATCACCTCACTAGACCATCGGCCCTTCGTGTTCGGTCCTTGGCTCTCAGCTGCACGCGCATCGCCAGGGCGGTGAATCACCGGGAAGGGCAGGGCGCGCGCCTCAAGGCGACCACGCCCCCCGCGAGGAAGCGGAGAGGGCGGGACCCGAGGAGCTGTACTTCCTGGGCTGAGTGCAGCTTCACTTCTCTTCTCTGACCATCGCCTGAGGAGGTGAGTCCTCGGAGGTGTGGTGGGTGGCTTGTGAATTAGATTTGGGTACCCGGGGGGCATCGACCACTTCCAGATGAGACAGGAAGAGGGGGAAATTAGCTTTGGTAGGATGCGCGTGCCAGTCTGTTTCCTGTATATAAACTTCAAGACTTTAGATTTAGGCCACCGTTGAGTTTCTTTTCTGCAAATCGAAGTTGCACGGCTAGTTCGTATTTATTTTATGGCACACCTTTCAGACCTGGGGCCACATCCTGGCCGTGCATTCGCATCTGGGCCTATTCGTGTAACGGCGTGGCAGGCGGCACTACATGAGTATTCAGTGCTTTGAAGCTTTTATATTTTTTATTAGCGCTACATAAGGATGTGGAGTCTTTGCGCAGTATAGACGGACGTGTGCGTGGATGTCAAATGGTCCTTTTCTTAGGCAGCCCTGTTCTTTTAGACGACAGAGCTTTGCATGCTGCTTTTGAGCCGTCACTCGCAATGTTAAAAGTCATACCACTCTTCCCAGACTGTAACTTGCTGTTTGCGAAAAATCTCGTAATGGCAAAAAAGTAGCAAGTGTAACAAGGAGGTACTTAGCTCCGACCTGACTGCATTTTTTTTTTATCCAGTACGGTTGAGGCATTTGTGTGTTTCGGTTTTAGGCGCCATTTGCAGCACATCCATGCAACTTAGGGGTTTGTATCAGTTTTGGATAAAATAGTGCTGTAGAACAACCGCTTTGTTTGCATGCAGTCCCCTTATTGCCAGGAGTCGGTGACATTTTGACGAGGGAGGCGGTTCCTCTCTGGTTGAGTTTGCCACATTGTGAACGATTTTTGTGGCTTTCTCAACGTCTTTGCCTCTGGTGCTGGTTGCTTGCCCCAGCTTCAGTGCTTATATCGTTTTGAATGTAGTTACAGGCGTATGCTTGAGATTAAACCAATTTGCGTGTGTCTGCACCACGTGTTACACAAATGACCGCCATGTCGAAAAGCTGTCTACACCACCTGACCAACACATACGACAGATATGTGCTATCAGTAGCTGGCTCTGGTCACAAATCCGCTACTAACCGCGGGTTGTTTGTTGCGTTTTGGTACTTGTAGTTCAATTTTAATAAGGCAAAAATTAAACCACAAGTAGCAGAGCGCGAAATGTCACGAGTCAGAGACCGTGTTGTAAGAACTCGTCTATCTAGACAAGTTGTACTAACTGCGATCGGCGGTTTACTTTTATGGACCTTAGTTTGGCATTTGATTGTGTGAATCACCGCTAACTTTGGTCCGTTATGACCTCACTACAGGTAGATCTTAACATTGTTATTTTTTGTGACCTTAACAGCCAGGGTCCTTTACGGGGGGGGGGGGGGTGAAGGCACTCCATTTTTCAGCTTACGAAGTGAGGTCCACCAATTTTCTAGCTTTTTGTGTTTTTACATTGTATATAAATCAGTTGGAAAACACATTAATTTTAGACATGAAGCGCATGCCACAGTAGCCGGCCGTCGTCCTATTCCAGCATTACTTAATGGTGGCGATGCTGTCTTAGTTTCTAACTCGACCAATGACCTCAGACAATTGCTATATCAATTTATGGATAGTTTGGAGTTAAGTATTTTACAAAATCACACATGATTACAGGTCCTAAATCAACTAAGTCTAGTGTCTAGATTCAATACTTTCCTTATTTAGGGGTAGTTTTTTTTTTTTTTTCTCCAATAACTGGACTGGTTTATATGTTAGCAGAAGACCATTATTTGTAGATCCGTCTCAGCAGTCCTTGAATTTTTGTTTCAAGACTAAGTAATAAGAATGTCCAAGCTATGATCAAAATCTACTAAGCTAATATGTGGCAGTTGCATCGTAGGGATCTTATCTCAGGCTATACTAAACCTATCTACTTGCGCACTGTCGAACGCAGTTTCTTTAGCCCTTTCCTTTCGGTGCCTTAGTGTTGCTCTTCATATATCGATACAAAAGGGGATGATGGACGGAACGTTTGAGCCAATCAAACACTCACCCCCAGTCAACTGATCTGGGTTTAATCCATCATCATTCTTTAGCTCACTCCACCACCCCAGTTCAGACATGGCCATATGCAAATCAGTCTGACCCTGTGCCTCATGGGAACAGTCCAGCCCGAACTACCAAGCCATGTCTTCCCTGGACCGGAAACAAGCATCCTAGGACCGGTCCTAGGATGCGTGTTTCCGGTCCAGGGAAGACATGGCTTGGCAGTTCGGGCTGGACTGTTCCCATGAGGCACAGGGTCAGACTGATTTGCATATGGCCATGTCTGAACTGGGGTGGTGGAGTGAGCTAAAGAATGATGATTGATTAAACCCAGATCAGTTGACTGGGGTGAGTGTTTGATTGGCTCAAACGTTCCGTCCATCATCCCCTTTGTATCGCCTTGTTCGCCCTAAGTTGGCGGGGGTATACCCAGACGTGGGTCCCTTGCTCACTTTGCCACTGGATTCAGGCAAGCCTGGCTGATGACGGCTGGAATGCCAGAAACCGGTCCTAGGATGCTTGTTTCCGGTCCAGGGAAGACATGGCTTGGCAGTTCGGGCTGGACTGTTCCCATGAGGCACAGGGTCAGACTGATTTGCATATGGCCATGTCTGAACTGGGGTGGTGGAGTGAGCTAAAGAACGATGATGGATTAAACCCAGATCAGTTGACTGGGGGTGAGTGTTTGATTGGCTCAAACGTTCCGTCCATCATCCCCTTTTGTATCGCTCTTCATATATCTAGCATGGAGACCTTGGCCAGGCTTATGTTGCTTACATCATCACATTACACCCTCTTTTACTTAGGCTGTTTATCAGGCTTTAGCTGGAGACTGGACTCCACAGGCTTATTATTGAAGACTGTCCAGTTTCAACTCGGTATTAAAATTTCCTTGGGCTCAACTACTAAATCCGGTCCACTTTTACGGAAATCGGTTGTCCAGACCTTTTTTTTTTTTTTTTTTTTTTTTTAAACTGTACCCTTGCTTACCTGCCTTTTGTGGTAAATAGCAGACCCCACTTTTAATTGACTTTTAGAATGTTTGGCATTTTCTTTTGTGCGTTCCCAAAGTCTGGTCATGTTTTGTTTCTCAGCTGTTGTCATTGTGATTTCACTTCTCCTCAAGACACTGTGCACTTTGTTTTGTAGTTTTTATAAATGGGTGCGAAAGCGATATCTTTTTCTGTTACTTAAGAAATCTAACTTTAGGCAGGTCAGATCAGCTTTAATATAGCTGCAGACAGAACCCGATCATTATACAGTGGTTACTATCTTCATAGCTGGTGCAGGTAACTTGAGAGCGTATATTTTTAAAAAATATATATATTTTTATGTCCAGTTTTCAAGACTTAATGTTTCAAACTGATTTATTTTTGATAGTGTCACTTACTTTACTTATACCTACTACCCCTCTTGGGGATATGCCATTAGCCAGGGCTCTCTAGCCATCTTTGTCCAGGGGTTTTCTTTCAGTCTGACTCCAGGTGTAGCCCATCTCCTTGCACTCAACCTTGAGGCCTCACCCCGTGTTTGTTTGCCTTCCTCTTTTCTTTTTCCTTGAGGGTTCCAGGTCAGGGCTTGCCTGGTGGTGTTTGACGTGGGCTAGCGGAGGGTGTGACCTATTCAGCCCCAGCGGCTTTTCATTATTTCTTCATGGGCAGGGAGTTGCGAAGTCTGCAGCCATAGGTCATAGTTGCTGATGGTGTTTGGTAAGCAGGCTTGGAGAATTTCCCTCAAACCGGTGTTGATGAAGGTCCGGACTTCTCCAAGTTTCTGCTCCGTAAAGAATGACCGATTTTGCGCTGGTGCTAAAAATCTGATCTTGGTTTGCAGCGTTGTCCTTGGAGCATCAGATCTTCTTTAGCTGAATGAAGGCAGCCCTTGCTTTACCAATTGTTACCTTGACGTCAGTGTCTGTGCCGCCCTGCTTGTCTGACACTGACCAGGTAGGTGAAGGCCTCAACCTCTTCCAGTGCATTGCCTGCTAGAGGGACTGCAGCTGTGCTGGCCATGTTGGCCTTCAGGATCTTGGTTTTTCCCCTGTGGATGTTGAGGCCAAGTTGTGCTGATGTGGCTGCCACATTGTCAGCCTTCTCTTGCATATGTTTATGGGTATGGGAGAGTAGGGCCAAGCTGTCTGCAAAGTCCAGGTTGCCGAGCTGCCCCAAAGTGTCCACTGGATCCCATTTCTTCTCTTTGCTTTGGATGGCTTCATAATCCAGTCTATGGCCAGCAGGAAGAGAAAAGGTGAGAACAAACAATCCTAGCGGACTCCGGTCCTCACTTGGAAGGCTTCCAAGAGTTGTCCACCGTATACTATCTTGCATGTCATACCCTCTTAAGAGTTCCTGATGAGTCTTACAAGTTTATCTGGCACACGGTAGTGGAAGAGGAGTCTCCAAAGGGTCTCTGTCCACACTTCTAAATGCCTTCTCATAGTCGATGAATTTTGCATAGAGGGGGGAGTTCCATTCCATTACTGCTTAACGATGATGCTCAGTGTTGCAATCTGGCCTGTACAGGAACTATCTTTGCGGAAGCGAGCTTGCTGGTCTTGCAACTGAGCGTCAACTTGTTCTTCATTATGTTCAGGGTGACTCTGTTGAACACTTTGCCTGGGAATGATAGAAGAGTCCATCTGTAGTTTGCCCAGTTACTCGGGTCACCTTTATTGATGATCTTGACGAGATATCCTTCATTCTAGTATGATAGCTCCTTTTCCCAGATCCTTCCAACCATGGGGTAGAGCATGTCTACTGATGTTTCAATGTCTGCCATCAGTGCCTCCACAGTAATGTCTGGTCCTGCTGCCTTTCCATTTCTCAGATGTTTGATGGCTTTCTGTATTTCTTCCTTGGTTGGTCTGCTGTAGTCGATTTGCAAGTCTTGTCAGCTGGCTGTATGTCTGGTGGAGACTGCGATACAGGCTAATTCAGCAGTTCTTCAAAGTGCTCCACCCATCTTAGTTGTTGGCCATCGATACCCATGCTTGTCTTCCCAGCTTTGTTTTTAATAGGTCTTTATGGCTTGCTGTATCTGCCAGAGATTTTCCTTTTTATGTTGTAGAGTTCTTTCAAGTTTCCATGCCTTGCTGCTTCTGTGGCAAGACCATGAATGAATCTTCCCATGTCCGCTCTTAAGCTTCTTTGCTTCTTTGTTGTTTTTGATGTACTTGCCTTGAGCTCTCACTTTTTCTGCTCTTGTTCGGCTGGTTTTGACTGCAGCTTTTCTTTCCCTTCTCTCTTGGATTTTGTGGAGTCTCTTTGGAAATCCATTCTTTATGCTGATGTTTCTTGGGATCCAGAACCTCCTGGCTTGTTGATGTCACTGTTTCTTTGATCTTCTCCCACTGACTTTCTACTGGGTCTCTCCCATCCTCTAGTTCTTGCAGGATTTGAAACTTGTTACTGAGGGTGACTGAGTATTTCTGTGCATCTTTGAGGAGGGTGGTTTTAGATCCCTGGTGTTGGTTCCATCCATGGTTTCTTCACCTTTAGCCTGGCCACAACAAGGTGATGGACTGACAGCGCGTCTACCCGTCTCATCACTCGCATGTCCTACAGGGCTTTGAGGTACTTCTTGGCAATGCAGATATAGTTGATCTGATTCTCTGTTGAATGGTGACACCCACGTTGCCTTGTGTATTATTTTGTGTAGAAATACACTTTTCTCCTATCACCAGACTGTCCAAGGCACGGAGATCTGCGAGCCTTTCACCATTCTCATTCATGTCGCCTTGGCCATGGTTGCCCATGACTACTTCATGCCCTTTGTATTTTTTCCATCTCCGCTACCACTTGGGCTGTCTTGTACTTGGCCCGCAGGTTCCATGTCCGATGGTCTTTGTCGAAAGCAGGTGGATCAGCTTTGAGGCTTCTAGGGATCTCTGGTTTTCACCACAAGGCGTCGTAGCTCTCGGTGAAGGAGATTCCTTTGGTCTTTTGGTTGACATTTCTGTAGCTAGGATTTTTTTACATGGTGGGTTAGCTAGCCCCACCTATAACCCTCCTCTTTTCGCAGCTGTGCTTGGGACCTGCCATGGCAGAGTTTTGATATTGTCAATGCTACTTAATTGGCCATGTTATGATAGATTTTACATCTCTGTTATGTCTTTTAATATTTTTTTTTTTTTTTTTTTTTTTACAGAGTTTTATATAGCGCGAACTTGACCCGAATCTGGTATCAGAGCGCTTTACATAGCACCAGTTGCATTACATGAGGACACATTCATTTTATTTTTGTTAGGCACGGGGAGATTAAGTGATTTGCCCAGAATCACAGGATGTTCAGCGTCATTGCCGAGACTCGAACCCAGTTCCCCAGATTCAAGGTTGGCCGCCCTAGCCGTTAGGCCAACTCCTCTCCCTTGTTCACCTATCTTTTATCGTTTTATACTATAAAAACAAATTAATTAATTGTCTCTTGTAGCTAGGAGCGTAGCTTAGTCAGTGATATTCAGGGGGTGTGAATCTTAAATTTCCCAACTAAAAAGCACTGGGGTGGAGGGGCGAGAGAGCCGAGATTTGGTATGGACTGTTCCCATGAGGAAGAGGGTCAGTACTCATTTGCATTAGGTGTGAATCTGTCTATAGTGACAGTGTGCGAAAAGCAGTGGTTTGGAATGCTCCCCGAGCGATTGGCAGTGGTTAGACTATTTGCAAGCATTCATACCATCAGCTTTTGGGTGTGTGATTACCAGTGGTATACCTGGAAACCTGAGACTGTCTCAGCTTTCCAAGTCACTACTGCTGCTGATAGTGAATTCCAAAAATGAGTACATTATACCCATTCAAGGAGTACTTCTGTGGGTACAGATCTACTAATTTCTGTGTAAAATGAGTCCATATATGGGCCTGGTTCACAAAGATACCTTACACTTTTGAATTATTTACACATTTGAGTACGTTTAATACATTTTTGGCTAGTCGCAAAATGCAAGGGTAAATTTATTCCAAAAGTGTAACTTGCAGGTCTCCACCAAATTGAAGGGCCTGGGGGCTTTTCACAAAATGCATTTTGTAGTGCTTCTAAAGTACTGCTGCAAAAAGCAGTAAAACTGTAGAAGTGCAGTTTGTGAATAGCATTTTGTAGTATGTTCATAGTACTACTAAATTTACTACAAAATGCAGTTTGTGAATAGCTAGGCCCTTTGTGTAAACCCTGAAGTAGTCATGTAAATGCTAAATATGGCCTAGATTCGTATTTTACATGGAGCAACATTATAGTCTGTTAAATCAATAGGTGTAGCACAGCGCACATCCCGAATGAAAGTATTTAAAAGTACTCTCATATGTGGTATTAATGTAAAAGGAGGCTCTGAAATAAAATGTTTGCCTAGGATAACGCAATTTGGACAAGCAGGGAAACTAGTATCGCTTCCAGTTCATCTGGTTTCACATTTTGAAACAACCACCAAGTGTATATCTCTCTCTCGCCCTCCTGTTTTACAGCAGAGGTTATTGTTTTGTCTTTCACTCTTGGCCCACAATGAAAACAAGCATTTGCAATGCAATCGGTCTCGCCTTATATGCACTTAGCTATGCAGCACATTAGCCTGGGTGCTGAAACATCTACTGTTTAACATGGAGGGAAAGTAAGCACCAAACTGCGTGACACGCCAGGTTTGGGAACACATGGAGAGAAATATTGCCTTTCAGCGGAAATTGGTATAATCCAAAGCTCTGTTTTTAATATAAAATCAGGGCCTTGGGTGGTCATATCATTGAAAATACAAGATTTGTAAAAAAATATTGTATACGGGTGCTCGTGGAAGGCAATTTCTATGGACTGGAATCTAGAGAATGCTAAAGTGATTCTGGTATTTTACTGACCTCTGCTGGATGTTTTCTATCAAGAAAATTAAATTGAGGCAGTTGCCAGAAAAATTAAAAAAAGAAAGTCCCTCAGCAGAAAGAAATTCTGGTATTTTACTGACCTCTACTGGTTGTTTTCTATCAAGACCGTTAAATAGAGGCAGTTGAACAGGAAAAAAAGTCCCTAAGCGGAAGCAGCCAAGTGCTAGGGCTGATCTCCAGAGCCCACAAACTACGTACACATATAAGTATATACTAAAGTATATACAAGAGGTCTCGAATGCTCGACCTAAAAACGACTGGCATAGCTGAATTGACTCTGGGTGGAGGTGTGGGGGAAGAGGGGCTGACCCAAATATCAGGCCAAGGATGCATTTATTTGGGGGATGTCACACCCCTGCTTGTTGCTCACATAATTACTACCCTATGATCCTTATTTTATTGACCTCAGGTGGATGAAAAGGTGATTAATTTCTGCAAAACTCTGAACCCAAGCTCTTGATGTTATTTTCACATTTCATTAGCTCGGGTATGTCCAGCTCTGTTGCAGGACCACGAGATTCATGCCAAAGTTTCAAAATGAGGAAAACAAAAAGGTCATATGTGGACTTCTCAGATTAATATTAGGCTCTGGTAATTGCCTGGGACTACATCACAGTACATATTTTTTTCCACTATGCCACCTCAGGCAGGAACCAGCCATATGTAAATAAGCCTTGGGCCTGTTGTTTAAATCACCAGGCCAAGCCCTCTGTGAACAGGAACACAAGCAACCCCAGACAATTTATCATGTAGATAGGCCTAGTTTGTGAGGTATATCTTGAGTACTGTGGCACAGTGAGCAGAAGATCCCCGCCTGGGCATACCCGTGGTACTTATGGCATCTAATTTAAGGAAACAAAAAAGTGATGAGCAAAATGGAAGTTTCACAACAGTGAATCAAAAAAGATCCGTCACATAGTGGTTAATCAAACTGTGACGCATACCCAGCCCTCCTGTACCTACGTTAGATAGCCCTGCCTTGATAGGTAAATCATTGTCTGAGTTGTGTGGTTTGGATGGGAACCTTTGGCCTGAACATTGTACAGACACCTTTGCTCCAGACGTGTGAATCTGTCCAGCAGTCTTATCTGGAGACGTTGATGTGATATCACTTTATTCCTTTTTGAAATAACTCCTCCGCTTTCAGCACTCAATTCAAATGCTGAATATAATCGTGCTCTGGGATGTTTTCTATGTGTTCCAGTTGGGTAATGGCCCATCTGTCACAAAATGCATCTCCCAAGTGTGTTTTTATGTATTTGCAGTAGTATAATGGCATCTTAGGTGAAATTTCTGCATGGACTGCTGTGAATTGTAATGTTGTTTTTTTCCATTTTGTGCCACCTACTAGGGTTTGGAAATTCACGCAACCTTTGGGGTTGCCTGCCTAGACTGCAAGTGACTGTGTGAATTTCTGTATAACCTTGTTAGCAAGTTTAAACTCCAGTAAGAAGCATTGTTTCAGAGTTTTGCTACTGTGAGTGACAGAGTTCATGGTTCTGTTGTGATCTTGTATCAGAAGTCTGGTTTCAGTGAGTGCCCCAGTGCGTGACTTTGTGGGTTCCCACTGAGTATTTCATTTAAATACTTTGTGTCCCCCGTGGGCCAGGTAGCTGTGGTTTTCCAAGAGTATTTTTGGCTCACCGAGGGCCCTGCTTAACTTTTGCCTTTACAAATGACTCCTGTGCGTGCGTTATCCTCGGGTACTCCTGAAGTTGAGGTAGCAGCGTTCATAGAAACCGTGAAGGAGAGTCTGCTAGAGTTTTTCCACAGGGTATTTCAGCTGCAGAGACTCTGATTTGATAGTCGTGAGCGAGCTGTGGTTATCCGCAGTATTTCCCCGAGTACACTAAATGATCCTGTGCACGAGTTGGCATTACTTTTCCAAGACAATACTCCAGTTGTTGACCTCTGCGAATGACCCTGTACATGAGCTGTCTATGGTTTTCCCAGCGAGTCTGTCAGTTGCAGTACTGTCAGAGTAATCCAGCACACGAGCTAAGCCAAGGTTCCTTGAGTTTTTCACTTGCAATAGTCTGATCAAACCTGTAAACTGTCTAGGGTTCCCGGAGAGTTTCACTTTAGTCTGTGATTGATCCAATGTGTAATCTAACTGTAGTTTTCCCAGAGTATTTCAGTTGCAGTACCTCTTAATTGACTCTGTATAAGCGATCCATGGCTCCCTGTGACCGTTTCAGTTGCAGTGTCCTGTGAGTGACCCTGTGTGTAAGCTAGGTATAGTTAACAGTGAGTATTTCAGTTAGTGTCCTGTGAGTGACCATGTGTGTAGCTAGCCAGCTACCAATGATGATTTCAGATGCAGGGCCCTTTGAGTGACCCTGTGTATAAGCTATCCATCGTTCCCTGTGAGTATTTCAGTTGCAGTATCGGGTGAGTGACCCTGTGTATAAGCTTGCCATAGTTACCTGCAAGTATTTCAGGTGCAGTATCCCGCAAGTGACCCTGTGTATAAGCTATCCATCGTTCCCTGTGAGTATTTCAGTTGCAGTATCGGGTGAGTGACCCTGTGTATAAGCTTGCCATAGTTACCTGCAAGTATTTCAGGTGCAGTAACCCGCAAGTGACCCTGTGTATAAGCTATCCATCGTTCCCTGTGAGTATTTTAGTTGCAGTATCCGGTGAGGGACCCTGTGTATAAGCTTGCCATAGTTACCTGCAAGTATTTCAGGTGCAGTATCCGGTGAGTGACCCTGTATATAAGCTTGCCATAGTTACCTGCGAGTATTTCAGTTGCAGTATCCTGTGAGGGACCCTGTGTATAAACTACCCATGGTTCCTTAAATATTTCAGTTGCAGTATCCTCTGAGTGACCATGTGTGTAAGTTAGTCCTAGTTACCCATGAGTATTTCAGTTGCACTACACATTGTGACCCTCGACGTACAGTAGCCGTGGTTCCCAGACGTAGAAGCTGGTCGTGCTTTTCCCGGAGAGGGATTCAGTTGCAGTACTTTGTGGGTGAGCCTCTATATGAGTCCACCGTGATTTCCCAGTATTTCAGTTGGAGTACACCTCGTCGCCCTGTTTTGTGAATTAGCCATTGTCTTCCCTGAGATTACTTTGGTTGCAGTACTCTGAGCGACCTTATGGTGTTAGCTATGGTCAGGGCCACCGTAATTATGTGATTGTGCGGCCACCTCGATTTTCCGCATAATTATAGATTAGCAGCATTTGCCACATAATCCATTTTGTGCCACATAATCTGCAGATTTTAACAACAAAAAAATTCTAGCTCAAATGGTTCAAAAGTTGCTAAAAAATGCAGCAACATGTGTTACAACGCAGTGGAAGGCGCTTTGCAAAGCTGGACTGGTCAACTTTATGTTGCTTATTGCTATATTTGAGTATTAAACTGGTACTAGTGAGGTGCAACCAATGCTCCGACAGTGTTACTAAGTTTATAAATGATGAAATAATTAAGTAATAATATTGCAAAATGTGCCGCATTATACCACACAATTTTCCTTTTCTTGTCGCATAATTCACTGAACCATGCCTCATAATTTGGCTCTGCTGCCGCATAATTACAGTGGCCCTGGCTATGGTTTCCACTGCGTGAATATTGCAGTACTGTGCGACTGAGCCTATGGGGAACCAGCTGGTTTTCCTCGTGGGAAAAAATGTGGCCTAACAGCCAGAGTTGCCAACCTTGGAAGTGAGGAGCAGGGTTTGAATTGTGGCGTCTGTGGGACATACTGTGATTCTGGGCAAAACACAATGGCCCAGTGTCTTAAAAAATAATAATGATGAAAAAATCAGACCTTGTGTAATGTAATCTGGTGCTCGTGTAAAGCACTCTAATGCCCAGGGCCAAGCCTGCACTATATAAACCAACAAAAATAGGGCACTCGCTTGCCCCCTGAGTATTTCCATTGAAGTACTGGGCGGGTGACCTTCTTGTGAACTAGCTAGCTTTCCCCAGTGACTATTTCAGTTGCAGTTCTCCATGGTGGCCTAGTATGCGTTTATCCCTTATTTCTGTTGTAGTTACTCTGTGGAACCCTACTGTGACTTGTGTATGGTTTTTCCCATGGGTATCTAGCTGTGGCTTTCCTAGGGCGTAATTCAGTTGTAGTACTCTGACACTGTAAGCTGGGATTCTGTTTGGTGGTTGTGCGTGGTGTGTGTGTATATGTAGAGAGAGAGATAGATAGATAGATAGATATATATTTTTTTTTTGTGGCCTAGTGATTTACACTGTTGCTACTTTGGTCGGATCTCTGTATCTTCTCATGATCTGCCCTCCCAGGGTGACGTGGGCAGCGATTCACCATAGCAGTGACTTTTACAATGTTGCAATAACAAAACCGCAACGGCACTGTCTGTCAGTTCCTTTTTCTTCAACACCATCTGCATAGTGACTTCAACCCACAATTCCAGATGTTTGACTATATCACAATGCATTCTGGGATTCGCAATCTGCCTTCTGCACCCTTTCCATTAATAACTGTGGATATTTCCTTGTGCATTGGGCTTCGAGAATTAAAAGACTGATTATATGGGATATGCATTAGTAAATGCCTTGTAGCCCCTAGCCCAGTGGTTCCCAAACATTTTTGACCCGTGGCTCCCTTGACCTAATTGGCAGTTGGCCGCGGCTCCCCACCATTTTTTTACCGGAAGCCAAAACTTGCTTCTGTGTGTATTTTGTGCATATTATTATATCTGTTCTCTTCAATCCTTCCACTATCCTTTTTCAATCCAAATTAAAATCTCACATGTCCACCCCGCAATTTAATTTCATATCTCCCAATACTAATTCACCATTAATCCTCTTTGGATGCGTGCTACTCGCTGAAATAGTGCTTCGACAAGTGTAGTAAGTGCTAAATAAATGCAATTACAATATAGACATCGATTGTTACCGCAAAATAGCACTAACCGTAATCGTTCTGAATTCACCGGGAAACCCAATATAGTAGTTTCACACCCGATAGACCCTGCAGAAATTGGAACTTCTGAACACGAAATGACCTTTGTATTTTCATATTTCCTTCTGCTTCTTCCCTCGTCGCCCAGCCAGTCCTTATACACCATCCCAGTACTGCCCCATCCTCTTTACAGGTATCACAGTATACATAGGATTTGTACATAAAGAAGTTCTATTAATGATAGCGAGGGTGGCCCACTTGTTGTAAAATGCAATGCCTGATTAGTCAATAGGTAGAAGATTGGCAGGTACCATGAAAATAAGGATGGTTATGTTTGTTTTCTGCTCAAGGGCAGTGGCAGGTCAAACCAAGGGTCGGCTGGATGGTGTGGTTACATTTGGCTCCTGCCATCCCCAACAGATGCACCACTGTGGTCAAAATCAAGCACACAGCAACAAAATACTGAAGCAGATCACTTTGTCCTAATTGCCCATTGGAGACAGCATCTCATCTGTGTTCCTTCTCGTGTGCAGTATACTGCCCCATAATGAATAATTGAGTTCCCCCTGTGCTCTTCCTGCCATCCCTTGCCCCAAGAAACTGCAACCCAACAATGGAGTCAGATGTCATTGTGAAGTTCAGTGGCGCTAAAGAGCCGCGCAACCAATAACCAAGTATATGTTCATTACACCAACAGTCTGGGCCATTGTTGCTGCTGTTTTATGTTAGTCAGATTTCATACTTCTATCTCTGCTGCTAATTTCACATTTATTAATGATCTTTGCATTTTTGATGTCGTCTTCTGAGTCTGATAACCAGCCTTTCTTTCATTTGCTTTAAAAACCCTCGGCATTTCAACCCCCCCGCATCTTGCAATGTGGCTACAATTTCCCACATCGTGCGCGGCGGCGCCCCTGGCTTTTCATCGCGGCGCACCGGGGTGCCGCGGCGCACAGTTTGGGAACCACTGCCCTAGCCCATCCATGAAACGCTGTGCAGTGTTTGACCCCCATCAGCCTCATTCCAAGTATGCTGATGACAGGGGGGGCTGCTCCATTTGAGCGTCGCCCCAAAGCTGAAAAATAAAATTGCAATAAAGGTTATTTATTGCCATTTTATTTTTCAGCTACCCATCCCGAACTGAGGGTCGGGGCGGGCCAGCGCCGCCAAGTGGCAGCAGCAGGAAGCTGTACGCTTTAAAATGTGCATGTCTCTTTGGCCGCCTTCTTGCAACAGCCAGACATGCACATTTTAAACTTCTCTAAAGTAGCTGTCTTAGACAGCTGGGTTAGAGAGAGAGTGCAGGCTTCCAGTGCTCTTGAAAGCGCTGAGTGAGGCCGCTCCCTCCAATCCTGGTGCTGCTCTCATGGTGTAAGAGCAGTGCCAGGATTGGGTAATTGGGTAGTGCAGTTTCCTGGTTCCGGAGAAGACACCCGAGGGAGGATCAAAAATTAGCTAGCATTCGCGCCAAGAATTTTCAATTCTATTAAGGACACGGAGGCGAGGATTATGCTTCTCTTTCTATTTATAGCCACTCAAAGCATCCAATGAGAACTTGTATTTATGTAAATAAACTACATTTCCCATGATACCCATGGTATACATCACATCCTGTTGAGCCCCATAAGAGCCACCATCACCGGAAATCGTCCTCTTTCTTTGCTTCGAACAGTAAAAGTCCAACATAATAACTTAAGTCCAACACAATCCTCCAACGTGGAAGAACCAGTCCAACTGGGACGTACGTCTTCTTAACCAGGATTACACTTAATCCATCTTCTCAGATCCTGAAAGAATGAGACAAAATAACCCGTAACTTCTGTATAACCAGAATATACATACAACGGGTGGGTAACATTTACAATACTGTAATGTAATTGGGTGGGATAATCCTCGCCTCCGTGTCCTTAATGAAATTGAAAATTCTTGGCGCGAATGCTAGCTAATTTTTGATTCTATTACAGGACCGGAGGCTTCGTATTATGCTAGTTTTAACGCTGATTAAAGACCACAGAGGATATATCACCCACCGGTTTATAATAAAACTGTTTAAATGTTGACTCAGAAGACCAATCTGCAGAATGCATAATATCCTGAACAGTAGAACCCAACATGAACGTCTTAGAGGCCATGGCGCCCCGGACAGAATGTGCCCCAAACACTAGTATTAATACCTGCTTCTTGCATAACAGATTTTAACCATCTGGCTATAGTAGCCGCAGTGACAGGTTTGTAAGGCTTCTGCAAAGCAATTAATAATTGCACCACACCATCAGGCCGAAGAGACCTGGTACATTCTTCGTATGCCTTGAGGCAATGAATAACACAAAGTTTGGTATTGTTAGGGAAGGCATGATATTCTACATTACGTGACATAGTTTTAGTCCTGGAAGTGATGTTAAAAGAA
The DNA here is from genome assembly GCA_963921515.1 of Calotriton arnoldi. Lineage (NCBI taxonomy): Eukaryota > Metazoa > Chordata > Amphibia > Caudata > Salamandridae > Calotriton > Calotriton arnoldi. Next base: position 3,809,060 of record CAWUFW010000413.1, on the reverse strand, counting down.
ACTCCTTCAGGAGTAAATACTCTACCTGTATTATCTAGAGCTTTAATATCCGATGAACGTCTACACGCGGCCAAACATAATAGCATGGCCAATTTGGATGAGAGTTGTTTCCTTGTCAACATATCATTGCTGGGCCATTTATTGAACAAGGAAAGAACTAGCGCGACATCCCACAATGAAGAATACTTCGGCTTGGGCGGATTAGCTACTCTAATACCTTTCAAGAGTTTGCAAATTAATGGATGCATCCCTATTGGTTTGCCCTCAAGCTGAGAATGACCCGCTGAGATGGCTGAACGGAAATTGTTGATGGAACGATATGCCAAACCCTCAGAAGCCTTTTTGGACAAAAAATTTACAATATAGGATAAGTCTGCCCCCACAGGATCCACGTGCTGTTCCACGCACCAACGAACCCAGCATCTCCAGGCTGAAGAATACCTTTTTCTGGTGGAGGGGGCCCAAGCTTGGTTGATAAAGTCCGAAGCTTGTTCCGAAAATCCTGGCATGTGCCAACGTTGCCGGAAAGTCTCCAGGCCATCAGGGACAACTGCCCCGATATTACCATCGGGTGCATCTCTCCGTGAGGGCCCTGGAGCATCGTTGAAGACCAGGGAATCCTCCTGGGAAAGTCGCAACTCGCCTCCAATAATATTGGGAACCAAGGCTGCGACTTCCACAGGGGAGTTACTAAAATCACTTCCGCCTTCTGGCGCATTATCTGTGTGAACACTCGGGGAATCAGAATGAAGGGAGGAAAGGCATAGTTCAGATTCGGCGTCCAATCCTGTGAAAAGGCATCTGTCGCCAGAGCCAACGGGTCGGGCCTCCAGCTGAAAAACTTGGTCATTTGACGATTCAGTCTGGAGGCAAACAGGTCTATCTCGCAATGTCCCCAAATCGCTTGCAGCCATTGCACTATTTGGGGTTGGAGCTGCCAATCGCTGTAGTCTTTGAGGTGTCGGGAATTCCAATCTGCCACTACATTCGATTGACCCGGAATGTACTCGGCTATGACCGAGATCTGATGACTCAGGCAATAGTGCCAAAAATCCTTCGCTATTTCCACTAACAGAGAGGATCTCGTGCCTCCCAATTTGTTGATGTATTGAACCGCCGAGATGTTGTCCATCCACAAGAGGATGCAACACGAGACTTGTTTGGGTGACAGTCCTGATCGCGAACGACCCTGCAAGGAGTTCTAGACAATTGATGTGGAGATCCAACTCGCCTAGGGACCAACGCCCTCCTGTGGAAATATTTCTGCAGCGCGCTCCCCAGCCCCAACGGCTGGTGTCTGACTCGATGATGACCTCTGGCAGAGAGCCAAAAAATGGCCCTGCCGTTCCACGCCTCTACGTGGGCCAGCCACCACTGGATCTCTTCCCGTACTTGTGAAAGGGGCACTAGATCTGTGTAAGAGGCCTTTCTGCAAATGCTGAATCTTTAGTCTCTGAAGGGCCCGATAATGTAGGGGCCCTGGAAATATCGCTTTAATTGAGGACGCTAGAAGGCCCACTATCCTGGCAATCACTCTGAGTGACCATCCGTTTGGCTAACCGAGAGCACAGCTCCTTTTTGATATCCCGAAGTTTGGAACGTGGAAGACTCAACTGAGCCGTTTGAGAATTTATGACAAAACCCAGGAAATCTATCGTCTGGGTTGGACACAGTACTGACTTGGGTTCGTTGATCACAAACCCCAGATTTTGTAGGGTAACAATGGTCCTGCGTAAATGCTGCGTTGCCAGGATTGGAGATTGCGCCATGATAAGAATGTCATCTAGATAGCTTCTCAGGGAACAAGGAGTTCACATGATAGACTATCACCGGCTTCAGCACTTTGGTGAAGCACCACGGTGCCGAGGAAAGTCTGAAAGGAAGGACCAAATATTCGTACCACCGGTTCCGCCATTGAAATTGCAGGAAACGACGGTGGGGAGGAAAGTTGGGAATAGACAGATAGGCGTCCTTCAGATCCAGTCGGACCAGCCAATCCCCTTGTTTCAGGAGATCTGCCAGAAGATGGATGCCCTCCATCTTGAAATGTTTGTAGGTCATGTAATGATTGAAATCTTTCAAATTGAGTACCAACCTGTAACCTCCGCCTTTCTTCTGCACTAGAAAAATATTGCTGCAGAAACAGCGAGGGCCCTCGTCGCAAAACGCTACCGCGTGTTTCTGCAGCAATTCTTTGAGTTCGGCATCTATAAAATCGCACTCTAGTTGAGAAAAAGAAAGCTGTCTGGGTTGCCTGACCTGAGAGGGGATCTGAAAGATCGAGATGAAAATCCTGAATTGTCTGCAAGATCCAAGCATCCTGAGATAGTTGAACCCAATTGTGAAAGAAAAACTGAGTACGTTCCCCCCCCCCCCCAGAGGTAGTATGAATTTGTCTGGAGCACTTACCGGAAGATTCCGGGTTTTGAAATCCTCCCCGGTATGATCCTCTGTTGAAACGCCTCCTGTTGAAACGCTGCCTGGTGGGATAAAAGGTTCCGCCACGGGTGGAGTCCCATTCTCCCCTGCCTCGACCGAAGTCGCCTCTCTGAGGACCTTGGGAGAACTGGCGGCCAAACAAGCGTCCTCGGCCTCGTCCGGCCCTGTTGAAAACCCCAGTGTGAAAAACTCTTTTGATGCCGGACTGCGCCTTATCCAGAGTCGTAAAGGTGCCTACATACTTGGCTACGTCTTTGACGAAACGGTCCCCAAACAGGTTGCCGTGGGCCAGGTTCTGCCGCCGCCAACTCTGAGATTGGAGTCCATGCGCATAAGTATTGATTTGCGTCGCTCTGTAGAAATTGCGAAATTAGCATTACCCAAGAGACATATGGCCCGTTGGGTCCAACCCGCCAGGACATGGGGGTCTACAACATTCCCAGATTCTTGCGCGTCCAAAGCCATTTCCAGAATTTTTGCTAGAGGGCCGACTACATCCAGGAGCTTATCCTGGCACCCCCGCCATGCGCTGTCGATACCCTTCTTGGGGTCCTTTGCGAATTTCTTTAAGAAGGTCAAGAGGCTGGAATCTAGAACTGGTGTTTCGGCCACCTTGTCAGAAATATCCGGTCTAGGACACTCTGATCGCAGCCTGTTGCGTACCTCTTTGTCAAAGCTTTTACGAAGGTTTTCGTGCAAATATGCAGCAACCTCAGGGGCGGGTAACCAATCCGATGACCTGGGGTGAACTATATCAGCTGGATTGAATGTGAATGGAGTGGAAATAGTTGTCGGTGTTTCAGCGTTTTTTGCCTTTGTCCTTCTTAGGAGGGGACTCGTCCGGGGTATCGGTTCCCGTAGTATCTGGGTCAGTGTCTGTAGCCTTAGCTTTGTCAGCGGCAGGCTGAGGAAGTGAAAAGTATGAGGCAGAATGAGGCCAGGGCTTAGATTGGGGATCGTCTGTGGGAGTGACTGCAGGAGCAGTGAAGCCAAGACGTTTGGCGAATTTCTCAAGTTGTTTTGTGATCGGTTTCAAAGCAGTAGCTAGCGCCTGCTGCACAGTTCCCGGAACTGCCTTCTCTAGGGCCTTGTTGACCGACTCCTGGACCGATGCGTCCAGGGCCTCAACAATGTTGTCCTCTATGGAAGGGTTTGTTACTTCCTCTTCATATAGAGTATCATCCTCCTCATAATGGACCCAATTCTCCATTGCAGGGCCAAATTTGTAAATATATTTGCTCATATGGCAAAAGACAGAGGTAAAGAGGGGAGCCAACCCACAGCACAGAGTTAGAGAAATTGGTACCTGACTCCTCAGCAAAAGCTGTATCCCAGTTCTTACAGCCCCCAGGGCGTAAAGGAGCCAAAGAGCAAAGTTCTATATATAGGAGGTGTGCTCCCTCCAGGCCCAGAACGTTTTTGCAGCCAGGCGTAAATTGTTGCTCAGTTGATGATTGCCGAAGAAAACTAATGAAAAATGGGCAGTAGCGACGTGCGTAGCCCAATCCTACCAAATATAGTCCAATTGGCTACGCACGTGGAGACCGAAGGAAAAACGAAACTGAAGGCTCCCAGCGCTCTCGGCTTATTAGGGGAGCCTCTGCGCTCGTGACAACAAAGAACTTCACCGCTGTAGGCGGAGCGGCACCACATTGAAGAATAAGCGCGCTGAGCGCTAATGCTGTCCCGCGAACGGGAAATCACCTGTTCTCCCTGCCAGGCACACTTCGGCGTGAGCGAGCCCCGCCGATGGCAGCGGGAGTGTTGCGGCTCAGCGGGGAACAATGCGCGCGACTCGCGCTATCAAGGTAATGTAATGAACGCAATGCAGGCAAAACCAATATATAAGGCGCGTTAACAACAATAAGCGGCGCGAGCCTATAAATATGCATTTTATTGTAACAAGCATATAGTGCACTTATCTGACTGCGTGAGCAGCAAAGAAAGAGGACGATTTCCGGTGATGGTGGCTCTTATGGGGCTCAACAGGATGTGATGTATACCATGGGTATCATGGGAAATGTAGTTTATTTACATAAATACAAGTTTTCATTGGCTGCTGTGAGTGGCAATAAATAGAAAGAGAAGCATAATACGAAGCCTCCGGTCCTGTAATAGAACTATGGACTGTCGCTCTGTAAGAAAGGAAAGTCCATGTTATTTATTGTATATCTGGTAGACCGAAGTATGTATCCTTTATCCATGTTGTACAAATGCTTTCCCAGGTATTGGTTTTTCTTGGCGCTTTCTTTGGTATGGCAAGTTACTAGTTTGTCTATAGTCGGCAGCCATGATTCCTAGAGGACGGGTGACCAACCACAGCCCAGATGTATAAAGCATTTTTACGGTTGCAAACGCTCCTGTTCAGTGTTTGCATGACTAAAAATTACTTTTCAGAGCTACTAATCCCATGGTAGGAGTTGGAAAAGATTTTCCGACTCCTGAAATGGCACTGTGAATACCGCTTTGGTATCTGGAAGGAGCAAGTTGTAGGAGTCCCTTCAATATGCTGAATCCAGGGGACCACTGCCAACTCTTTCACAAACTATTGAAAAAAAGAAAACATTTCTTTTTAAACTCTGCCATGCTTGCTTTAAGGAAAACGGTCTGTACTGGGAAAAAACAAAAAACAAAGATTCGGTTTATTTAAGCACACTAACAGACACAGTGGTCTGCTGACCCCAGTAGGCCACCATCCCTGTTATAGCCTCCATTCATAGTGAGTTGCAGTTTGCGACCGACCTCATTAATATTCATGAAATATGTTGGATTGCGACTGACTACAATTGCGATTTTGAAGAACCGATCTAGAAGTACATAAAAATAGAAATAATGCATACCACTAACAATTTCCAAGCAGCTGTTCGTTCATCTGGCCCCAAGTCTTTAATGTCGCTTGAACTGATCAAAATATTTTTTGTATTAAATGGGCTTCCAGAATTGTATCCCAACTGACCACACATGCTTTCTCTATGGGGTCTACTGGTGCTCTCGGGAGATTACTTCTCTCGCCTAAGGGGCTTCTGAGTAAGCCCGTAGGGTTTAGCTTGCACTGTCTGGTTACTCTGAAATATTTAGCTTGATTCTGCATACCTTTGGTTACCTCTGCTGCAGACCGAATATAGGTTACTACAGCGCACAACATCATGCATACAAAACTGCGACCACACTTTTGACCCCATTCTAGTAGGCACTTCTGTAATGTGCGACTGCTGGCTCCAATGTTTTTTGCTATGGCTGATTTTGGTTCCCAGTCTTGGTCACATCTGCTATGCCTGGCTCAGCCTTCTGTACTTTTAGCACTAGTCATACAACTCTTGAGATTGAAGGCAGCAGCAGAAAAATGCAGTTTTACAAACACGGGCAGTAGGTATTAAAAGTGTAAAAGTAATAAAGTAAAAATGCCAATGTCCCAAGATATTGTATACATTTTCCTAAACCTAAAAAAAAAGTTTAAAAAAACAACACAATGACACATTGCACACAAATGGAATGATTTCCGACATTGGCCCGCTATCTCTGGCATTGAAGTGAATCACTTTTTGAGCGGATGTGCACTAGCAAAAAAATGTCATCACTCACAATGAAGGGAGGCAGTGGCTGAAGTGGGCTGGCCCACTGCAACATCTTGCGGTGAGTGGAAATAAATTGTCATTGGCACGTACGTACGCCAATGGACCCAAAGCGCCTGTTTTTATACCTATGTATTTTTCTTTTGCGTTTTGGGGAAAACATGAGGCTGACTAGACACCTAAAACTGACTCTGACAGACCTAAAAAGGGCTCTCGCTTTTAATAATTTCCATTCTTTTCCACTATCACTCAACGGCAAATACCAGTTTTGAGGGGCTGAGCAGAGTATGTGTAAGGGCATGATGGGGCCACTGGAATTATGGTGCAGGAGAGGACCAAATTATGCGGCAGGGTTGAGTAAATTATGCAGCAAGAAAAGGCAAATTCTGATGCGTTATGCCGCACATTTTGGGATGGTATTACTTCATTATTTTGAAATCTTTAAACCTAAGGCTGCCTAAGCATTAGTTACAACTCCGTACTAGTTTAACACTCAAACAGCAATAAGTTAGAGAAAAGTGATCAGTCAACCTGTGCAAAGGGCCTTCCACTGCACGGCAACACGTGTCTGAGCATTTTTAGTAACTTTTGAACTGCTTGAGCTAGAAACATTTTTGTTATAAAAATCTGCAGATTATGTGGCAAATGCGGCAAATTTATAGTTGTGCGAAAATCGCTGCACAATCGCATAATTCCAGTCATGCCTTTAATTTGCAGTGTGTGGCAAGCTTGATGGTGGCTGTGGCCGGAGAGTAGCTGTTTGGCCACAATAACTCCAAGTTTCAGCATGTTCCTGCCTCGGTACCCGGCAAGATATTCCTTTATAGTGTGCACTTCTACATTTGAAGCAGATGTGCGCACAGGCTGTCCCTGCATCTGCCCACCAAACAAGCACTGGCAACGTCAGTGGGGTCTGGCTTTAATTTTGTAACGTTCCCAGACACAGGCATGCACAAACGCACGCCTGGGCATGTCTGTGCTGGTGTGCTTTGGACTAATAAAGCCAGACCTGATTAAGTGCACTTTAAAACTTCGTTTATGTAGAAATGAAAGCAGGTTCTGTTGAATGCTCCCCCTCTTCTTGTAGTCCTTTTCTTGTCCCTTGGTCAGATAAAGGTAGGATGGCAAGGGAGGCTTCATGCATCTTTAGGCAAAAGGATTTGCCTGTGTTTTTGTGCAACAGTTAGCGCGTCTTTTTTCAAGGATGTTGGGCATGTTCATATGTTGAGCCCGCCCTTCAGCATTATGTGGGATAAAACACTCTTTGAGCAGTGGGCCCTATGATCCGTCCTGGGGCGGACCAGCTGTGTGGTGCACTGACCGGCGGCGCGCGCCGGCCGGGGTCAGGCGGGGATTGGTCACACATTAACCAGGCTGTGCGCGCGTGGGCTCGTCGCGAGCCGCTTGCCTTCGGTGAGGAGACCGTGAGTCAGGGGGGCGCCGCGGCAGGTGTGGAAGGGTCTTCAGTCGGCTCCCGCCCCCTTAAGATGAACGCCATGGAAGGTAAGGTGGGAATTAACGGACCCTCGTTTCTAACTGATGCGAAATGGCATGAGAAATAGCTGGCGTTGTTAGATACTTTTCGCTCCCCAGAATGCGGCCCTCCTTCTCCCTCGTATGAATAAACCTTTTTTCTTCGACCGTACCCGGGCTCCGAGGCACCCTCACTGCACAAGAACGGGCCCACCGTCCTTCCCTCTAAATAGGAGACCTGGTTTATTTTACTAACTGCAGTAGCTGGGTGGGAGGGGTGCACCTGCGCCGGACAGGTGAATGTATCCCCGGACCAGAGCTCTGCGAGGCCTGCTGTGTAGGTGTAAACCCAGGGAGGGCAGGGGGTCACCTGGGGCTGCCAGTGAGACCCCGGCGCTGTGAGGTGTATCAGAGACCTCGTGGTGATTGATTGTTAACCAGCTCAAGAAATGGAGATAGCCCCCCGCCCCCAAAAGGAAATGAAAATACATTTGAAAGAGGGGGAGGGGGGCAAAGGGTGTGTTTGGAGGAGCATGGTGTGAGCTGTGGTTACCTGTGGAGATGGGCATTGGCCTAGCCAGTGTCAAGTACCCTAGGGCAAAGAAGGTAATGCCCCCCGGCCGCTTTTTGAACTGTGAAATATAGCAATAACCGGGGTTCAGTGGGTCCCGGTGCCACTGCACCTGCTACACCAATGGAAGACTGGCCCCTGGAGATGGGGTTTTAGGGAGCCCTAGGTGACTCGTGTTAGCGGTGGTTTCTGGCAGCTGCTGATGCCCTGAAAGGAGCTCGTACTGCCTGGCCGCTCCCGAGGTGTTGTGGAGTCACCCTGTGGAAGGGGCTAGTACCTGTGGGAGGGCCTGGGGTATGTGGGTCTGGGCGGGGCTATATTTATCTGTCATTACTTATTATGCTTTTACATTCAAGCGCCTTTTAATTCTTCCTTTTCGCAGCAACAGTCAACAGGTGCTACTCTGACATCATGGCGCAGCTGACCCATGACCTCGGCACGGCCTTCTTCCAGAAGCAGCAGCTAAATGCGTCGATGGCGGACACCTTCCTGGAGCACCTCTGCCTCCTGGACATCGACTCGGAACCGACCACGGCCCGGAACACCAGCATCATCTGCACCATTGGTACAGCCGCACTGTTTTATTTTATTTATTTTAAATTATATCGCAAACCTTTATTACATTTTTTGTTCAAAAGTACATAAACCTTGAATAACTTGCACAAAAATAGAAAAACATTTTGTTCGTGAATAAAATTTGCAGTAATATAAAAATGCAAACCAAGCAGAAATGTAATACTAGAATCACTGTTTGACGTGAATAATACGACAAAAACAGAAATGCATAAACACAAGAAGTTTTAACTTAGTTTAAATCCCTCAGTCCCTAGTACCGAGGGGTCATGGCTTTATTCCAGCAATAATGCCGTCTGCCTCCAGTAACATAGAACTTGTGCATTTTATACAAGCATTTTGTATGTTTATTTTATTAATTTCATAATGGGCACGCAAGACAATAAAAGCGCCACATAAAATATAGGTAACAGTACACACAATTCACAAACATGGTTTCGTTTTTTACTCTACTCCTTGAAAAATGCCAGAAAGCCCTCCGTTCCATGGAGTTGTAGGGGCCGTAGGTATTCGTGCATTTATTTTGAAATTGTCCTTTCATGAGGCTCTTCAGGCCATAGGTTGATACAGAAATAAGCACTTGTGCATTTTGCAAACTTGGCCTTGCCACTGACATAGCGCCTGGTGTCCCTGGCATCCGCCGACCACTGGAATCGGAGCTTGAGTAATCCTTTGGTAGTTCTAAGTAATTATTTGCTAACTATAGCCTAAGCTTTTTGGGGAAAATATCCTCGGCTCTTTTTAACACTGAGTACAATCCGGTTTTCCACATAATTACTTTCTGATGGTGCTACGGTAGTAAGTCCTCACTTCACTGTATTTTACCCCAGGGGCTCATTACATTACGTGATCATTTACATGACGGGGCTTTACTTCACACGCAGGTCGGTAAATATACATTTACACGTGTGTATGTGCATATAATACTTTTTTACATGTGTAGAAATACACTATTATAGGTTTAATTGTATAATGAAACTTAAATTTAAAATTTATTTTCCAATTAATAATTTTCTTTAAATTCTGTTTTTTAATTTATTTATATTTTTAACATTGAAAATCCTATGACTGACTCCTAAAAACTATAACTACCCCAGTACGATACATACCCCTTAACCCTAAAAATGTATTGCCCCGCTACTCTACCCACGAACCAAACACCCCTTACTACTCTTCTATACACTACACAACCCTGAATCCTAAATACCTTACTTTCCCTTTACGTTTGCCATTCCCTAACCCCCACATCTCCTGACTTCTCCTGTACACTAACTACCCATGAACACTAAACACCAAACTACATCTGTACACTACTTGCCCTCTGACAGCTAATATCCATATACACTACACATCTCTGAACCGTAAAAACACTTTACTGTGCCTATATACTACTGCTCCCTGGACCCCTTAAGACCCCTATTCACTCCCCAGCTCTGAAGCCAAAAAACCTTACCACCTCTGTGCACTACGAATCCTTGAACCCAAAAAATCCATGCTAGACCTATGCACCACCTGTCTCTGAACCCTGAAATCCCTTACCCCACACAAAAATGAAACCTTACATTTAGATTATAATTAAAATATTTTTTAATCCTACCTTTTGTAAAAAAAAATTAAGTCAAGATTACTCAATACGTATTAACTAATCTCAATTTTAATAACCTACTGTGTACTTTACTAAACTTGCACTCATTTTTTATATTTTTAGATTAAAAATATTTATGTAATTTAATTACAAATAAAACATTAATTTAAAATGATTTTAAACTCTGCTTTCCTCACTCATTCTACATGTGCAAATATTTGTGTGTATGTATATATGTGTGTGTGTAAGTGTATATGTATGTGTATGTGTGTATATATATATATATATATATATATATATATATATATATATATATATATATATATATATATATATACACAAACATGCAGATTATAATTGTTTACACATGTATATGACTCATCAATTGAAACCAGCATTGGCAAATGCTAGGTCTGGATGTAAAGAAATGGTGTATGGTAATGTGAAGCATCACAAGTAAAGAGCATGAGTAGATATGTATTTGTGTAGAAGCAAAGAACTGAAGAATAATATTGGTGTAGGTTCAAATGTCAGGTGACAGTTGCACTGTCAAGCCAGACCTAAAACTCCATGTAGGTTAACGACTGACCTTCTCCCATCTGTGCTGCTCCCAGAGAAAAACAACATAAATTATCTTGTTCAATTATATACTTTATTTCGGTCCTTGAGCCATAAAAGTACAAAAAACATATTTAAAAATCATGAAGGCACCGAAGAATCAATACAGTACTATTAAAAGGAAGTTGTATTTAAAATAGTGAAAACAAAAAAATAGACTTGGATGTGGGCTAAAATCAGGTTCGCGATGCCATCTGGAAGGTCAAAACTAGTTACAAAGTCATGATAACTTGATGCAATGGCTAACATGTAAAAGTTATAAGGTGCACAATATGATGTAAAGAATTAATACTTGTTCTAGTCAAGGAAAATAAAAACAATAAAAGCACCTGACTTCTCTCGGGTCACTGTTTATGATGGAACAAAAGCAATACCATAGAACAATACACAGTACAACAGGATTTCCAGTAGAAAAAAGATAAAAGGGAAAAAGTAAGAACCCGAATATAGCAGCATTAAAGTTTTCCTAACATCAGTAACACAATTTTCCAAACTTGACACCCCACAATTCCCTAGTAATAAGGTGAGATGTGAAACCTGAGCATGGTACCTACGATATTGGGACTGGGAATTAGAACAACAATCCCGCCTTTTTCCGTAGTAGACATAGTATACAGATATCGACTTTAAAAAAACAAACAAAAAAACAAAAACGAAAACAGGACCTGGCTTGTCAGACGGCAATGTGGTAGGCCTCCCAATAGTATCTCACCCCGATCAAAGTGCATAGGGGTTTAGGCTAACCACGCCAGGGCCTATCCTACTTGGGGCAAAAGAATAACTTGTGTTCAATATCCTCGGTTTCTTGACTACTGAACTCGCAGGCTGCTTAAGTGAGTTGGTGGGATTTCTAACTATGTATACATTTTATTAACAAGTGGTGTTCCCAACCTGAATTTTATAAAGTGTGCGGGCTAAAGGAGGTTGAATCTGGTCAAGATACATTTCTCTAGCGGGGGCAGTTTGGATGCTAAAAATGCTTCCACCAGACCCCCAGATTTGGCTTTACTGTGATAGTCCATTACATTTCTGTGCCAGAATGCGTCTTTGGCTATACCCTTAGTGTCTGCCCCAATTGTTGAGGGGTTGTTCCAGTACCCACCCAGGCTGTTGAGATGGAATTTAACAAACTTGAGCCAGGGTAGTTATTGTGCATTGCGCTGGCTCAGTCCTTCTACCAGAGCCAGCCTATAATGATCGAGCTCTGGGGTGGGCCACAATCTAACACAATACTGGAGGGGTTTTAACGTTGCCTTATCTCCCACTCTTTTGAGGCTTGTATAGATGAATAGTGGTAATTTGGGGGTACTCTGTCATAGGCTGAATGGGGACCTCAAGAAATTATTTTCCTTTGTAATCAAGCCATTGATAATTTAGATCCATCCCCCCTAGTTCCGCTCCATAAAGCGCTGCGGCCTGAGCTTTTGCCCTATACACCTCTATTGCAGGGGAGACAGATTGGGAGGAGTTGCTTTAAGTCTCTGAGACTGCTGAGGAAAAGTGAAACTGCATGATTTGACTCTTCTGTACGTGTGATTTCCAGGTTCTTCTCTTGTCCATTCTGATTCTCCCCCGCGCCCCCCCCTCACCCCCAATAATCAAAGTTTCCTACTATCTTTAAGGGCTCCCCATTCATTAAAAACTTGCCTTTGCAGGATTTATGCAGGCTGGATGTCATAACTTTAGTTTTTGTGGTATTCACAGCCAAAACAGATGTTGTCAAACTCTGAATTTATGGAGGAGGTTTTGGAGCCCTGATGGACTTTAGGAGAGGAGGAGGGTGTTGTCTGCAAAGAGCAGTGCAGGTGTAGGACAACCAGCAAGCTTTGAAGTATCATGGGCGCTCTCGCCTAGAAATTTACCACATTTATTTACAAAGAGAAGAGTGTTGGCGGAAGTACACACCCTTGTCGTACCCGATGCAGGACCGGAATGTGATCGGTTAGATTGCCAATCGACCCCCACCCGATTTGTGCAGTGGTGTCATTATGTAGTCTGATGAGTGTGTTCAATAGTGTATGATCCATGCCCATGGCAGCTAGAATGGACCAGGCGTGCTGCCTCTGGACCAAATCAAAGGTAGCCGAGGTCCACAAAAGCCAGATATAAATGATCTCTGGATAACTTAAGATATTAAGACACAATAAGAGCAAGATGGAAAATTTGATCTATTGTGCTCACCTTGGAGCGGAACCCTGCCTGTAACGGTGACCAGATGGTCTTTGCCCATCCAGTCCGGATGTCTAACCGAGATCTTGCGACAGAAGACCTTCTGCAGATGGTGTATACAATTAATGGGCCGATAGTTATATGGGGTTCCTCTGTCACCCTTTTTATATAAATTGGGGTGATCGCGGCATTTTTCCAGGAATCCAAGACACGCCCACCTGCCAGTATCTCATCCGAGCCCACACTTGTATAGAGTCCCCAGGCAAGGGGTTCAGAGCGGAACAGATCGCTGGGGATTCTGTCTGGGCATGGGGCATTCCCGGGGGCATGGCTGCTCGAAGAGTTCTTATTTTTTTTTGGGGGGGGGAAGAGTAAAGCAGAGTGGGATGGTTGCATTAAACTTTTGTAGGACTAACTTTTCAACCACTGGAACATCCAGCTCTTTAACAGGTTGGACATAAATTGCAGAGAAATGTCCAACCCAGTGCTGTGGCTGAATTGTTAGCTCTATAGGGCTGATAGCTTTGGGGCAGCCATGTGCAAAAATATGCCAAAATAACGGAGTCGTCATTGTTGGAAGCCTCAGCCAGGGCTAACCAGTTGGAGTCTACCCAGCTCTGTTTGGTACTGGTGGTTATCCGTTCGTAGTTTATCCAGGCAGCACAGATCTTATCATGGGCTCCCTCTTTGACAGCTCGATGAGTTCGCCCTTTGTCTTGCGACCCTTCTTTGAGCACAGTGCGGGAGGCTGGGGACAGGGGTTTTCCTGTTTTGAACCCTAGTGCAGCATAAATTATCTAGTTATTTAAGACACTTTAACATTCAAATGTCGTGTGTTCCCCTGAAAGTTCAAGCTTGGGCGTCTGGATAAATAAACAAAATGATCACAGCTGTGTTATGGGCAGCCACTTTTTGTGGAAGCACACACTTCTTCCCTATCAAATCATGTAGTACTGTCTCCCAACATGTGGGCAGTGTCCAAGCCCCACTCTAGTGATGGTTATATAATTGTCTGGTAACAGCTGCGCTGTCAAGCAAGACCATGAAATACTCTACAAAATAAAACCCTGCAATATAAAGTACTGAAATACATGCCATGTAAAGGCCTCAATGTATTTACTTTCAATTGAAAGTCCCACGAAGTAAAATCCATACGATGGTAGCATTCCGGTGTGACTCCTTTTATGACTGCAGCCTAATTTGTGGTGTCTGTCCCTATTATCCACATTGGCGAAGCCCACGCAGTTGTTAGGTTATAAAGTGTATGGCCACGGAGTTGAGATGTTTTGGAACCACATTGTCTTGCCATGCCCTCTTATGTCAAATGCGTTTTCATTTTCTTCACCATTCCTTATTGCTGCTCTTATGCACCATTGTGTCCTAGATCACGTCAATGTATTGTTATATTGCTTCATGCCACAGGTAGTGCACCTTCCATTTATGAGACCATCTGCCCCCTGGGGAGTGAGATTTGTAAGGTTTTGTGGCAGTAGGAAAAAGTGAGATTTGTGACTTTCTGTTCCTAGAGATTGGGGTGGAAGCGGAAGTGTCCTAGAATGAGGTGTTCAGGGTTGGACGTTGTCCTGTGGCACCACCTGTGGTATTTCAGCTCCTTGTGTTGGGCAGTGTAGCCTGTTGTGCTATTTGTGAAGGTTTATTTTCCATTTTTAGGTCTCGCCTAGCAGCGCGCATGCGTTGCTCTGCGAGACTTATTGTAAGGGGGCTTCAAAAAGCTGACCACACGCTCGTGCGTGTGTGGCCTATTGCTTGCGTTTACCTGCACAGGCACCATCTGTTTTGAATTATCGTGCCCACACGCGTGCGCGATAATTCAAAACGGATGTTGTGGGGCGCGCACCACTCGCGTGCTTGTTGTCCCAATGACGCCCACGGCCTAAGGCTTGCGTTTACGCGCACGGGCCACATCTGTTTTCAATTATCGTGCCCAGACGCGGGAACGATAATTGAAAACAGATGGGCTGCTTGCTCTCCCAAGCGCACGCACCACTCGCGGGCTTTCCTCATCCGTTGCCGCCGTCGCCACCCCCGACCCCTTTGCTTGTTATAACCAGCATTCATGCCACACTGCCACGGATAATGGAATAATATTACTGCTTGTCAGAATGTAAAATTACAAAATGGGTAATTTACCACAGGGGTTAACTAGTGCATAATAAGCAACCCGTTTTTGTTCCTTTGTTGCAGACACTTGAACACAGCACATTCCCCTGTTCTTGCCTTGCTTGCCATGTATGCCCACGTTCACCTTTCATGGTGTACACCGATATTGAAACCCACCTTCCGTGTTTCTTTTTACATGTTTGTCCATTCACCGCTCTGCAAGAGTGAACCCATGCTTCCTGTGCACTCCAGAACCCACCCCTCAGTCTTCATAAATCTGTACATCCTTTTGTATCTATTTTTGTGTAAATCCCTCACCATGTTCACAGTGAAGAAGTACTCCTGCCCCAGCTGAAGCCCTGTCTTTCTTCCATGTTGTCCATTTGTGACTCTAAAGTAGAGCTCAAGTTTATTGCTGATGGAGTGGCACAGTGCCAGCCGTTCTGTACGCCATTTAACACTTTGGATCATTCTGTGCAGATCAATAAACCTTCATGAATGATAAAAGCTTAAATTTTTTTACAAGACCAGTCCGCACCATACCGGTGTGGTATGGCAAACAATTGAAGGTTAGAGGCAGCAAACATTTGAATTGAAGTAAACTGCGGAAGAATACTGAAATATTGCTTACAGGAATAGCCTGGTTTGGATCCAATTTTGATGGCCTTGTCAACAGGTTTACTAAATGAGAAAAGTTCGAACACCTACGGGGTTGGATTAAATGGAATTCCTTTTAACTTCAGAAAGACTTGGTAGATCTCTACTGAGAAGCACACTATATACAAGGACAGGAATGTTAACAGTACATATTCCCACCCTTCCTGTCATGCTCGCAAGCGTCCATCCCATTCTCTGATGTTGTGCCTACATCTGCTTAGGTGAACATGCTTTAATTTGGTAAACAAAGCAATAGGTTTGTGGAGCTGTATGTTGCTCTATAATCCATCTCCATCTTTACACTCCAGATCTGTTTTCTCTTAATCAACGTAACAGTGTGAATCTGTTATTTATTGGTGTCTTCTCATAGCATTTATTTTAAGCCTTTGTTACCCACCTTGTGCTGCTTTACAGCAGCTTCCAAGTACTTTAGTTTGTGTGGGGGAGTGTCAGTTGGTGTTTGCAGGCCCATTAGGTAGGATGATCTGTTCAATGTCAGTCCTGATGGTCAATGAGTCTTGTCCCTCCGTCATTCTAGGAGCCTCCGTGTGATCTTCGTGATGAGGAGGGTCGTGCCTAGTTCATGGGATAATGAAAATCCCTCCCATTATAACTATTCGTTTCAAGAATCCAGAAGCCTGTCTAAGGCATTAGACTGGCTGATGGCTGGCATAGGTGTAGAAACAAGTTGTGATTTAATGGCATAGAGGGTCACTTCAAGGCCGTCAGAAGATTGTGCGGAGCAAGTGAGTTTTAAGTCCTCTTCGGGAAAGAGATAATTCATCCTTGAGTCGCACAGGCTGTAGAAGTGAGTTCTAGCTGGGTTGAAGTCTTTGACATATAGTGGCCAAGTGATGAACCAAAGGTCAGTTTGCAAGGCATGAGTACCTTTGGGTAACCTTGGGGCCATCCATGCAGGAATGTGAACTGTTCCTTAGCCCTCGAGTTGTGATCTTTGGTTGATCAGGAACCTGTGAAGAGTCTTCAACACACAACAGAATAGGGATGGGACGTATTCAGAGAATGTATGGACCTCTGTATACAAAGTAGAGATTAGCACTGGAATATAGACTAAGGATGGCCACTTTCACGCAGAGTACCCTGATCTACAGGGTAGAAGTGGACCCTTTTGTACAATATGTGAATACATAGTCGTAACTGGAAAAACTATCCAAATGTCCAATCGGATGCTGTTGACACTCTCATCCATGCTTGTTTATATCTGAACCTTGAATTACAAGTTCCAACATGCCAGCTACTCATTTAAGTTTTGTATTTTTTCCAAGTAGATGTTTAGTCTTGGCCTAATGTTTTTACTGATGTAAAGGACTCAACTGTGGGAAATTGTCTACAATGAGCAGTCTGTAATGATTTCTCATGACTGTAGGACCGAGCAGTGGGGTCAGGCCGGAAGTCATGCATGCTGTAAAGGGAGGTTGCAGTAATTGAGAGGAGCAGAAAAACAAATTGTGCTAATTTAGGACTTGAAGAACAGTTTCACTGAAATGATGTAGACGTGCGAGGAATGCGTATTTTGAAAAGAAAACGTGATGGTCTCCCTTGGGGAACACAAATAAAGCTTCAAATTTTATATATTCAGTTTAGTAAGTGTCAGGAACCACTGTCAGTTTTCTAACAATCTTAATGGCTTATATAATCTTACCATTTTATATGTTCTCACTGTAAAAAGCAGCAAATGCATGATTAGGGAAACCTAATTATTGGCGTATTTTTCTGACTTCCTGTTGCATGATCGGAGAGGCATGTTCTTTTTATTCCCCCTTTCTAACAGTTTAACTTTTTTTTTTTTCCCTCCTTCATTCTCCCTTGTTTGCCTTTGTTTTTCTTGCTCTGGGTTAATGTCTGATGGCAAATAAGTCCTGGTCCCTAAAAATGAGTGTTGCATCCCATTACCTGCAACTATCTCGCTACTTACTAGCGCCAAGATGCCCATTGAGGGAATGTTGCGCTCTATAAATGTTTAATAATAGTCTTGTTGACTGCATTAGTCCTCAATCGCAACTCAGTAAAACTGTACTTTGGGTTAAGGAACTAGAAAGTAAAAGAATCCGCTTTTCCAATGATGTTCACTGGCATTAAATTAAATACTGTGTCTTAAGTCCAACACGACCGCTTGTCTGAGTTCAGAGCCCTGGAACATAAGCAAGGGATTCGGATTTTGGTCAATGGCAATTCTCCATCTGATTCCTGTGGTTGTGATAGTTAAGAAATCTATATGCCTCCTAAAGATTGTATCTGCTTGGTAAATTTGGAACGTGTGTGTTGCAGGACACAGGACACTCCTACAGAAGCACAAAGTATGACAGCTGATTAGTGATTCATCAGTTGAAGAGATGTAAAGCTGGGCGAAGGTCATTTCACTTGAGATGGTCCATGTCTTTTAGTCATGGCAACTTGCTATTGTATGAGTGTTTATTGGAGAGGTGCAAGAGGGCTGGATCCATACCAGGTTTTTAGGTTATCCTACTAAAATATACTAAACTTGTCCACATAGTAGATGGTTATTCTGAAAATCTCACAAATCTGGCCTTCATGGGTCCACATTGAAGACTCCTGCTGTCTTCTGCCGGTATGTAATTGCAGTTTGACCACAGCGCTCTTGAGCACAATGAGTGGCAGCCAAGCCTCTAAATAACTTGAGCGGGCTAGGCCGCGGGCACTTTGATTGATCAGTAGATGTGCTTTGGATGATTTGTCTGTGAATGAGTGCTCCTTGAGGCTGAAGGAATCGGGCTGTGGCGGCAGGGGCGATGAATTGATTCAATCGGTCTGTGACTGGAGGTGGTGAGGCATTCACGTGATGTCTGATTTCTTCACCTTGAGACCGCATCGCTATCACAAGGCCCGCAGCTGGCATTGCGCCACAGCACCAAGAGAAGCTGAGAATGCCAGCTGCCAAGCAGAAGGCAGGATGCTGCGTGTGAGAGGACAGATTGCCAGCATTTAAATGTGTGCCAATCATGCTGGGCGCTCTCCACCTGCACGTGCTGACTCTCACAGTGGGATCCTGCCCTAGGTCTAAATATCCCTCTTATGGAGGGGGTGCCCTTTGGGGTTGTCACTGCCAGTTAGAACAAGCATTGGCATAGCCAATAGGTCTCGCCTTTGGGACCTTATAAGTGTTTAGTTATCCAGCACAATATCCTTGGTGCAACAACATCAACTGTTGCATGGCTAAACACTTATAAGGTCCCAAAGGCGAAACCTATTGGCTATGCCAATGTTTGTATTTCATAGTATTTGAGAGAAACCCAGACATTTTACACCGCGGGCCGATGTACAAAAACATTTTCTGTATAAGATCAACATAATAGCTAATTGAAATGTTCTGCCTTATTTTGCATGAAAATGACTTCTATCTCATTCAACTAAGAATAAACTCTATTAAAAATGTTTAGGTATACTGGGGTATATTTTTATTTGGATGGACATTTCACAGAACAGGAACCGAAACCACTGGAACTGAATGACTGAAAGATGATATACACACACATATACATGCATGCATACATACCTGTGGGGTTTTTTTAGGGTGGAAAAATTATGAAAGCGTTTCCTTGCCTCAGTATGGTAAGCAACTAAACTGCAATTGGCTACAACTTTGAAACGAAAAAAAAAAAAACAGTAGTCGACTGTTTCAATGACACAATTGCATCCAAGGGAAAAAGGGGGTGGGGTGTAAGAGCTGGAAAAGAAGTCAGGGTGCAGGTAGTGTTTAATTTGTGCCAGTGGTTGCAGGTGGGGCTCATTGCATTCACTTTTGGGAATCAGACTTATTTTTCATCCCCAGACACTGACCCAGAGAGACAAAACAAGAATTGGCAACGTTAATAGATCTTATCTCGCCTAAGACAGCTATTGGCTTTGTCAATGTTTTGTAGCCATGTTGTACAGCAGCACGTCGGCTGTGCAGAATGTCTAAAAGTAATAATTTAAAAAGCGCTATGACGCAGCTTTTTTTTTTTTTTTGCTCTCCAGAGGCAACGTGGAGGGAGGGAGACAAGGACAGGGGTGGAATAAAAACAAGCATTGAAAATGCAATAGATCTCGCCTTTGATTAAGTTAAAGCCATTTGCTTTGCTAATGGTATTGTATAGCAAAGCAAATGGCTTTAAGTTAATCAAAGGCGAGACCTATTGCATTTTCAATGCTTGTTTCATGTTGTGCCCTATGTGGACATGTGCCAGACAGTCTGAGACCATGTCTGATCTACTACAACCCATGCCACATTTCGAGACCTGAAGTGCAATCCATGCTTCTCTGCAATAGCCTGTGGCCAAGTTCTGTTAGGAGTCCTCTTGTGCCATGTGGACCCACACGGAAATAACGCAAAAAGTGATGGGGAATCTCATCTTGTCTCTTTTTTTGTCCGCAGGTCCTGCATCGCGTTCTGTTGAGATGCTCTGTGAGATGATAAAGGCTGGAATGAATATTGCGCGCCTCAATTTCTCCCATGGTTCCCATGAGGTAAGAGTGCAATAAGGGTCTGTATACAGCAAATAAGCATGTGTGCTTGCTGGATTCATTTGACACGCTTGACAAATCCTCCTTTGAGCTGTGGGGTAGTAATTTGTACAAAACGGGTCTTGTGTTTACACCTGATCCTTAAGCAAACCACGTTGCCTTCACAGTAGATCCTGGCCAGCTGCTTAAAGTTGAGTCTGAATGAGATGTGTAAAACAGGAATTAGTACTAGAGAGATTGGGCAGTGGGTATTTTCAGAAGAGCAAGGGGGGAAAAAAATCTTGCCTTTTGCTCTATGTAAGGAACAAAGAAGGATATAAAAAAGATTGTGAAACCCTCACAGATAGAATAATATATATTTTAACTTCACATGGGGTAGATCTGCTCAGGTCCCGTTTGGAATCCAGAAGGCTGTAGAGGATGAGAACAGCCATGCGCTAGTAAACAGATCAGACTTCAAACATGTGTCTTTTACTAATCTGAACACAGTGATGGAAGGAATGGCTGCAATAAGTCAACTTCTGGCAATTGCTCAGGTAGCATTCTAACCCATCATTTGGTTTGCTACACCGATCTATTGACAGTGGTTACATAAATTACAAGCATCCCATCACTTTTTGTGTGTTTGATGTAATGCCCTAAGTGGCCAGGGATATGCCCAGATGTGGGTTTCTTGCTCACTGTACTTCTGGAACCAAGCCGACTGAGCCCCAATCAGCGTGTAACCAGTCTTGGGTTGCTTGTGTTCCGGATCAGGGTGGACCTAGCCTGGGAGTTCGGGGTGGACTGTTTCTATTGAAGCAGTGTCAAGACTGATTTGCATATAGCTAGTTCTAATCTGACGTGGCATGGTGGGTTACCCTTCCTGCACCTTCCCTCTCTGTGCCCTATGATTTTCACCTTAAGCTTGATCCTTTACCTCTACTTGAACACCTGGGTGTGCACCTTGACCTGCAGCAGGGCTCCTCGCATACATGCCAACAGACCCGATTCAGGCTGGAGAGTCCATATTTTTGAAGCCTAAGATGGATTTATTTTAGGTGTCTCGCGCCTAAAATCTCTTGAGTGGGGGAAATAAATTCCCTCAATTTTTTTCCCCACATTTGTTTATTTGACTTTTCAAAATGAAACCAACATCAGTTACAACTTGCACTGTCGCATACATCATTACATTCAGGAGTATCCTGTGACCACCCGACCCACCCCTCTCACCTCCCCCTCATCCCACTACTCCCTCTATCTGCTGAAGATATGGCGCCCAACCGCAAGTAAGTTCAGAGTCCCTCTGGATAGGCCCATATAGGAGTTCCAGCTGCTTCCAATTTTTCCCCATTTTCAAGGGCAACCCCAACCTTCATATATCACTCTTTCGAATAACGTGCCAGTCTGTGTCACGCTTCAAGGTCTCGAGATCCAGGGCCAATCCAGCACTCCAAGCTTTTGCAACATTTATTTTCGCAACCATCCGAGCAGCAACATCCATATTCACCGAGCCCTAGTTGCACCTGCTTCCCCATATATTAAGGACACATTGTTTTGCAGAGATCAGCACCCCTGGCCCCCTCAACGACCCCAAACAGTCCACAATTTTGGACCAGAAGAATTGTACTACAGGGCAGTCCCAAAGGATATGTAGGAAGGATCCAGTCTGCCTGCAACCTCGTAAGCCCTGATCTGTGGCAACCCAGCCCATCTTAAACAAGGCTGTTTGGGAGTAGTTGGAGCAGTGGAGGATCCGCACTTGTACCAGTCTGAAGCCCGATTTTTATTGCCACCTCTCTAGGGGCAACAAGGGCCTCCTCCCCATCTTTGCGGTTGCCCACATCCCTCGCACACCTTTTCCTCAGTTGTTGTAAAGAACGGGTGTGATTTTCAATCTTTTTATACGTCAGGGACATTGCTTTCTTGGGCATGGTGCCCCCGATGGTCTTTCCTCCAGATGGGCGGATTCTGCTAGTCCGTGCCCTCAGTAGTACAGCCTGCAACGCAGGCAGTTGCATGGGTGGTAGGTCTCGGAGGCTGCCAGCTGGTACTCCCTCATTAAATCTGGCAAGGTAATTACATCGCCATGAACCCACACGTCTCCTTTAGAGATGCTAATTAAATCCCACTTGGCAAAGCCTGTCGGCTTCCTCAGGATCCTCCGCATCTGTGTCCCAGAATGGGGTGGACTGTGTAATTGTTTTTCCATTCCAGATGTGTGGTCACCTCTATCCAGATTTTGCCCACTCCCCTGGACGCGTTGGGTAGGTCGGCTAATTTCCTCCCACCATAGATGGCCTCTGGGTATCCCCTATCCCCAGTACATGTCTACCCATGTTGAGTGCGGTTCGGTCAGCAGCAGATGGGCCCAGTCATTAACTGTTACTAATTGTACTGCATATAATACTTTTGAATATCCAGGATGGCAATACCTCTATTGTACCGGCCTCTCGTTAGTTTGGGCAGGGCAGTCTGCGCTGGGCCCCCATCCCATAGTAATAGTCTGACTTCCGCCTCAATTGCCTTAAAATACGCCTTGGGGACCTCGTGGGGAGTGTTTTTTGTAGCGCAGCTACGACATCATTTAAATAGAGGCTCTACCAAACGGCGAAAGCGGCAGTGCTTGCCAATGCCTCACATCCCCTTTTAATCTTTTGAGCAGCAGGGTCCGGTTCCGCTTGTAAAAAAATAAAATAAAAAAACCTCCACTTCACATGTTATCTATATTAATAGGTAGCGGAATCCATTCCACGCAACAGTAGACTGGCTGTAGTCTCGGAATGTCACCCCACAGTGGGTAAATTAGGGACTTGTGCCAATTTATAGTATTTCCTGAATATTTACCAAAACGTGTTTATCTGCATTAATCTGGCCACTGTTGGTTCCAGGTCAGTGACCTAGACGAGCACATTGTCCGCATACAGTGATTTATCCTCCCAGGCCCCCGCCTCTCTGCCAGTGGACCTTGACGTATCCACTCGGCCAGAGGCTCCAACACCAGAGCGAAGATCATTGGGGACATGAGGCAGCCCGGTCTGGTGACCCGTTGGAGTCTGAATATTGAAACATAGACTCTGTTCACCCTAACCAGCAGGCCGGTGTAAAGCAGGCTAAACCATTGCATAAATTGTGATACGAATTCCAGTTTGTCCAGCACTGCAGATATGTAGTTCCACTCCAGCGTATCGAATGCTATTTTGGCATCCAGTGACATTGCCAGAGCATTTTCACTGAAGATGTTGCTCTGTCCCAGCACTACGCGTCGGAGATTGAGTCTTGTGCTTCAGTTAGGCATAAAGCCTGAATGATCTGAGTGAATCAGCGAGTGGATCACTCTTCTGAGCGGCATTGCCAACACTTCAGCCAGTATTTTGACCTCCACATTCAACAGTGAAAAGGGCCTATATGAGGTGCAGTCCTCTGGGGGCTTCCCTTGCTGTATCACTACTATACTGCTGTGCCTTTGGTCTTGCAGTAGAGCCTTGCTTTTTGTTTTCTTTGAGCATGGCTAATGGGTGTGGTGCACATTTTGTTGCCAGCATTTTGTAAAGCTCAACCGGCAGACTGTTCGGGCCAGAGGCTTTCCCCAACTGCACCTTTCGCCGCCACAGTTTCCTCTACCTCTATTAATTTCTAGAAACTTTAGATACTTTTGTGCTAGGCATGGGAAGTGCATCTTTAAGGAGATCAATCACGTCTTCAGTCATATTGGTCACAGCTGAGGAGTTTGTCTGGGCTGAATAGGCTGCAAACACCTCAGCTATGAGCTCCTTCCCCTCTAACTAGCTCCCCTGTTTCTGTTTTGACCTCTAATACCCACTTCTGAGACTGGTCCCCCTTGTCTAATCAGGCCACAAGTTTACCAGCTTTATTCCCAACTTCGTACTGGCGGTGAGCAGTCGCTCTATGTACCGCCCTGGAGACCTTGGTGGCTAGTTTTTTTGTATTCTTGTTGCTTCAGTGCCAAAGTATGGCGCTCACCATGTCCCATTCCAGTTGGCAGTCACTTTTTCCAGTATGTCCTACTCAAGCTTGTCGAGCCTTACCCTCTTATCCCGCTTGATCCCAGATACAAGGGAGAGTGCCTGGCCCTTCACTACAGTTTTGTATTCCTCCCATATTGAGGGCCGAGCCCACTGTGGTTAAGTTTTCTTTAAAGTAGTGACCTATGCATTCAGTGAGGCCCTTCTGCGCTCTTTTAGGAACCACGGGTTTATCCACCATACTGTCCCTTGTGTCGGGTTTCAGGTTAAATCCTGCCCACACCGGGGAGTGATCCAAGATCCCTCTGGCCAGGTCTCGGACCTCTGAGTATTGGTGTGCCTGCAGGTGCTGTGTGAGGAGGTAGTCCATGCGGGAGAGGCTTCCATGTGCACCAGAGTGGTAAGTATTTTGCCGTTCCTGCGGGTTCTGTGTTCTCCACAGATTCCCCATTCCCGCCCCCCTCCCCCCCCATTCCCATTGCAGCCAGGAAGCGGACTTGGCACCCCTCTCATTGATTCTTGTGTTGAGCGGTCCCAGTCCTTGCTGGCTGCTGTGTTGAAGTAACTGCCCAACATTAAAGTTCCCTCTGGCAGTTGTAGGGGCAGGGAACCCAGGTCTGGCAACATGGAGGCATTCAAATCTTGACAGCATGTATACCGAGCAAATGGTCCATGTCGGGCCTTCCCACTGCTCCAATAGGGCCACACCTGCCTTGTGGGTCGGACCATGTCCGTTGGGCTCTTAGAGGAGGTGACTTCTTTATTAGGACCCCCACTACCCTGGAGCCCGATGTAGAGCCTGTGTGAGTCCTCATTCTATACCCCCATCTGTCCATAGCTCTGTATGTGTTGCCAATCATGTGCGTCTCCTGTAGCAGAACAATGACTGGGTCATGTCGCTTAAAATACTGAAGGACCGCTCCTCTCTTTATCATATCCCCAAGTCCATTAACATTCCATGACAGTATTTTCAAAGAGCTCCCGCCAGCCATGGTGAAACATTCTTTTGGCCAGAGGGCCCAATCAGCAGTACACCAAATGTCCGCGAACAGGCGGCTGGCCTGCATGGGTTCTGAAGGCACATCCCCGAGTGTAAGTCGACAGTGCGTTTATATGAACAAGATACAACCATATGATTCAAGTAATTTCTCCCACAAAGTCCCCCTCTCCCTGCATGATAGGCTTAGAACTTCCGGGCCTGTCGGTCCTGCCCCCAAGCACTGCTGCAGATACAATTAGAGCAACCTCAGTCCTTTGCTATGCCTCTTAGCACCCACTAGCCTTTATTGTGCTACCCCAAATACTCTGACATGCACTCTGATCGCTAAGCACCTGTTTTCTATTGCACCCTCTGAGTGTCTTCTAGCCACCACTGCCAGTTCCAGCTAGCTTGGCTGCCATTTAGCACATACTGACCGCCACTTTAAAACATTTAATCCACGGCTCAGTGCCCTGGAATCATTGCACCTTTCCTTATCTGGTTTCCGCACAGTTCCTTATAGATCTCCATATTTATCTTCTGCCGCAAAATGTCTCTTCTGGCTTAAATGTCTTGAGGCATAAACCTGCTTTTGTCTCAGTAACTGCAGCTGAATGGTGACTGTTAATGATTAATATTGATACCTCTAGATCCAGAGTTAAGATGACTCCAGGAAAGAAGGTTAAGGGAAGGGTGGCAAAATCACCCAAACCTCACCTAGTTTGCCCCGTACTTCTCAGAGTAACCTGAACTGTTTTCCATTGGCCTAGAACTGGCATAGAATTATGAGCGGAAGAAAAAAAGCCATTGCTAGCAGATGCCCAGTGCATTGCCAAATGTATTACTTTTAATTGTCCTAGTTAAGGGTGTAATGTTAAATAACGTGGATTTGAATGTGTCAACAGGTGTCAGCAAAGATGGGGTGTGTTTCTGTAATTTCCCCATGGAAGCAAAAACTCCAGGGCTGGTCCTGGCAGAAGTGGCAGTGTATTTCCAACCTAGAACCTCTTTGTAGAGATCCTGCCTGAGACAGCTCACACCAAAGACCACTTTAAGCTGACATGAGGACAGTGCAGCTATGATCTACAAAACCGGAGGCTCCGCTACATCAACCTTCCATGATGCGGGACTTGGGTGTTTGTAGTATGAGACTCCTGTCCAGGAACAAGCAATAAGACTAGCAGACCTACTAACCAAAAAACGTAGACCGTACCTGATTGGAAATGAAAGGAGGATGATGTAAGTCCAGACAGAATGAGCGGGAAACTCCTACATAAACTTATTCGGAAAAGACAGAACTGCAAGAGTATGCCTCAAGACTGCGACAGAGCCTCCAAGTGGAATGAACTCTTGATGAATTGATACAGAATATTTGCATTGCTTTTCCTTCATTTGTTTTGATTACCCAAACCAACTGGAATCTGTGATATACCACCTTGACCAATGTTCTTATTGCATCAGCATGGTACAGAGACCTGTCTTTCACATCTGATGGAAGGGTAAAAGCTGCCCTGAATGAAAATATTTTATCCAGAACGTGGTTGAATGAATTGAAAAGCGCCCTAGAAATAAAATAGTCCAACCTTCCCTATGAATAGAGGTCCTAAAAAGAGCTGTGTGCCCTACCACTAGGCTGTATTTCATAGGAAAATGAAACAGTTTTTATCATGCATGTATGTGCAAAATCTGTCACCCTATATATTGCTGTGCATATGCAAAAGGAAAAACTTTTAACAACTTTAGTAGATTGCATAAGAGGTGAACAGGTTTCTTAATTTTATTTTGTCCAATATAACATCGGTCACCATATTCAGGCTTCAAAAACTGAAAGGCAGCAATACTAGCCAATCGCCTTCTTTCTTACTCTTTGCTATTCTCTGACATAATTCAAGTGCAAGAGAGGCACTGGTTACTTTGTTACCTTTTGTTGACGCTCTTCTTTTCTTCCTCTTAAAATATTGTATACAAATAGCAAGGCTAAAGAAAGATGGCAGCTTGCAAAATTGAAAAAAAGTGACCATTTACATTGGGAAAATAAAATGACTGGAATATGCTGGGATTTTGTATTGTGGACAAAAAATGTGATGGAGTGGAAACTCCGCTTGTGCCGAGAAATTCAGATCATGAGCCACCTTAGATGGACATTGCATGTAACACAGGCAACAGTGATGGTAAAACCAGCTGCCTGTGCCGTAATCTATCGGACACTGTAAGACTGTCTCGGCCACAAACTCTGATCTATTGTGCACGTCCAGAGCAGAAGTGCGGCTGTCAATGGTGCAGTAGATGCAGGTGCACAGAGTTCAGAATACTTTAGCCTCCAAGTGAACCCCAACTAAGGATGTATTTTAATACCAAAACAGCACAAAGGGGCCATTTTACTGGCTTGCCCCAGGTCCCATGACACTCTTGCTATGCCACTGGTCCCCAGTGGGATCGACTTTTACAAGGCTGGATATATTAAAGAGGACATTTTGGCAGAATATGTTGATTTCACCAAAAGTTAACAATAGACTCCATGGAATATGACAATAGCTGTAACTTGGTGGCCATTCGAGTTAAGATGGCACCTGTGAGATGTGCTGTGAGAGGATTTGCACTTGTTGGACTCCTTGGAGAAATGCTGGGGAGACAAAAAAATCAAAAGATGTGCAGGAGACAATAAAAGCGACATAAGAGCTTGGGATGGTGAAAGAACTTGCTGGTAAACGACCGAGAAGGAGATGTTCATTTTAAAGAAAAATGAGAACATCCAAGAGAGGAGCTTGCCTCCGGTGAGCTATTGTAGGTCTCATGATGGGTGTACTTCTCGTCTGAGTTAAGCCCTTAACCCTGAGGGAGCTCCTCATGAAATTTTCCGGAATGGAAGCCTTGGCTAAAACAGGATCTAGGACTTCGTGGTATGTTTTTTTTTGCAGACCAGTTAGTAATCCGGATTGGCAAAGCCACTACGTCTGGCTGTGTGCTAATGCTGGTAAAGACAGACATTCACATGTGCTGTTTACATGCATTGCAGGCACCAGTGAGGTTTATCACATTAAACCCTTTCTTATTTGCTTTGTCAATGCTGGGAAAAAGTATCAAAAAAAGGATTGCTTATAGGAGATAAAGAATTGAATGTGAAAATTACGTCCGTGTAGTTTTCAGATGTAAAACAATCCTTGTATTCCAGTGTAAGGACTTCTGGAAGGTGGAATAATGCACCAAACAGCCAGTAGCTTGAAGTAAGAGAGGTGATGCTCCACTTAGTGCAGCCAGTATATTTTGAGAAACTAGTAACAATACATCTTGCAGACAGGTGTGCCTTCAAACCAGACCTAAAAAGGCAGCTCACATAATTTGAATGTTTCCCTGGGTGCAAAGGATGAAACAGTTGCATGGATACTTCATCCTTCTTTGTTTGAAGTACAGACACAAGAAAAAGGAAAGTTGCGCGCAGCCTTTGGAAGCACGGCCTCGTGGGTGCAAAGTCTGATATAATTGTGGCCCTGCCTTGGGCCTTTAGTTGTGCGATTTAAAGATTGGTATGTAAGAGGAGCATGGAAAATAAGATTAACTAGGCACACCAACGACCTGGCCAGACAAGCTGAAGGAAGATTGGCAACACAATTATTCTGACTGAGTAGTTGGCCTGACCTGATGTACTCTGCACTTGTGTTCTTCTCTTTGAGTTTGTGTAGGTCTTCCACTTTACTGTGTTTATGTAGTAAGTGAACCACACTTTATTTGAGTAAATTATCCTCGATGAAACCAGATATGTAAAGGATGGTCTGTAACGGGACTCCTAATAACTTCTGCTTTAAAGGGACGTTCAGGCGTTCTAGAGTCTTTCTTGCTTATTTTCCCTTTGAATAATTTTTTTTTTGTATCCTTTTGTTCTGCGTGTATTTTAATTTATGCCAACATTACCACTTTCATCATCTACGTGGAGGACGTTCAGATCTTCACAAGATGTACTTTTAACCATATTATTTCCTTTGATTACGTTATGTACCAAAAGGTTCTATGAAATTGAAAAATAAGCTTTTAATCTTTACCCACTTCAATGCATTGATGCAGCAATTAACTGGTGGAAGATGATTATAAACATTGAGCTGGAGCTGTATTTGCATCCGTGCAAAACCTCGATAATTTTGAGCACACAACATTTACATTGAAATCTGTAGATTCTCCAGTATTGGGGTATCTTTCATAGATTCACATACTTGAATCATTCCCCGTCGTCGAAGTGGGAGTCCCACGGTACATAGAATAGCAGTACAGCAATAGAATAGCTAAAAGAGCAATAGGAAGTATTGAGACATGGAAATCAATAGGAAAAATTTTGTCACTTTAATAACTTATCCAAGTCATTAGATATGGTCCAAACTCCAGCCAATCAGGCCACAGCACCCTCTAGAACCTTCTCCCCAGAGGCTCAAGCTCTCAGATTTTCTACCGCACGTCGTGTGAAGGGAGTCTCCCTGAGCTCTGCTCAGTACTTCAACTTTTTCTTCAGATTCTTCATAACATCTCTACAATGTCTTCTACAAAGATGTCACTCTTCAGACACTGAATCTTGTGGGAAGCTCCGGCTTCATTCTGAGGACCCACAGTGTATTTACTGCCTTTACCCTGACCATCAGGTGAGAGTGTAAAATATGCAGGACTTTTCCACAGAAAACTCTAAGACAGAGGGGCGTCTTCTTCTGTGGCTACAAAAGCTCAAGAATAAGGATAATCCTTTGTCAGACGTTGAGTGACTCTTCTCTCAGGACTGTTGCCTCTAAGATGAGGACTAGTGAGGCGGAGATGGTATCTCCTGAGGCTAAGGTGTTGAAAAAACAACACACCAAACCTGCAGACCAGCCTTCCTCATTAAAAAAAAGCCCCAGCTCCTCTGAAGGGCCAGTCTATGCCCTCTACGCCTCCGAGATCTGCCTCTAAGACTCTGGCGTCGACGTCTCTCCATGGGATGCATTTGTCTCAAAAGACTGATCCCTCGTCGACGAGCTCGTCATCGAATCCCTCGTTGACTAAGTCTTCCGTCGCCACTACTACGACGGCAACCTCCTTCTCATCTCCTAAACCTGCAATGATCATGTCGTTGTCGTCTTCTCCGTCAACACTGGTGTCGGTGATGGTGAGGCCTCACTCGTCTACCACCTCAATCATTTCGTCGTCGACGAAAAAGAGTATCGTCTCCGGTCATGCGTCGACGGACGCTTCTTCGTCGACGAGACACTCAACGGCGTTCAAGACTCTTCCTGCTTCGTCGATGGATGCTTCGTCGACGACCGCGTCGTCGACGGCTCAGAAGTCAGAACTTCAACGACGTTCTCTGTCGACGGCCGCATCATTATCAGCGGAATCCTTTGCTCCATCTTCAGCTTTAATGTCTTTAGTCCCCTTGCAGCCTTCAGCAACACTTTTACCGCCCTCAAGAGTAACGGAGGCTTCCATACTTCAGCGTAGAAACTCTTCTTTGGACATTTTGTTGCCAGTTCAAGCATCCCCTAATCTTCCTGTAGAGCTCTTTGATTATGGGGCTGATGAAGAGGAAGAGGATGACCGGTTCAGTGCTGCTCGCAGTCCTTCTGAGCTGCTCATCAAATGCCAGGATACTGAGGATGACCAGGGGTATGATTATCCAGAACATAATACTCAACCACCACTTGAGATTCCAAAGACACAAATGCCCATTTCCAATTTGCAACATATGCTTGACTATTTCCGTCGTTTTCCCCAATCAGTCGGCCTCATCTGTTCCTCAGACAGATTCCTCCGCCTTCATCCATCATCAGGTCACCCCTGCAGTTTCTCCAATCGCATCGACATCTCACCACCCGGAGGACGCACATACCTCTGACGAGGACAGAACAGGGGAGTTGGACGAAAGATCCCTACTTTCCAAGTGGGACAATGATCAAATCCAGACTCCATCGCCTACCACTCCAACTCCTGTCGACTCTCCACCAGCTGACATAGGTGGTTTTCATCTTCTCATGGATAGAGCGGCCAAGAGGTTCCAACGTCCTATAGTCACCAAGGACGAGGACTGTTTTCTATATGATTTCAAGGACCAGCCACGGAAACGGGTCCGGGCTGTACCAATTATCGACTTCATCTGGCAGGAGGGTTTGAAAGTCATGAAGACCCCTGCCTCTCTTCCTGCAGTCCTGACACGCCTGGATAAAAAATGCAAGGCATCGGATGATTCACCAGCCTGTCTTATTGGTCAACCGAAGCTGGACTCTGTTATCTCCCCAGCGGCACAACGTCGTGCCAGGAACCCCTCGTCTCCGTTAACGGCTCCTCCAGATCGAGATGGCAGACGTCTTGATTCAATTGGGAAGAAGTTTTCCACCATGGCTGCAACTACGGTCCGAGCGGCTAATTCCCTGGCTATCCTAGGCCAATACGACAGGCAAATGTGGTCAGACATTTCCCCCTTCATTGATACGTTGCCTGAGGCCTCAAAAGCGGAAGCTTTGAAGATTCTTCAGGAGGGAGAACAGATCTCCGTCGATCATTGATTGTGCAGTGGATGTCTCCTCGGCGGGCTTTCGCCAACTAGCAGGTGCAGCGGTCCGGCAAGGCTGGCTGAAGGCTACCTCGTTTCGGCAGGAGGTACAAACAGATTATTGATATGCCTTACGACGGCGAATCACTTTTTGGTCAGCATATCGATGACGCCCTCCAGGCAATCAAAAAGGATACCGACACTGCACGTGCTCTGGAGACTCTGCAATTTAAGAAGCAGCCTTTTCATGGTGCAAGGGGTCGTGGCCCCTCCTCTTCCTTTCGGGGAGGTTACAATCAATACAGGCAGTACCAACCTTACCAGGGTCAGCAGCGTTACTCCTTTTCCCAGCAGCAGTCGTTTCGACAACCGTCGGCTGCCTTTTACAAGCAGTACAGGGGGAAATCCTTGCAGAGGTTCCTAAAAAAAGCAGTGACAACTGCCACCTGCCAACCCCTCGACCCATCAATCCAACCAAGGTTGGAGGGCGAATCTCCCACTTCTCCAATTGGTCCGCAATAACTACAGATCGATGGGTTGTGGACATAGTGTCCAGAGGCCACACTCTGGAATTTGTGAAACTCCCTCCGAACTCTCCTCCCAGAGATCCTCCTCCTGCTCATCTAAAGGAACATTTATGTCAAATCAATCTCGTTACAGAAGGGAGCCATCGAAGTGGTACCAAATCTACAAAGGGGTGCAGGTTTCTATTCAAGATTCTTCCTCATCAAGAAAAAATCGGGGGAGTAGCGCCCCATTCTGGACCTTCGTTCCCTCAACAAATTCCTCAAGAAGCAAAGTTTCCGGATGTTGTCTCTCCAGGAAGTGCTTCATTTACTATCTCAGGGGGATTACATGACCACACTAGACCTTCAGGATGCCTATTTTCATGTCCCTATCCTGACACAGAAAATTCCTGCGCTTCAGAGTGGCTGGCAGAGACTTCCAATTCAAGGTCCTTCGCTCTGCGCCCAGTGTGTTCACCAAGGTCTTGGCACCGCTGGCAGCACATCTTCGTCAAGCTGGCGTCCAAATATTTCCCTACCTCGACGACTGCCTTATCAAGGCGCAGTCGCAACCAGACACTCTATTATGCCGGTCTCTTTTCCAATCTCTGGGTCTATCCATCAATCTGGAGAAATCTCAGTTCAACCCCTCTCGTGAGAACGTTCTTGGGAGCCGTCATAGACACACGGCAAACAAGGGCATTTGTCTCAAAGACCACAGCAGATTTGCAAACTAGCAACCCTCCTGCGCACAAAAGTCTGTTTCTGTTCGACAGTTCAAGTCGCTTCTGGGGATGCTAGCTTCCTGTATTCCCCTCATTCCCAACTGTCTCCTAAAAACGAGACCCTTACAAGAGGGACTCGACATCCAATGTCAACAAGTTTCAGGATCTTTCAAAGATCTCATCAACATCACTTCTCAGATACGAAGAGCGTTGCTATGGTGGACTCGCATCCCAAACATCTCAGTAGGCCGTTCGTTTGTAGTGGACGCTCCAAATTTCATCCTCACGACCGATGCCTCCCTCGAGGGGTGGGGGGCGAATCTTCAAGGCCTCAGTCAAAGGAAAATGGGACTCTCTCCAACAAACTTGGCACATAAACCTCTTGGAGTTGCTATCAATATTCCTGGATCTAAAATCCTTTCGCACCCTCATTCACGGAGCTTCAGTGTTGATCAGGACGGACAACAAGCATGCATTACGTGAACAAACAAGGGGGCATGAGATCCACTTTGCTATCCCTACAAGCTCAAAAAATTTGTGATTGGGCGATTCAGCATCAGATCACTTTAACAGCAGTCCATGTTCCGGGAGTATCCAACAATCTGAAAGACACGTTAGTGACAGATTCCTTACCTTAGAATATCCCCAGGCGTCAGGCTGGATCCGGAAAGTTTTTTGCGTAGCAGTACCCTTGCGCGTCGGTAGGCGGCGTCGTGCGGCTTCGCGTCTGTCGTCGGCGCCGGGATGACGTCGCGGGCAGTACTTAGGCGCTGCCCCTGCGCGCTGACGTCAGTTCTTCTTTTTCCGCGCCAGCAAGCGCAGAACCTGGAAGAGCAGTGCCCTGGTCATTTTTTGACCATACTTTTTGGTGAATTTTTCACTGTTTTTCTCAATCGACTTCAAGGTGTCGTAGGGATGCCCGGGTTTAAACGTTGCGGCGCCTGTGCCCGGATGATGTCCGTCACAGACCCGCATTGGGAGTGTCTTCTGCCGAGGCCACGACACGGAGTCTTGTACCGACTGCCAGGCCCTCAACCCGAAAGCTTTGCGAGAGCGTTCTCAAGCTCCTCGAGGCCCGGCATTCGGCTCCGCGGAAGCCCCGGTCGCGTGAGAGGTCCAGGGGTCGATCGCGGAGTCCACACCGGTCGTCGGCATCGAAGTCTTCTTCGTCCGGTAAGTCGAAACACAAAAAGTCCAAAAAGCATCATCGCTCTAGGACTTCGCCTCGCCGGTCTCGCGACTCGGCTGAGGCCCCTCCCGGCACCGTCCCCGCGGCCCCGGACATGCCTGTGGAGTCGCACCCGCAATACCCGTCCTTCCCGGGTTCGGGGGCGGATCCGGCCCAAGTGCAGGAATTCCTGTCGGCCATGGCCCGCCTCTTCGGGCCTCCAGGTCCCTCCGGTGCGCCTTCGGGCCCCGCGGGCCCTGATGGGGTTGCTCCGGCGTCGCACGTTCCTCCAGCCTCGATCCCGGCTTTGGCCCCGGCCTCGATCCCGGCTCCGCAACCCCCATTGACGCCGGTCGACCTAACGACACACCGCCGGCGCCGATGTCTCCGGTGCCGTTCTCGACGCCGCCTGGGGCTCCGGGCGGCGTCGTTCCCCAGTTCCGGACATAGACCCGGACCGACGTCGCTCAACGCCGGTTCCGGCGCCGATGAGACCTTGGGTCCCAAATGTCCCTCCTCCCCCTTATTTTGAACCTGAGGAGGACTGGGAGGGGTCTGATGACCCTCTGGCACTACAGTGTCAGTACGATGAGGACTGGACAGAGGGTCTAGGGGATGCCAGTGGTCTAGATACTTCCCCTGACACTGGCATGCTGTCTCCTCCCGTGGCTACGGAGGAGGGAGCCAATTTTGCAACGGTGTTGCGTAGGGCGGCTGGAGCCTTACATCTCCAACTCCCTGCTGTGGCGGTCAAGGTTAATCTCTTGACAGAGGTGCTTCAGCCGGCAGCCTCCTCTACGGAGACTGTGCTGCCGTTTAACGACGCCCTCACTGACGTTCTTTTGGGCGCCTGGTCCAAGCCCAACACAGGGGCTCCTGTGGATAGGAACGTGTCCCGACGCCATCGCCCAGCTCCGGGCGACCCCCTGTTTCTCTGTCCACCCCATCCCTGAGAGCTTGGTTGTCCAAGCCTCCGCTTCCCAAACCGCCTTCCCTACCGCCCCTCCGGATAGGGAATCCAAACGCCTGGATCAATTTGGGAAGAAGGGTTTTTCTTCCTCCAGTGCTGGCTTGCGGTCCATCAACACCGCTTGCCTTTTGGGCCGATATACCCACTCCTTGTGGGATTCGGTGGCGAATGTTTTGCCCCAGTGTTCTGAGGAGGTCCAGACACTGCTTTCCCGCGCCATTGCGGAAGGAAGGGATGCGGCCAAATACACAATCCGATGTGGCCTTGATACCGCCGACTCGCTGGGCAGGTCTATTGCAACGACTGTGGCGCTACGACGCCACGCCTGGCTGAGAACCACTGGTTTTTCAGGGGATGTCCAGAATACTCTCATGGACATGCCCTTTGATGGAGTCGGTCTTTTTCGGTCCAAAGCAGACCATGCGTTGGAGCGCTTTAAGGACTCACGGGCTACTGCCAAGTCCCTGGGCCTTTCTGCTACACGCCCTCCGCTGACTTCTGCTTTTCGCCCCTATCGTGGCCACGGAAGGGGTGCCCCGTCACGTCAGCAGCCCGGCCACCGGCCCGCGCAGCAGGCGTCTTCGCGTGGCCGAGGACGTGGATTCCGCCGTGGCGGATCGGGCCACCACCTCCAACCCGTCCGCGGCCTCCAAACCCTCCTAGTCCCTCCTTTCAGGTGCACAGTACGCCGGTAGGGGGCAGGGTCCGCCATCACCTTCCCCACTGGCGTACCATCACCTCGGACAGGTGGGTCTTGGACATTGTCCGAAGGGGCTACTCCCTCCCCTTCGAGTCCACCCCCCTCAGCCATGCCACCTCAATTCCACCGCATGTCAGGGGATCACTTGGTACTTCTGCAGAAGGAAGTCACGGCCCTCTTGGCCAAGAGGGCCATCGAGCATGTTCCGACCCCAGAAGTAGGGCGTGGTTGCTACTCCCACTACTTCCTGGTGCCCAAAAAGGACAAGGAGGACATGCGTCCTATCTTGGACCTCCGGAACGTCAATCGCTTCCTCCGGAAGGAGAAGTTCAAGATGCTCACCCTAGCTCGGGTCTTGACTGCCCTCGACCCTGGAGACTGGTTGGTAGCGTTGGACTTGCAGGACGCATATTTCCACATCCCCGTCCTGCCGGCCCACCGGCGTTACCTTCGGTTCACGGTAGGCCCCGAGCATTTTCAGTTCACTGTGCTCCCCTTTGGCCTTACCAGTGCCCCTCGGGTGTTCACGAAAGTGATGGCGGTGGTCGCAGCTCATCTGCGCCGGGCAGGGGTTTCAGTCTTCCCCCTACCTCGACGACTGGCTGCTGAAGGCGGGCTCGTCACAGGCAGTCGTCTCCCACCTCCAGACTACCGCCGAACTCCTGCACTCGCTGGGGTTCTCCATCAATGTGCCAAAGTCTCATCTGATTCCCTCTCCACAGCTCCTTTTCATCGGAGCAGTTCTGGACACGACGCAGTTTCGGGCCTATCCTCCCGAACGGCGAGTCCGGGATATTCAGGCTATGATTCCGATCTTTCAGCCTTTATCCTGGGTTTCGGTACGGATGACCCTGAGGCTGCTGGGCCTCATGGCCTCCTGCATCCTGCTGGTCAATCATGCCAGATGGCATATGCGGGCTCTGCAGTGGGACCTGAAGTTCCAGTGGGCGCAGCACCAGGGCAACCTGTCCGATCACGTCCAGATCTCGGAGGGGACTGCAAAACAGTTGCAGTGGTGGCTCTCGAACCGGCAATGGGTCATGGGCAGATCCCTCTCCCTTCCCCAACCAGAGCGCACAGTTGTGACGGACGCGTCCCTTCTGGGATGGGGCGGTCACATGGGAGAGGCGGAGATCAGAGGCCTCTGGTCTCCGGCGGAGTCCCGGCTCCATATCAACATTCTGGAGCTCCGGGCGATCCGACTTGCACTCAAGGCATTCCTTCCCTCTGTCAAAGGGAAGGTAGTGCAGGTGTTCAGACAACACCACCGCCATGTGGTACTGCAACAAACAGGGCGGGGTGGGGTCGTGGACCCTTTGTCAGGAGGCTCTGCGCCTCTGGACATGGCTGGAACATCAGGGCATGTTCCTGATGGTTCAACACCTGGCAGGTTCCCTGAACGCCAGGGCGGACGAACTCAGCCGCAGGTGCATGATGGATCACGAATGGCGTCTTCACTCGGAAGTGGCGCAAGGACTCTTTCTACAGTGGGGAGAGCCTTGGTTAGATCTATTCGCCACCGAAGAGAACGCGCAATGTCATCAGTTCTGCGCGTTGGAATTTCCAAGGCGGCACTCGCTCGGCGACGCTTTTCGTCACGAGTGGAGTTGCGGTCTATTGTACGCCTTTCCGCCTATACCACTTCTACCCAGAGTGTTGAAGAAGATTCGGCACGACCGGGCCCAAGTCATTCTTGTGGCACCGGACTGGGCTCGAAGAGTTTGGTATCCCGAGCTACTCAATATGAGCGTAGATCCCCCGATCCGTCTGCCTCTTCGGGAGGATCTTCTGTCGCAGCAGCAGGGGACGGTCCTCCACCCGAACCTGTCCAGCCTCCACCTGCTTGCGTGGAGATTGAGCGGCGGCAGTTGATTCCTTTCGACTTGCCTCCCGAAGTTTGTGATGTGATTCTGGCAGCCAGGCGTCCCTCCACTAAGGTGGTATACGCCTGCAGGTGGAACAAATTTGTGGCATGGTGCACAGCAAAGGCTGTGAATCCCCTTTCTGCCCCTCTTTCTGAGGTCCTTCTGTTCCTTCTCTCTCTGGCCCAACAGGGTTCTGCCCTGGGTACCATCAAGGGTTATCTTTGTGCTATCTCGGCCTTCCTCAGGCTCCCTGATCAGCCCTCCCTTTTCAAGTCCCCTGTTAACAGGTTCTTAAAAGGCATTACACACCTCTTCCCTCATGTTCCGTTTGTGATGCCTCAGTGGGACTTGAACTTGGTTCTTACCTTTTTAATGTGCGCTCCCTTTGAGCCTCTACATAACTGTCCTCTTCGTCTTCTGACTCTGAAGACAGCCTTTCTGGTGGCCATCACCTCTGCTCGGCGGGTGAGTGAGCTCCAGGCTCTATCTTGCAAACCTCCCTTTCTGTCTGTTCATCCAGACAAGGTTGTTCTTCGGACGCGTCCGTCCTTCTTGCCAAAGGTGGTTACTGCTTTCCACATTGGGCAGACCATCACTTTGCCCACCTTCTTTCCGCATCCTTCCAGAGAGGAAGAGAGGCTCCACCGTCTGGACCCAAAACGTGCGCTCTCCTTCTATATTGACCGCACAAAACACTTCCGGGTGGATGACAAGCTCTTTGTTGGCTACGTGGGCGCCAAAAAAGGTCAGGCGGTGCACAAAAGGACCATCTCCCGCTGGGTTACCTTGTG
Organism: Calotriton arnoldi; assembly: GCA_963921515.1. Lineage (NCBI taxonomy): Eukaryota > Metazoa > Chordata > Amphibia > Caudata > Salamandridae > Calotriton > Calotriton arnoldi. The sequence goes on along the minus strand of CAWUFW010000413.1, from coordinate 3,770,626 downwards.
CATCAAGACCTGCTATTCTTTGGCTAAAAAGGAGCCTCCTGTTGGGCTGCGTGCCCATTCCACCAGGGCAACGGCTGCTACCACAGCCTTGGGCCGCGGTGTTCCGCTGCCGGTTATCTGTCAGGCAGCTACGTGGGCCTCGCTGCACACGTTTACAAAGCATTACTGCCTTGACAGTCTGGTCCGGAGGGACGGCTTCTTTGGCCGTTCTGTCCTCCAGGACTTCCTTGTCTGATCTTTGTTCGCAGACCCACCACCGGGGTTGGTATTGCTGGGGTATCTATTCTAAGGTAAGGAATCTGTCACTAACGTGTGTCTTTCAGATGCACAAGTTACTAACTTGTGTAACGATATATCTGTAAGAGACAGTAGTTAGTGACAGATTCCTTACCGCCCACCCATCCTCCCCGTTCTGCGAACTGATTTCTAGGGTTAAGGACATCCCTTTCAGGGCCCTAGTATTTTTCAGACACCTATGTCCGCTTCTTGCATGGCTCTGCGTTCCTGGCGCGGAAAGTCGTGTACAGAACTGACGTCAGCGCGCAGGGGTGGCGCCTAAGTACTGCCCGCGACGTCATCCCGGCGATCACGACGCCGACGACGGACGCGGAGCCACACGACGACGCCTACCGACGCGCAAGGGTACTGCTACGCAAAAACTTTCCGGATCCAGCCTGACGCCTGGGGATATTCTAAGGTAAGGAATCTGTCACTAACTACTGTCTCTTACAGATATATCGTTACACAAGTTAGTAACTTGTGCTTCTAGCGGACTCCCTGAGCAGGTCGGCCTCATCCAACCACGAGTGGGGAACTTCATCAACCTACGCTGGACCACCTCTTTCAGCTATGCAGTCGTCCCAATCTAGATTTATTTGCGATCAAGTTGAACCGCAAATGCCCATTCTACGCAAGTTGGCTTCCCCAACCAGGATCATGCGGGAATGCATTTTTGATGAACTGGTCGAAAATTTATGCTTACGCTTTTCCGCCGATTCCCCTAGTCCCAAGGGTGCTTCGAAAAATGCGGAAGGAACCCTGCCGCATTCTTCTCATAGCCCCCAGATGGCCTCGCCAGTTTTGGTTTACGGAACTCCTCCTTCTGTCGGAGAGCGATCCAATTTTCCTGCGTCCAATACCGAATCTTCTGACCACGGTCAGATCTGCCATCCGGATCCAACATCTCTGCGATTAGCAGCCTAGCGCCTGAACACGGAGTTTGCTAACTTAATCATTCCTTCAGACTGCAGGGAGGTCTTTGCTAACGCCAGAGCACCTTCCACTGTCAACCTACAAACTAAAGTGGAAACGTTTTTGTCTTTGGTGTGAAGCTTCTAATGTTCACCCTGTTCATTCTACTCCAGAGCAGCTTTTGCCTTTTTTCTTACAATTGGCAAAATCCGGCCTTTCTCACTCTACCCTCAAGGTTTTTCTGGCCGCAATGTCCAGATTCTGGCAGGATGGTTCTAATTCCCTTTATTCTTCAAGAATTATTCAACAATTTTTCAAAGGCCTATTCCGGATGTTTTGGCCCCCCCCCAATCCGAAGCCCGCCTTGGCATCTGAACATTGTGTTGGCACAACTCATGAAGCCACCATTTGAGCCCATTCATAGGGCTGGTCTAACATTTATCTCCTGGAAGACATCGCTGCTTTTAGCTCTTACTTCTGCTCGGCGAGTCAGTGACATAGCCTTTACTATTAAACCGCCATTTCTTCACTTCACCAAGGACTCTGTGGTGCTTCGCACTAATCCGGCCTTTATTCCTAAAGTACCATCTGATTTCCACCTCAATGAGCCGGTCATCTTAAAGACTTTTTTCCCTAATCCACAGTCTCCAGCGGAAAAGACTTTACATTCTCTTGATAAGAGATGTTTGAAATTTTATTTACAAAAGGCCACCAGTATCCGTAAAGCGGATCAGCTTTTTGTGGCCTACGGCAGGATGCATAAAGGACGTCCAGTGACTAAACAGACTATTGCACGTTGGATAGCTGCTGCAATTGCCTTTTGTCATCAGCAAGCGGGAAAGCCACTTCTTGCTAAGGTTAAAGCTCATTCTACTAGAGCAGTCTCTTCTGCTGCTCTCTTTGCTGGTGTGCCTATTCATCAGATCTGCAGAGCTGCAACATGGTCCAGCAGGCACACTTTTACCAAACACTACTGTCTGGAAGCTGCAAGCAACGCTGACACAGCTGTAGGGCAAGCTGTGCTACGTAATCTTTTTAAGTAAGGTGAGCCTCTGTTTCTTCCCTCCTGCACAGAATGTGTGTGTGTGTATATGTATATATATATATATATATATATATATATATTTGTATTTTTGCAGATGTGCCCATATTTACGGCTATCCTGTAATATATGTATTTCTCTTGTAATCTGTTTACGATTGACCTATGGTTTACCATGCACAATTCTAGAATTACTGCTATCTACTCTGATTCAAGCATGTGAATCTATGAAAGATACTCCAATACTGGAGAAGAACATAAGTTACTTACCTGTAAACTGTGATTCTCCAGTATTGGTATCTTTCATAGATTCACATGCGACCCACCCACCTCCCCTCAGAGGCTCCCCTCTTCTCTTGGCTCTTATGCCACACTTGTGCTAGAAAATCTGAGAGCTTGAGCCTCTGGGGAGAAGGTTCCAGAGGGTGCTGTGGCCCGATTGGCTGGAGTTTGGACCATATCTAATGACTTGGATAAGTTATTAAAGTGACAATTTTTCCTATTGATTTTCTATGTCTCAATACTTCCTATTGCTCTTTTAGCTATTCTATTGCTGTACTGCTATTCTATGTACCGTGGGACTCCCACTTCGACGACTGGGAATGATTCAAGCATGTGAATTTATGAAAGATACCAATACTGGAGAACCAAAGTTTACAGGTAAGTAACTTATGTTCTTATGCCACAGATGCAAATTTTCTGCATATGTGGATTTCCAAAATTTCCTTGACACATGTAATAAACTGAAACTGTAGGGGACCTAAAAATGTATAAATCTGGAGAGCAAGCCAATTTGGTAGATAGATCACAAGAATAGGTTTGTTAAATGTATAATGTTTGATTTAAGTAGTGAAACTCGTGTTAAATTAATAGTTTCAATCTAGTCTTAAGTTGACTGGTACGACACATTGCCAGCTCCCGATTTGTGCATATCAGGTTTGCAAAGATCTACACACTGTCAATCTTAGTTTTTGAGTAGGTTAGACATGAGGCATTGCCCATTTAAGACAGCCCCTCACCAAGGTTATTTCGTCTATTCAGTACCATGCAGAATCCATAAAGAATGTGCGAACAGCCACCGAAAGCTTTGCTGCGAACCCGATGTTCTACAGACCGATTGCCATTGCGTTGGACACCAAGGGGCCAGAGATCCGCACAGGAGTGGTTGTTGGGGTGAGTAATCTCAGCGGAAAATGAGGGCTGTGTGTATGTGCTAGACGTAGAGAAGGTGATGTAGAGAGATGTTACTGTGTATTAAGGGTGTCTAACATAGGCCCTGATGTGCTGTATTCATTCCAGATTTTCAAAATGTCCACATAAGACAAATTTACATTTAGTTAGCCTACATGCTACTCATTTAAATAGACGGTGGTTGTTACTAAAATTTATAGTGGATCGGGCCCATCAGGACCTACTTTGGACAACCCCGATGTATGTTTGCTTTGTTTGGCAAATTATCCACATCAGGTGATCCAGTTTTCAGCTTTCCTGCTTTCTAAAGGTTTAAAATTAGCACTACGTTTTCTATATTGCCATATATATCTGATTATGAGACCCAGTGCAACTTATAGATGAAACACTACATTTTTAGGTAATCCGGTTCCCAAAGATTCTGGGACTTTGGAATGTTACTTGCTATATATTTTCCCCTCTTACTGCAGTGTCTTAGGAATGTGGCCTAGCTCAAGAACCAACGTATTGTGCTATCAACTCCGTGATAGAAATACCTTAATTTGATTCTCTTCCATAATTGCAGCACACGTTTCCTTAAACAGAGTGGTGGTAATAAATAATGAAATAGTCACAGGTCAATAATGAGTGCCTTTCATGCAGATACAGCAATTGTTTTGGGATCCTCATTGTCCACATCCTTAGAGCATTTGTGATCAGTTCTTTGCCTTCTCCTTTTTCCAGTTGAATCTGGGACTATTTACAGCTTTTTTTCCGTCTAACAGGAGTAACTCATTCCTTTTTTCACCAGTCCACTTTTCAGTAGAGCTTGAAGTCCAGTGGATGACTTTCTCTCCTTCCTTGGTTGATAAGATGAGAACAATCTTTCTTTTCATCCTGTCAAGCGGGGTAGAACGATATTCAATAGCTCGTCTTCTAACACTCAAGGTGCTAAATTCGAGCACCAGCTATGTTAGTAAATGTAATGCCCAACATGTGACCTTTCATAGGCATCAGTCTCTCGAAGAGTTGGCTCCCTTTTCACTATAGGCTATTCCTCTTCTTTCCAGAGGATGAGCAGATGCCCGAGGAAGTGTCTTCTGTCCAATGTCTCATTTGTTCCTTCCAGCACCCTCACTATTTTCTTTTTACCGTGCAGGGCGACAACGCTGAGGTGGAACTGGTCAAGGGCTCATGTGTTAAGGTCACTCCAGATGATGCCTTCAAAGACAAGTGTGATGACAAGGTCATCTGGGTGGACTACAAGAACATCAGTAAGGTGGTCACGGTTGGTGGCAGGATCTTCGTGGATGACGGACTCATATCACTGCTCGTCAAGGAAATTGGTAATTGGTGGGTGACGGGCAAAGTATAACATTATTGGGCCACAGATGTATGACCGGTGAGGAGCATGGATATTACCACAGTCCAACACAAGTGTGACAATGATGTAGTGTTCAATATTCCTTACCATCCATGATTGATAGTCACATCGATGATTGATACCCATTGTCACATGTAATCGATATCCATTGCCACATATGATCGATCCATTTCCATTACTGCCTCTGATATTCATTGCAAACCGTGATCAATATTCCATCCCATTAGTGGTTAATAATCCTTGCCACCTATGATAAATATTCATTGAAAATCATTGTCTAACTGATCTATGCCCATTGCCACCTGCGAGTAAAAATCATTGCCACCGGTGAATGATGCCCATTGCCACCAGTAACACTAGTGACCGCAGGCCATCGCCATTAGTGACCGACCTCCATTAGCCACATGTAATTGGCACCTGTGATTGATATTGATTGCCACCTTTGAGGTTCCTTCACATCAATATCCTTTGCCACCTGTGATCATCTTTTGCCACCTGTGATCAATATTCATTGTCAGACATTGGCTCATGTTCAGTTGGTTCAGTCCATAAGATCCATAATGTACAGCCAGAAGATTTCATCTCTCGGCACAGCAAAGACCTCATAATAATAATAACGTACTTTGTATATAGCTCTTCGTATCACACTTTCTAACCAGTGAAAATACTACTTTTACAGCGTGAATCTTTTCTGGATTCGCATGCTGTGCATTATTATGCGATCTAGTGGTTGGGTCCGGAATTCTCATTTTTTTCATAGTCCTTTTTCTATTTTTGTTTTGTTGTTGTTGGGTGTTGATGGATCCCCCATTTGGTGTTTTCTGTGACGTTGAGCACCCTCCCCCGAAAGCTCCCACTCGTGGTCGCCATCTTCAGATTCTTTTTTACCGCCATTGGGTCTGGATGCCTTGCTGAGGCCTCTCCAAGTCATGAAAAAAGAAAAGTTTGAAAGAAGTTTGTTGAAAGAATTCAGAATAAGATCGAGGAGAGATACCAGGGAAGATTCCTGTTGTGAAGAGACGTTTTTCCTTGACAGTTAGAGAATGTCCTGACACGGGGCTCCCTGTTCTGCGTGATGGAGAAGACTCCTTTTCAATTCTGCCCGAAATGTCGTCATAAGTTCGTGCAGAAAGAGCATCAGGTGTGTAACCTCTGTCTGCCACTTGCCCATCAAAACTACGACTGCGAGGCCTGTGCGGGGTTCACCTCAAAGACGCTGATGGCAAGAGAAGCAGACAGGCGCATTATGCCATGCAGGAACAGAGGCAGACCCCATCCTTAACCCCTTGCATGCTCGGGACGGCTGTCATACGTCACGGTGGGCGTGTGCGGAGGACGGCCGGGGGCCGTCCGAATCCCGCCCACAATGCAAAACGCCCGCACAGCGCAAAAATTTGCGCAGCATGCAAGGGGTTAAGAGACCTGGGTCTGTCGAGCGGCAACGACAAACCTCGTCGAGGGGGAACCTCTCCAGACCAAAGACGAGACCCCAGGTAACTCTGAAAAAACCTTCTTTGCCAGAGTCCAAAGCAGAAAGGGCAGCCTCTACGTTGAAAAATCAGAGTGAAGGCAAACCCAGAGGCTAAGAACCCCTCTGATCACTTGACAGGGAACACCGCAGGTCTCCCGACAAGACTACTTTGTGGAAGGATGTTAAAAGTCAAGACATTTTGAAGTTGAAAGGGAAAGCTCTTGGGAGGAGTCAAAGTACTCGAGGAAACCTCGTCGAAAGATTCCTTGACTTTGAAAAGAAAATTTATGTTGGGGCTGACCCCGAAGAACGCTCAACAGAGAGGAAAAAGCGGCATCTCGAAGCAGAGATGGCAGCGTTAATCCAGGAAAAAGGATTTCGACACTTCTCTTAAGGAATTTCCAATTGCCCTATGAACAGGGTGAGGATGAGGTCGGGGAAATGGACCCTCCCATGACACCAGAGCCTCAGGAAGAGCAGGAGGAAATCCTACAAAGAAGAGCAAGACTGCTTGGGAGTGTTTCAGGGGTCGGAAGACTCCGAATATGCCAAGACTCAATGGCATGACCTTGAGACAGATTCCCCTGAAGAAGGAATAGACTGTTTACAGTTGAGGCCTTTGCATCCGAATGACATTGCGATGTATAGTCAAATCATAAAAAAGGCTGCAGACCAGTATGGAGTTCAGCTGGAAGAGAAAACACAATGTTTTCTCATAGAGACTTTAATACCATCACAAACTAGGAACCAGTTCCTCCCACTGTACTGTATCAGGAAAGGAAGGCATTCAAGGAGCCTGCTGCATGCAGAGCGGTGAAATCCAAGGGCTGAGAAGAAATATAAGCACTCCTTAAAAGACCCTGCATACATTAAAGGAACGGTGCCGGCTGACTCCATCAATCCATGGTGACGAAAAAAGACAGCCAATATCACATCGATGTCAGGGCCACCCCAGACAAGGAGAGTAAAAAGATCGATCTGATGGGCAGAAAGTTCAAGAGGAGCGCAGCCAGTCAATGCGTAAAACAAAATCCAACATCCAACACCCTCCTTAATAGGTATACATACCAACATCGGGAAAAGATGGCAGAACTCATGAGACTCCTACCAGAGCAATATAGGAAAAGAGCGGCAAGCCTAGCTGAGAGGCAAAAATATTGCAAACACATGCCTAAAATCGGCGTTAGACGCAGTAAAAATCGCAAGTTGCCAAATGATGGCAGGAACAACGTTAAAACGCCACTCTTGGCTGCAAATCTCAGGATTCAAACCAGAGGTGCAAGGTGACCATTCTAAATGCACCTCTCAGTGGGGAACAGGTGTTAAGAGGCACTGTGGATGAAGCGCTGCAACAGCTTAAAAAAAAAACACAAAACGGCAAAATCAATGAGAGCGTTGCAATTTAGGGGAACCTACAGAGAGGTGCTACATTACAGAGGCCTACAAGAAGAGGCACTTTCCAGATTAGCACAGCTCCTCATTGCTTCCAAAGTACCAGTACCAGTACAAGGTAATCAACAGCATCCTCACAACACTCCATACCAGCAGTAAGGACTACAGTCCTTTCAGGGACGATCACATGGGAGGGTACAGCCTCACAGGGGGAGGCACTACCCCATCAAATAAATGATTTGGCCTATATAGGCAGCCTCTCACGCAACACCAGTGGGAGGCAGAATAAAAGCACTTCCTTTAGGAGTGGAGGTAGATGGCGTCAGACACCTGAATATTAAACGTTGTAAAACTTGTATATTGCATAGAACTAGCCAAGTGACCACAAGCAAAGGGACTAAAGAAAAAGGTCCATTCAGATGAGACATCACCTCTACTTAAAGAGGTAAAGGAATTGCTGGAAAAAACGGGCACTAGAAAAGGTGCCCAGAGAAGAGATCTGAAAAGGAAATTACTCGACATATTTCCAGATTCTAGACCTCTGGCTCATAAACAAGTTTATCAAGACACAAAGATTCAAGATAACAACCTTACAGGAGGTCATACCACAGTTGCAAAAAGGGGATTACATAGCAACTATAGATTACTTGCACAAACCAATAAATCCAAAACAAAAGAAATACTTGTGATTTGTAGTGAACACGACTCTCTATTAGTTCAGAGTGCTGGCTTTTGGGATAAAATCCGCTCCAAGAGTATTTACAAAGTGTCTAGCAGCAGTGGCAGCTCACTTGAGAAGACGGGGGATACATATTTATCCCTGTCTGGGCAATTGGTTAGTAAGAGCAGACTCCCGCACCAAATGCAAGGCACATATACAAGAGGTGAATATGACCCTCTTTACACTGGGAGACTCTATAAATATAGAAAAATTGTCACCAAATCCAGAACAAGAAAAACTGTTCCTAGGAGCAAAAATCAGTTTAATGCTAGGGAAAGTAAATCCCAGCGAAAACAGCATAGTGTCGCTACTAAAAAAAACCTCTCCTTTACCAGAAGGGTCAACCTCTGACCGTGAGGACTGTGGGGGAAAATGTTGGGGTAGATGGCCTCATGCATCCCTTTGATTCCATATGTGAGATTACTTATGAGACCAATTCAGGAATGGCTTCAAAACCAATGGTCACAAGCAACATTGAGTTGGGAAGATCTAGTGGTTGTCACGCAGAAACTACAGGAGGACATGGTGTGGTGGAACCGGTCACATTTAACAGAACGAAGGAAATTTGCACAACCAACTCCAACAGTAACCATTACAACAGAGGTCTCTCATATGGGCTGGGGAGCTCACATGGCCTCGCTCAAGGTCAGAGGGGTCTGGAATGGACCAGATTCAGTCCAGCATATCAATGTCTCAAACTAAAGACAGCGTTCCTTGCCTTAAAAGCCTTTCAGAAAGAACTGTTGGGGAGAACAATATTAATCCAACCAGACCATACCACTACAATGTTCTACATAAGCAAGCAGGGAGGGACTCCATCCTTTGCCCTTTGAGGGCTAGCCCAAGAAATCTGGAAGTGGGCAGTGCGGTGACAGATGGATCTAACAGCAGTTCATCTACCAGAGAAGGACAATGTAGAAGTGGACAGATTGAGTAGACCAGCATCATGCTCCCACGAATGGGAACTCAATCAAGTGGTACTCAAACAGATATTTGGGAGTTGGGGCACTCCGGAGGTAGACATAGTCGCAACCCCATTGAACGCAAAATGCCAAAACTTTGCATCCAGACAGCCACACCACCAATCCCTGGGGAATGCTCTGTCGATAGACTGATCAGAGATATTTGCATACCCTTTACCCCGATACCACTGTTACACAGTGATCAAAAAATGCAGAAGGAGCATAGTGACTAATACTAATTGCCCCTCAGTTAGCGAGGCAAATGTTTTTGGAACCAATAGAAATGGCACGGGCAATATTCTGAGATTGTCGAGACAACAAGACCTACTGTCCATTGAAGAGGGGAGGGTTCTACACCCAGAACCAGATTCTGGCAGCCTTACTCCTGAAGACTAGAATTCAGACATCTGGGCCTCTAAGAGAACATAATGGCTGTTTTCAGAGAAGCAAGAAAGTCAACAACAAGAAAGTGTTACATAGCCAAATGGAAGAGATGATCATTGTGGTGTTAGAACATGGGCTAATTACGGAAAAACACTAAAGACTCAACTGTGCTAAAATATCTTACCTACTGGACTGCAAGCTGACGTATGCATCCTTAAAGGCACATGTAGCTGCAATCGTGGCGTACACAAGGGGGCCATATAGGAAGATGTTTCCTCACAACACGAGTAATAAAGCATTTTTTAAGGGATTAAAGACAATTGCACCACCAAGAAGAGTACCAGCATCCACATGGAATCTAAATGTAGTGCTAACTCAACTAATGAACAAAAAACACAGATGCCAAACCGGACACTTTAAAAAACCGCACTCACTTGCACACGCTTTATTTAATAACAGCGGTTGCTAACCAGTGTCTATTACCCACAGTTCATTTATTTTGAAAAACCTTTTTGTCACGCACAGGGAACCAAAGACAAATTATGAACAGTATTTGTTTCTCCCACCCACAATAATACATACAAGACAATAAATGATCTCACATTAAACAAACAAATCAACATGTATTTAACACATTAATACATCAATTCATATTTCAACGTGGAATAAATCCATCAAAACATCAGTTCATTTAATACAAAAACGAAAGCTACCTCACAGGGCAAGTACAATAAGCCCCTAAGTAGTTCTAAAATTAAATCTAAACACTCCCTAATTTTCTGAATATCGGATCCCTGTCAGAGCAAAACTGGACACCAGGTACAATCTTTCAATCATTCTTTTTGTATTCCCTGGGTTAAACCAGTACTTTGAAATGCACAACATTTTCCAATTTACAACAGTGGATCCAGTGGAAATGGTCGACGCGTTTCGAACCCCTGTTCCGCCTTAATGGGGTTCTCCTCAGGACATAGAAATGATGTCCATTCTCGAGTGCCTCATAGTGTAGGTACAATCCCATTAGTTCGGATCTGTCATGATACGTGGATGGATACTGATCTAACGTTGCACGGAGCCGGCGTTGAGTGAACAACTAAAAGACCGCCACGATTCCGGATTGAGCGCAGAGCCACAGGTCATGTGGTGACCATGAGTGATTTATGAAAGAGGCTTTGTCCTACGTTCTAATCATTGAAAGTCTCAGGTTTGGCATCTGTTTTTTGTGCATTTTGTAGTGGCTCAGCCAACCTGACGGTAAGAGCTCAACCCCTTGATGTGTTAAACTCAACTAATGAAGGCACCCTTTGAGCCTTTACACTAGGCCACATTAAAACTGCTCACACTGAAGACCGCATTTCTGCTGACAATAACATCACTTTGCAGGGTGAGTGAAATACATGCACTCCCAATTCAAGAACCATATTTACTGGTCCACAATGACAGTCTAGTCATGAGAACAGATCCACAATTCTTACCAAGGGTGATTTATCACTTCCACATAAATCAAACAATACAAATTCCAAGCTTTTTTTCAAAAGCCAAGGAATCCAGCGGAGAAAGTGAATGCAAGGCAAGCGATAATGTACTATATTGGTGCGACAAAACAAGCAGGAAAATAAAGCAACTATTTGTTTCCTTTGCAGACAGCAATGTGGGAAAACCAGTAACTAAAGCCATTATTGCCAGATGGATCTCGCAAACCATTTAGTTTTATCCTTGCACTTGTGACAAAATTGAACTCTGCCCCAAAAGTACACACAAGGAAGAAAGGGGCAACCATTGCCTTTCTAGCAAACCTACCCTTACAGAACATCTGAATGGCAGCTACGTGGTTATCAATACACACGTTCACAAAGCATCACTGCATAGACGTTCAAATGAACAAGGAAGCTCAACACAGTGTTAAAACATCTGTTTAGAAATCCTCTTCAACCCATCCTCTACGAAATTGACAACTGCTACAAAATCTATGCACATCATGTGAATCAAGAAAAAATTCACACTGCAAACCGAAATGGTTTCTTACCTGTAGGAGTAGTTTTGCAGCTTGAAGAATTTTCTGGATTCACAAGCGATCCACCTAGAAGATAAGAAAACAGACAAAAAAAAAATCTGAAGGCGACTGAGTGGGAGCTTCCGTAGGAGCGCATACGTCACAAGAAACTCCCAAATGGGAAATCCGTTTATGCCCAACAACTACAAAAAAAAATGAAGACTACAAATAAAATCTGAGATTTCAGACCCAACCACTAGGTGGCAGAATAATGCACAGCACGTGAATACAGAAAATTCTTCAAGCTGCAAAACTACTCCTACAGGTAAGAAACCATTTCATTGTTACTAATGTCCAATATAATGGTACTCCTTTTACTGGCTTCGTAAAGATGGTAGGCTAAGTCAGCCTTGCCACGATTTTTAGCCTGTCCCTGCAGAATACGGCTTGTTTTGAGGGTGAGACTTCAACTTGATGAGCGGTTAGTTTGGCCAGTCGTACATGCAGACAATTTCAATACTGCTGTGTCTTGCACAATATTTTGTAATATTAAATTGACCTTTGTACAGAGCATAGAGATAGCTAATAGGATACAACAGCCAATTATCTGACCTCTTCAGCTTACCACAAAGTGTTTGCATTTTTCTTGGTAGTTTCATTGTACAACAGTTATCTTGCATAGCGGTTGAGGTCCATTCTATTTTTGTCAGTGTGATGCTCCAATGTTCCATTGGAAAGCCTTCTCTGAAGCTGTCGTTTTGGGTTGTATTTATTTAAAGTTTTTTTTTTTTTTTTTCTTTTACCTTCCTCTCCATACATTTATTCCTCTTCTTTTAGGCCCCAATTACTGCTTGACCGAGGTGGAGAATGGCGGGGTACTGTGCAGCAAGAAGGGGGTGAACCTGCCCGGTGCTGAGGTGGACCTCCCAGCTCTGTCTGAACGGGACATCACAGATCTTCATTTTGGCCTCGAACAGGGGGTGGATATGATCTTTGCATCCTTCATTCGCAAAGCGCAGGATGTCTTGTCAATCAGGAAAGTGCTTGGTGAGCGGGGCAAGAACATCAGGATCATTAGCAAGATTGAGAACCACGAGGGAGTGAAAAAGTAAGCAGACTTCAGGTCTGGTCTTTGCATCTCCAGTTTAATGTCTCCTTCTCCATCCAGTGTTATGTATTTACCAAAGGTGGTGCATTTCTGTCTCTCCCCGTGCTGTCTCTTCTCTCACTGCTCTATTGACAATTACTTTACAAATGTGGCATCATTACTACTTCCTCTTCATTTATGGGGTCTCCATAAGATTGTGTCCTCCCCTCCCTTCCCCCCCCACCACCATGCTATGGTTCCTTCCCCACCCCTGCCTGAGGCAAGTTGCCCTTGTCTTCCCAGTGTGTTGATTTTACACCCCCCCAACACTCAGACTGATTATCCTAATTCCTCCCTCCTCTCAACCCCAATGTGGTGTCTTTCCCATGCCAGCCTGACGGCAGTCTTTCACAGCATGCAAACATTACTTCATGGATATTACATCTGGAGTCATTACACCGCAGGTAATTTTTACTGTCATTACATTGTGAGTACTTGGCAAGTGATATCTTGGAACTAAGTTAATATCAATAAATGTAATAAATTAATAATTTAATTTATTTAAACTATTTTAATGACTATATTTAACATTAAAATATAACCAGTATATAGTTTTTTCATATTTAAAAATAAAATAAATGTAATCAAGCCTTTAAAAAAAAAAAGCCCAAAAAAAAAAAAAACGTTTTACGTTTAAACGCGAATGTGACTTGCATGTGAAATTCATCTAATCTGGTACAGTAGAGACAAGGTCATTAAGTATTTTAAACCTGATATATGTTCGCTTATGTGTAAGGCATATGTTTGTGCATCAGTATATGTATGTTTGAGTATTTGTAATATAAATATATGCAAGTGTAAAGGAGTGTATATATAGATGGATAAACACATGAGACTAAGGCATTGTGAAATGAGAGATTTATAAAGCGCAATATAATTACCCGAAGGTGTCGAGGCGCTGTGGACATTTGTGTGTATCTAGCATTGGCAAAGCCAGTAGGTCTCACTTTTGCGAGAGGCTCTATTTTTGTTTTCTCTATTCTACAGTACTTGTGTGGATAGTAAGTGTTGATTGTTTGTGTTAATAAAATAGTGTATCATTTTTTTGCTGATTAAGTGATGTATGTTGTAAGTTTTGTCTGCCACAGTAGACCTACTGGCTTTGCAAATGTTTTTTTGTCGGTTAGACAGCTGAAGCATTAATGTAGTACATTTTAAGAATGAAGCCAAAAAAGCTAGCTTATCGCTTAATGATGACGTTGGGCATTTGAGCTGTCAAGCATGTGCACTTAATTACAATTTCCATGTGGGTTATAGGTCTTAATATAGCTAGCAACTGGCATGTCCTTTGATGCCCTGCAAGAACGGGCTTAATTCCATAACTGTAAAGTAGGCAGCGTGACCACATTTTATTCATGGCAGGCGTTCTCTTCTGCTGCTTAACATGCAGTGCGACACACCTCAGATACAGGAAGCTTTATCTCCCGAGAAGTCACAGTAACAGGATAGAAAGTGGGTGAAAACTCTGTGCACTGGGGGTGTAGACTGGAGGGCTAGGAACAGAATGACGGATTAGAGTGTGGTATGAGGTGAGGCGAAGAGCATACCTCCAAATATACACACTGTGCAGTGCAGTGTGCTACAGCATGTACAGTGCAGTGTTCTCCTTCCCCTTAGACACAGCTGAAACTCCCGCAGGACAAAAGTGCATAGAAGCTGAGTTTTCCTCCAACTACCCTTAATATTGGAGAGTACACAGCTTCAGTTTGTAAATACAAGCGGTGGCTGTCAGCAACTCTGGGCATGGCTGCTGATGCAGTAACAGTGCAGGGATCCACCAACTTATTCTAAAGCTCCTACCCACTCCAGAACAACCAAGAGCAACGGATTACACCAGCAGGACACAGCAGGTGGGGTGCAGCAAGGACTCTAAGGTGTCGTCCACTACTTGAGCACAGCCTTCCTTTAAAAACATGCACCCGTGAGCCCAGCCTGTCTACTTCTCCCGGGTGAGTCTGCTGGCAGCCACTCCTCACCGTACAACCCCATTGTACATCTTTCCTTATTCTCTGACTGTCTACCCTCTGTTACAAAAAAAGAAAGGCAGCAATTCTCTGGCGTGAAAGCTGTTTGTGCGATGTCCCCCACCACAATCCCTTTAAGTGACTACAACAAACAACCATTTTTGGATGAGGGTGAACCTTTAATTTTCAGGCAGACTCCATGACCTAATAAGTAAAATGGTCTTAAAATGGCCCCAACTCCGGCAGAAGCCTTGCTCATGCGCTGAGATAGATGCGCAGTTGTGTATTTCTCGCTTAAATGATGGGTCGTTAAAAAAAAAAAAAGATGGCCGGCGCTGCTTTGGAACGCATAATGGGAATGCATTTTAATTGTGCGTTCCGAAGGAGTGCCAGCCATCTTGTCTCTCGAGGGAAGAGGATGTGGTGTAAGGGCTAAAGCGACTGACCTTGAAGCTGGGGAACCGGGTTAGAGCCTCGGCGGAAGGCTCTACATCGCGTGATTCTGTGTAAATAACTTAATCTCTGCGTGCCTGTTAATGTGGCTGTTTTTAATGCAACTAGTGCTCATGTAAAGCATTCCGATACGGGTCAAGTTTGCGCTATGTAACACAACAGAGGAAGAAAACTACTTCCCTGAACCACTTTCAGAAACCAACTAAAGTAGAGGGCAGAAGCAAACCGACTACAGCAAAGTGAAAGAATACAAGTAATAGGCCCCTGCACTGTGAGAGGGAGCAAAAGACCAAATGGAGGGACAAAAGACACATTATCCATATAGAAGAGAGCTTTTGGGATGGATACTCGACGAAACCAATGAAAAGCAATGGGCAGGCTGAAAGCCCACAAAGTACATACAGCATGTCTAGAAAAGACAGTGCATGTGCTGCCTAGGCAAGATCTTAAAAAAAAAAAAAAACCTAATAAAAAACAGGTTGGTGGGTTCACCAACACAACGAGCGAGAGAAATAATTTTTTTTTAAAGTGGCAGTGTTGGAGGACCCTCCAAAAGAAAACAAATTGATTATTTTAAAAAAAGGGGATTGAGCGGAAAACACTATATATATATATATATATATATATATATATATATATATATTTTTTTTTACAAAGAATTATTTAAATGGAAATTACATTAATATTTTTATACTCTTCTGAATATATTTTGAATTTGGTGTATGTAAGGCAAAAAATTGCCTAAATGCGCGGCCATTCTTGCACAGAGCACTTCCTCGTGGTCTAAAAAAATTAATTGCTGTCCTGTGGCTCAATCTGGCTGTTGTGCCGCCTCTTCCTTGTGCCTTAGAGTGGAGGTTTGATTCAGGGAAACGGAAAATATATGTATGTACATGTGTGTGTATTCATTTTAAAGATGTGAATTAAAGGTACTCCCAATGTAAAGGTACTTCAAATTGTACTAACCAAAAAAATGTCCTGTGTAATATCCTGCGATGGAACTACTGCCATTCATCTTTCATGCCTCCCAATGTTATGCCGGAGTTCACCACGAAAGTGCTTTGTCTGTTTTCCTTAACCAGTGTGGCTATCTGTCCTCTTCCCCCTCTCATTCCTCTATCCCCCTCTCATTCCTCTATCCCACCACCAGGAAGTGGCGAGTTTCCCCTCACCCTGCACATTAGAGGGTGGAGGGCTTTAACCCCACCAAATAAAACCTTTTTTACGTCTTCACTCTGTTTCACATCTCCCCCACTAATCACGATGTGATACTCTACCCGTTTCCTGATGGTGTGGAGTCGCGACTTGTTAGGTTTTGTCTTCATACTGGTTTTTCTTAACCTACTCAGTATTACTATTGAGCTTTATGCAGCGCCCCCCCCCCCCCCAGATATTGCAACCTGGATTAGTACATTTTGCGGCACAAACATGGACATTTTGCTGCATTGTTGCAGCACTTTATTTTGCTATTCTGCCCTCACACCCTTCTATCCTTCTATTTCCCCGCGCAGGGAACCTAAGGTGCCCCAGGTGAGGAAATGGAAGCACGATGCTACAGGAGGCCGGAACAGGGATTGAACTTGGTGTCCCAGTCTCCAAGGTGCAGGCTTCTCGTGTCTGGTTCTGGGTTGAAGAATAGGGAACAGCAGGCAGGTGAGAAGTAAATGAACACCTTGCCTGCCTGCTGTGAGACCCTACTTCTATTGGCCCAGTGGCGAGCCACTAGACCAATACAAGGTCATTGCATTCTTTAAATTCTCAGGCATTTTTGTAAAAAGCGCTGGCTTTTTACAAACCTGCAGAATCTTTTTTGCAAATTGCAAAATCCTGGAAGGTTTGTTTATGGTTACCCACAGTCTCCATCCATCATACTCTCTCAGCTATTTTGGCAGTTGGTGGAGACTCGCTTTTTATTTTAATTGTTTTAACCTCCTACTGTAAGGTCTGTATTTGCTGCTAGTTGATGGAGCTGTGCATCATCGTATTTCATTAAAAGTAGTCTAAAGTTGTGTGTTGGTAATTCTTTATCACCTTACACCTTGCTCTTTCACATTAGAGGCTTATTTCATTGCAGATGCCTTAAAACAGCATCTCTATAAAGCCGCCATAAATCTTAAATCACTGTAGACCACTTTGTACCCATCCCCCACCTCCATAAGTCTTTTTTTTATAAAGGAGTGTATCTCCACGTATGTCTTGCCAATCGTTTATTTCTGTAATTGTCTCCACATAGAATGCTTTAGACTTCTCCACTCTACAGAGGTCTCTTTTTATAGATCTGTTCGGTTTACTTTCTCTCTCCAGACCATTCTTTGTAAATTCCCCATGACCTTTATTTGTTACTTTCTAATCGGTCTGCAGAGGTTTATTTCTCCATAAAGCAGTGTAAATGTTAAATTTCCTCACAGTTCTGTAAATGGATCTCTCTTCATAGATGTCATTAGACACCTTTGAGTTGCATCGACTCCTAGTTCTCAAATCCTCTGTAGATGACCTTTTCTTAAACTATCACTCTCTCCTTCATTCCGCGTGCCCTCTGTATCTCGTGCTGGCTCTTAATAAAGAGATAAATGTGTACCTGTCAAATGTTTCCGTTGATACCTCTTTACTTGCATCTCTCTGCCCATATACCCCTCTACACGTACCTCAACACTGATTTGTCTAGTTATAGAGCTCTGTGTTGCTATAGGCGTCTCCTTCATAGATCTAAATACTCTCCCTCAATAGGCATCTTTCTTGTAGATTTAGTTTGCTAGACCGCTCTATCCTTAAATTACCCCATTTTCTTTCCTGTCTCCCGCAGGTTTGATGAGATTCTGGAAGCCAGTGATGGTATCATGGTGGCCCGTGGCGATCTAGGCATTGAAATCCCAGCCGAAAAGGTCTTCCTGGCTCAGAAGATGATGATTGGCCGATGCAATCGGGCTGGGAAGCCAGTCATCTGTGCCACTCAGGTTTGTTCCAAGGAGTCTAGTTTGGCAGGTCCTTGTAATAGTCCACAGAGTTTTGCTTCTGTGGCTAAAGACTGAGGTTATTTGGTTGTCCGATGACCATGGTCTCAGACCTCATCCAGCAGTGGCTTTTGGGTGCAGGAGGTTCAAATACTATTTTCTAGTGCCGCAAGATTCTCTTGAGAGTTCCATGTTTCAATGGACCTAGTTCAGAAGGTGGAACTGCCTACGGAACTCATCCTAGGTTTATTCAGGAATATACCCTTGTGAATGTAAGATTAGAACTGGTTTGCTGATGTCTCGTCCACACAAAGTTGGGTGTGACGGTTCTGGATGTAGGTTATTACAGCCAACATATGAGAGTTTTGGGGAAATTTGGAATGCACCACTTGCCTGTTGTAGTTACTCTGTTGCAGACTGAAATTTGTGGACTGGTGCTCTCGTCCCACTTTTTGTCAAAATTCTCTAAAATGGCTAGCATGGCTCCTGTCTTTGGATAAGAAATGTCCTTAATCTAGGTAGTTGTATTCTTCTCCTCAGTTTTTTAAGTAAATGGCGAGGGATCTTCCTGCAAAGTTGGTGAAGCTAGTGTACTTTGATTTGAACAGTTTCAGGCTAATGCCCACTGCTGCAGAGACTAAGTATACTTTACAAGATCTTGTATTTTTAAAGATGAGGTCTTTGAACAGTCTCCGCTATTTTTACAGCTTGTAAATATGTTTGATTGTTCTATCTTTTTCTGAACAAACCCTTTAATGATTTAACCTTGCAGATAACAAATCAATTTTTTGGTCCTTGAGATTAAGATCCCTTTTGGCAAGGAGCTAGAAGCATGCTGTAATAAGTTGACAACGTTTTCGTGTATACAGATCGTGTCCAAAAGTAGATGGTTTGTGTGTAGGGCATGCGGGTTCGTCTTATGTTTGTGGACATAGAAATTGAGATTCTTTTACTTCGAGGTCCTTGATGGTTAAAAATTCCAAAAGCCAGCTATTTGATACATTTCTCTTCCAGTGGGGTTTTGCTGTGTTTGCTTGTCATTTGTATAGCTCCTAATCTCAGGAGAACTTTGTGACTGATTTTTCTCATCCTTGACTACCACGGAAGATACTGAATGGAAAATAATGTCCATGAATTCTACAGGTATCCTATTTTTGGAACCGCTTGTGGTTGTCAGCATGCACCCATAACTTACTGGAGAAGTTGATAGGTTTTAGGCAACCCCTGCTACCTGTCTGTTACTTTAGTTGGTGGTATGAAGTATACAGACACTGCTTTATGCAGTGCAAACCTGGTCAAAACCAACACACTTTGTACATTATAGACAACCCTTGCCACAGGCACCCAATACATCTTTGATAATCCTTGTTTGAACAGCAACCTTCTACAATCAACAGTAACATCAGACGCCATCAAACCAACTTCAACCACAAATGATCACACTTGTCCAACGCACTCAAAGCTGAACCCCTCTCATAGTGCAGAATCTGGCACCAAGCCATCTATTTGGCAAAGCGCTGCCAAAACTGCATTATCACTGGCACTACAAACAAATACCATAGAGAAACGGGGATAAAATTAGCTTAAAAATCTCCTCATGCTCCCAACAGTGCATCATAAGACAGCGACCAGGGTTGAGATGTTATAAAATGCACTATGCTCCGACCGATAAAAGGACTGCTGATTCCTCCACACCCTATATAGAGTAAAAATAAAAAGTGCTCTTCACATTTACCCATACACACACACACAACGCAAGAAAGATATATTACTAGATTGAGCACGCTCTACTTTTAAAAGAACGTTGCCAAACCTTTTGAATCTTAATACTTTATAAACCCTCTGAGTTGCTCCCAACCAAACACCAACAATACACGACACTATTGAACGATTGTTCCACGTCTTATTGATGGCCTTACCAGAACCACTTGATCAGCCTGTAATTGTGGAAGTTGATAATTCATATGGTCACAAAATGAATGTGGAAAAATACCAGTGAACAAAAAATAAATACAAATACTGATGAGTAAAACATGTATACAGAGGGGAATATTGGGGGGGAAAAAAAGCATAAGTTTCTTGCTTGGGCTGAAGTAGTCTAAAAGTTGGTTGATCTGCAATCGCCTCTTAAGTACACATTTCAAACTTTCAGATGTTGGAAAGTATGATCAAGAAACCTCGCCCTACACGTGCTGAGAGCAGCGATGTGGCCAATGCGGTTCTGGATGGTGCCGACTGCATCATGCTCTCCGGAGAGACCGCCAAGGGATCGTATCCGGTGGAGGCTGTCCGCATGCAACACGCGGTAGGTGCTACCTACAGTTACTTGAAAGATATTCTGTCATGTGCCACAGGTTTAAAGGGATGAAGCAGCGGGGTAAGCAAAGTAGCAAAAAGGTTCACATGGAAAATAGGCTGACAAGATGGGGTAGAGGGTTAACACTGCTACAAATGCGCCATTTGATTATTCTAGGTGTGAATCCTAGTAGCACAGCCAAACGTCTTCAGAACCCTGTAGGAGCAGTGAAAGCAAATGGAGACAGTGGATTTAAACTGGATTAATGCTGTTTGCTTGGCTGAAGAGGAGGGACTTCAGACATTGAAGGGCATTTCTGATGTCCTTGTAGAGACTTGGAGGCAGCCGCAATTTTGCAAGCGTGGAGGTCATTTTCCATCATCAGACTTTGCGCCCAGAGCAGGAGACAAATGAAGGAAAGGAGGAAGAAAGACTGGTAAACTGTGACAAAGCAAGAAAGCAGGGATGTAAAAAAAATTTTTTTTTAAAAAAGACCCAGGAAATGCAGGGTGGTGGAAGAGGCATGAGGTGGAATCATGACTAGGGAGCCTTATCTTGCTCATCAAAAGCTTAATAAATGAAGTCTAGAGTGCCTTGGTATTTGGTAACTGTAGCATTTAACGTCACCAGCTGTGGGCTCGTAAGATAACATTTGGGACATTACACTTGACTTGGCCCTACTAGAAGGCCAGTTGATGGAATTCAATTTCATTTTTACAGTTTGCATCAAGGGCGTACCTGGAACGGCCTCTGTATTCTGTTGCATTCCCTCAACATATTTTCCTCCTCCTTCACAGATCGCCAGAGAGGCAGAGGCGGCCATTTATAACCAGCAGCTGTTTGAGGAGCTACGCCGCGTCACCCCGCTCTCCCAGGACCTAACTGAAGTTGCGGCCATTGGAGCCGTGGAGGCCTCCTTCAAGTGCTGTGCTGGTGCCATCATTGTGCTGACCACCTCTGGCAGGTAAATTGGGTGGGTTGTATTGCACTGAATAGAACAGTGAATTATCCAATTGAAAGTGACCTTGGGGATGAGCGAAGTCTCGTAGGCTGGTGACCTTGCAGTATTGCAGGTTCACAGGCATCCTTTTTTCCTAGTCCATGGCCACTTGGGTTGTTCGGAGACCACTAATCCATATAAATGGACCCAGTGAAGTTACCATAAATGTTTCCTTACTCCCCATAGTATTCATCTTTCTTTTGAAAATAGTTCACTGAATTTAAATGCTTTGCAAGTGTTGATGACATGCTTGTAAATAGCATGTTTGGGGAGCATGCCTCCTCTCTGTTCCCTGAAAAGACTGTGCCTTCCACCATTTTGTAGCTTAGCATATTGACCATATGACCCTGACATTAAGATGGCGGCATCCAAATTTTTTGATCTGGCCTGGTGATGCCTAATCTTATGCTTCATGTTTTCCAAACCTTCCTAATAAAAACATACATACATACATGTAGGACTTTCACTTGGCCCTTTTCATCCATTGGTCTGTTGGCTTGCACCCGCATTTTGCTTTAACCCTCTGCAGCATACAGCTTGAGGCAATGGGTCAGGCCACTTCATTAGTTTGCTGTTCTGCACTGAGTCACTGTATTTTTCAGATTATATGTGCACAGCTAGCTAAAAAGGATGCTACTTCTCGCCAATGTGGCTGAGCCACACCATTATTTTTATATTCTCGTCATTTGTTTGCCTACTGTATGTTTTGCTAAAAATATTTTTAAAGGTGGCATGCTTGCCAAGACCTATTTGCTTTGACAATGTTGCTTGTTCTTTGTTTTGGGTCTCTTGAGTCTGCTTACTCAGAAATCTCTCAGAAGAGGCTGGCAACCCATGATGATGCTGGAGTGAGTGTACTTATTGAGAAAGGGTACTCCAGTTCTCTGTGGAGATGTGGTTCCTTTGAATTGTCACTCGCTCATGTAAAAATAGATTTACAAATACACTTAGTGTTTAAAGGTCCACAATAGATTATGGTTAAACAGTTGTTTGCCAGCTAGGTGCTTTCGACTACCTTGAGTACTGTAATGTTGTAGTCTAGCCGAAGGTGCTCAAGCATGAAAGTGATAGGCTAACCGGTTTGAGTAGCGAAACGCATTTGATTTTTCATCCAATTTGGATTTTTTATTTTGTTTTATGATTTCTTCTACACCAGAGTATAATTTTAAAATAGACTGTGAAACAAAGTTCTGGAACTTCACATTTTTTCACCAAACACCTGGGAAATTGAATCTTTTATTCCTCCTCTGTACATATATGATTGATAGTTTGAGCTGTGTTTTTCTCTGGCTGGTCTGTTTGTAATGTTGGTTCCCCGCTCTGTATTGCAGTATAAAATACTGTTTTGTGCTTTTCATGTTATGGAATATAAACTGTGCAGGTCTCTAGCTAGGGATAGCAACTGGCTGTTTTCAATTTTTAGTGGTTTTTAAAAAAAACATTATTGAATTAGTCTTTGTTAAACCTCTGATTAATCCACATTATAAGGTCATTTTCTCATGGAGGAACATGTTTGCATTAAATTAAATGTTATTGCTTTATAAAGTCAGAGTTAAAAAGGGCACAAAGCTTATTCCATTTTAGTAATGTTAACACTGCACCTCCTGCAGTTCTGATAATTATTTTTGTTTTGTTCATAGTTCTCCTACCATGACCTCAAGAGGATTTTGGAAAGGGGTTTCAACTGTTATATTCCTTTCTCTGAACTAGTGACCACCTTACCACTGCATGATCACCGACACTGTTTCTTGGAGTTTTCATCCCACAACCAAAGGCATTCTGGGTGCTGCCTTAGTTGCTTCCATTGAGTTAGACTAACACACCTGATAGCAATGATTTCATATGTGAAAAGCACAGGACTAGAAAACAATGTGGATGATAACATGGTCACCATAGTCCAACCAGATCTGTTAATATGATACAAGATTAGAAGAAGGATCAAAAAGACCTTAAACTTGGATGGCAGCAGGGTTGTATATTGCCTGTCGCTGTAAAAAATGACCAGACATTGGTACAGTTCCACGGAAACAGAAATCTGAAAGACACGTTAGTGACCGATTCCTTACCTTAAAATATCCCCAGGCGTCAGGCTGGATACGGAAAGTTTTTGCGTAGCAGTACCCTTGCGCGTCGGTAGGCAGCGTCGTGCGGCTCCGTGTCCGTCGTCGGCGTCGTGATCGCCGGGATGACGTCACGGGCAGTACTTAGACGCCGCCCCTGCGCGCTGACGTCAGTTTTTCTTTTTCCGCGCCAGTAAGCGCAGATCCGGGAAGAGCAGTGCCCTAGTCAATTTTTGACTACATTTTTGGTGAATTTTTTCACTTTCTTTTCGAGTCTTCTCGACTCCTAGGTGTCGGTAGGGATGCCCGGCTTCAAGCCATGCGGTGCCTGTGGTCGAATGATGTCGATCACAGACCCGCACTTAGTGTCTCTACTGTCTCGGCCGAGACCACGACACGAAGTCGTGCCCTGACTGCCGGAAACTTCACCCGAAGGCTTTGCGAGAGCGGTCTCGAAAGCTCCTGGAGGTGCGGCAGTCTGCGCCGCACCAAACCCCGGTCCCGTGATAGGTCGAGGGGCCAGTCGCGGAGCCCCCGCCGGTCGTCTGAGTCCAAGTCTTCGCGCTCCTCGGGTAAGTCGAAGCACAAGAAGTCTAAGAAGCACCATCGCTCTAAGACTTCGCCTCGCCGGTCTCGCGACTCGGCTGAGGCCCCTCTCGGCACCGTCCCCGCGGCTCTGGATGTGCCTGTGGCGCCGCCCCCGCATTACCCGTACTTCCCGGGTTCGGGGGCGACTCCGGCCGAGATACAGGAATTCCTGTCGGCCATGGCCCGCCTCAAGGTCCCTCCGGTGCGCCTTCGGGCCCTGATGGGGTTGCTCCGGCGTCGCCGACGACTCCGGTCCCGGCGTCGCCTGTCCCGCCAGCCTTGATCCCGGCTCCGGTGGTACCGCAACCCCGATCGACGCCGGTTGACCTAACCACGCCGGCACCGATCTCCCCGGTGCGGTTCCCGGGGCTCCGGGCGGCGTCGTTCCCCGGTTCCGGACATGGAGCCGGACTGACGTCGCTCGGCTCCGGCGCCGATGAGACCTTGGGTCCCAGATGTCCCTCCTCCTCCATATTTTGAACCAGAGGAGGACCAGGAGAGCTGGGAGGTGTCGGAAGACCCTCACACCAGTGGGAGTATGATCAGGACTGGGCAGAGGAACTTGGGGATGCCAGTGGTCTAGACACTTCCCCTGACACTGGCATGCTGTCTCCTCCCGTGGCTACGGAGGAGGGAGCAAATTTCGCAACGGTGTTGCGTAGAGCAGCTGGAGCCTTGCACCTCCAATTGCCTACTGTGGCTGTCAGGACTAATCTCCTGACCGAAGTGCTTCAGCCGGCAGCTTCCTCTTCGGAGACTGTGCTTCCGTTTAATGATGCACTATCTGACGTTCTTTTGGGCACCTGGTCCAAGCCCACCACAGGGGCTCCTGTGGATAGGAACGTGGCCCGACGCCATCGCCCTGCTCCGGGCGACCCCTTGTTTCTCTCTCAACATCCCACCCCCGAGAGCTTGGTTGTCCAAGCCTCTGCCTCCCAAACCGCCTTCCCTACCGCCCCTCCGGATAGGGAATCCAAACGCCTGGACCAATTTGGGAAGAAGGCTTTTTCTTCCTCCAGTGCTGGCTTGCGGTCCGTCAACACCGCTTGCCTTTTGGGCCGATATACCCACTCCCTGTGGGATTCGGTGGCGACTGTTTTGCCCCAGTGTTCTGAGGAGGTCCAGACACTGCTTACCCGCACCATTGCGGAAGGTAGAGATGCGGCTAAATACACCATACGTTGTGGCCTTGATACCGCCGACTCGCTGGGCAGATCGCTTGCAATGACTGTGGCGCTGCGTCGCCACGCCTGGCTGAGAACAACTGGTTTCTCGGGTGATGTCCAGAATACACTCATGGACATGCCCTTTGATGGAGTCTGTCTTTTTGGTTCCAAAGCAGACCATGCGCTGGAGCGTTTTAAGGACTCACAGGCTACTGCCAAGTCCCTGGGCCTTTCTGTTGTGCGCCCTCCGCTAACCTCTGCTTTTCGCCCCTTTCATGGGCATGGAAGGGGCGCCCAGTCACGTCCGCAGCCACCGGCCCGCGCAGCAAGCGTCTTCGCGTGGCCAGGGACGTGGCTACCGCCGTGGCGCTTCGGGCAACCAGCGTGCGGGTCAGGCCACCACCTCCACCCCGTCCGCGGCCTCCAAGCCCTCCTAGTCCCTCCTTTCAGGTGCACAGCACGCCAGTAGGGGGCAGGGTCCGCCATCACCTTCACCACTGGCGTGCCATCACCTCGGACAGGTGGGTCTTGGACATTGTCCGAAGGGGCTACTCCCTCCCCTTCGAGACCACCCCCCCCCCCCAGCCATGCCACCTCAATTCCACCGCATGTCAGGGGATCACTTGGTGCTTCTGCAGAAGGAAGTCACGGCCCTCTTGGCCAAGAGGGCCATCGAGCATGTTCCGACCCCAGAAGTAGGACGTGGTTGCTACTCCCACTACTTTCTGGTGCCCAAAAAGGACAAGCGTCCTATCTTGGACCTCCGGAACTTCAATCGCTTCCTCCGGAAGGAGAAGTTCAAGATGCTCACCCTAGCTCAGGTCTTGACTGCCCTGGAGACTGGTTGGTAGCGTTGGACTTGCAGGACGCTTATTTTCACAACCCCGTCCTGCCGGCCCACCGGTGTTACCTTCGGTTCACGGTAGGCCTCGAGCATTTTCAGTTCACCGTGCTCCCCTTTGGCCTTACAAGTGCCCCTCGGGTGTTCACGAAAGTGATGGCGGTGGTCGCAGCTCATCTGCGCCGGGCAGGGGTTCCAGTCTTCCCCTACCTCGACGACTGGCTGCTGAAGGCGGGCTCGTCCCAGGCAGTCGTCTCCCACCTCCAGACTACGGCCGAACTCCTGCACTCGCTGGGGTTCCCCATCAATGTGCCGAAGTCGCATCTGATTCCTTCTCCACAGCTCCTTTTCATCGGAGCAGTTCTGGACACGACGCAGTTTCGGGCCTATCCTCCCAAACGGCGAGTCCGGGATATTCAGGCTATGATTCCGATCTTTCAGCCTTTATCCTGGGTTTCGGTACGGATGACCCTGAGGCTGCTGGGCCTCATGGCCTCCTGCATCCTGTTGGTCGATCATGCCAGATGGCATATGCGGGCTCTGCAGTGGGACCTGAAGTTCCAGTGGGCGCAGCACCAGGGCAATCTGTCCGATCACGTTCAGATCTCGGAGGGGACTGCAAGACAGTTGCAGTGGTGGCTCTCGAACCAGCAATGGGTCATGGGCAGATCCCTCTCCCTTCCCCAGCCAGAGCACACAGTTGTGACGGACGCGTCCCTTCTGGGATGGGGCGGTCACATGGGAGAGGCGGAGATCAGAGGCCTCTGGTCTCCGGCGGAGTCCCGGCTCCATATCAACCTTCTGGAGCTCCGGGCGATCCGACTTGCACTCAAGGCATTCCTTCCCTCTGTCAAAGGGAAAGTAGTGCAGGTGTTCACAGACAACACCACCGCCATGTGGTACTGCAACAAGCAAGGCGGGGTGGGGTCGTGGACCCTATGTCAGGAGGCTCTGTGTCTCTGGACATGGCTGGAACATCAGGGCATTTTCCTGATGGTTCAAAACCTGGCAGGTTCCCTGAACAATAGGGCGGACGAACTCAGCCGCAGGTGCATGATGGATCACGAATGGCGTCTTCACTCGGAAGTGGCGCAAGGACTCTTTCTACAGTGGGGAGAGCCTTGGTTAGATTCGCCACCGAAGAGAACGCGCAATGTCGTCAGTTCTGCGCGTTGGAATTTCCAAAGCAGCACTCGCTCGGCGACACTTTTCGTCGTGAGTGGAGTTGCGGTCTGTTGTACGCTTTTCCGCCTATACCACTTCTACCCAGAGTGTTGAAGATTCGGCGCGACCGGGCCCAAGTCATCCTTGTGGCTCCGGACTGGGCTCGAAGAGTTTGGTATCCCGAGCTACTCGGTATGAGCGTCGATTCCCCCGATCCGTCTGCCTCTTCGGGAGGATCTTCTGTCGCAGCAGCAGGGGACGGTCCTCCACCCGAACCTGTCCAGCCTCCACCTGCTTGCGTGGAGATTGAGCGGCGGCAGTTGATTCCTTTCGACTTGCCTCCTGAAGTTTGTGATGTGATTCTGGCAGCCAGGCGTCCCTCCACTAAGGTGGTATACGCCTGCAGGTGGAACAAGTTTGTGGCATGGTGCACAGCAAAGGCTGTGAATCCCCTTTCTGCCCCTCTTTCTGAGGTTCTTCTGTTCCTTCTTTCTCTGGCCCAACAGGGTTCTGCCCTAGGTACCATCAAGGGCTATCTTTGTGCCATCTCGGCCTTCCTCAGGCTTCCTGATCAGCCCTCCCTTTTCAAGTCCCCTGTTCACAGGTTTCTAAAAGGCATTACACACCTCTTCCCTCCTGTTCCGTTTGTGATGCCCCAGTGGGACTTGAACTTGGTTCTTACCTTTCTTATGTGCCCTCCCTTTGAGCCTCTACATAACTGTCCTCTTCGTCTTCTGACTCTGAAGACAGCCTTTCTGGTGGCCATCACCTCCGCTCGGCGGGTGAGTGAGCTCCAGGCTCTTTCATGCAAACCTCCCTTTGTCTGTTCATCCAGACAAGGTTGTTCTTAGGATGCGTCCGTCCTTCTTGCCAAAGGTGGTTACTGCCTTCCACATTGGGCAGACCATCACTTTTCCCACCTTCTTTCCGCCTCCTTCCAGAGAGGAAGAGGCTCCACCGTCTGGACCCAAAACGTGCGCTTTCCTTTTATATCAACCGCACACAACACTTCCGGGTGGATGACCAGCTCTTTGTTGGCTACGTGGGCACCAAAAAAGGTCGGGCGGTGCACAAGAGAACCATCTCCCGCTGGGTAACCTTGTGTATCAAAGCCTGCTATTCTTTGGCTAAGAAGGAGCCTCCTGTTGGGCTGTGTGCCCATTCCACCAGGGCAACGGCTGCTACCACTGCTTTAGGCCACGGTGTTCCGCTGCAGGATATCTGTCAGGCAGCTACGTGGGCCTCGCTGCACACATTTACAAAGCATTACTGCCTTGACAGTCCGGTCCGGAGGGACGGCTTCTTTGGCCGTTCTGTCCTCCAGGACTTCCTTGTCTGATCTTTGTTCGCAGACCCACCACCGGGGTTGGTATTGCTGGGGTATCTATTCTAAGGTAAGGAATCTGTCACTAACGTGTCTCTTTCAGATGCACAAGTTACTAACTTGTGTAACGATGTATCTGTAAGACAGTAGTTAGTGACAGATTCCTTACCGCCCCACCCATCCTCCCCGTTCTGCAAACTGATTTCTAGGGTTAAGGACATCCCTTTCACGGCCCTAGTATTAAGCTGACACCTATGTCAGCTTCTTGCATGGATCTGCGTTCCTGGCGCGGAAAGTCGTGTACAGAACTGACGTCAGCGCGCAGGGGCGGCGTCTAAGTACTGCCCGCGACGTCATGCCGGCAATCACGACGCCAACGACTGACGCGGAGCCGCACGACGCCGCCTACCGACGCGCAAGGGTACTGCTACGCAAAAACTTTCCGGATCCAGCCTGACGCCTGGGGATATTCTAAGGTAAGGAATCTGTCTCTTACAGATGTATCGTTACACAAGTTAGTAACTTGTGCTTCTAGTTTGAATGTCATAACATTTCAGATTTTAGTTGGCCACATTAGATCGTTGCATGATGCCACGACTTTTTTCTAGGAAGAAGTTTGTGACTTAAAGCGGTTAGTCTTATAGCTATCCATTTACCATAAGCAGTCCCAAAACATTACCAGACGGTTGGAGGTGAATTTTATTTTGACATTATTTCAAGCAGTGGTCTTCACTAGTTTTGTTAAAATTGCTACCATTTGGTGCAATGAGAAATTTGTGAATATGTGCCTGTCATCGCAAATCCCCATCCACAACCGCCTGAGAGGGGAAAAATCTCTTGTGTTCACCATCTTTCAGTCCAGGGATGCCCCACGTTGGTCCGTATGTCTAGATATACACCAAGCTCCTGGGTTCACCACCAACGGTGCAACTAACGTCCAATAAGATCACATGTGCTTTAGTGCATCTCTACAGATAGCTCAAAAATCTGGAATGGCTCTGGCCCTTCAGGGTCTATATTGGGCTTACCTGAGCATGACTTCTTTTATTCATTTGCTGATTACATGGTCCAATGAAAGTGAAGGGTTGAATCATTATTTTTGATTATCTTCCATGATTCTAGATAGTTTAATACTTGTCATGTAGCAAATGACAAACCATCTCTTATCCAATACAATCAGCTTCTGCCTCTTCTACATAGCTGTTTTACAGTAAGCCATCTTTAAGTAGAAATAGATAAGTGTTGTCAAATCTTGATTCAGTGTTTCTCCCTTTTTGTAGTCTTTATCTGTCCCAAGAAGCATGAGATTAGGATTACAAAGAAGGCAAAGCATGTCCTCCAACCTCATGGCTTCATAGTTTCCATATTGAATAGAGTTCATCCTTTTTAAAAGGTGGTAAGTGGAAAAACCCCAGCTTTGTTGTCTTTCTTGTCAGACTTTTCCAGGAAGAAATGCATCTGCTTAATATTTGGCTGATCTAAAATTTATTCAGGCTTTCCACTAAGCTGCACCAAACCTCTCGATCATAAATCTTTATCTGGATCCAAGATTCAGTCCGTGCTGGCAGCCAAGGGCATGGCCCTGTCAAAGATGGTCAGTGTTTGTTTATGGTAATAATGCATATCACTGGTGTAAACGTTCCATCGAGCAGTAGTATTTCAGACGAAACCGTGTCCTAAAACAACTTCAGACTGAAAATGTGTGGCTCCCAAATGCATTCGAGGGCATTTCTGAAACTGGTCACAGGATGAGTGAGGGCTGCCCACTCTAGGCAAAGGGGGTGGTCCTGTAGGAAAGAAGCCATGTAGTGCCCCTGTTTACACTAATCCGAACTGAATCCACACACTCCCTATTTGCTCTACCTACAGATCGGCGCGGCTGCTTTCCCGTTACCGACCACGGGCGCCCATCATTGCTGTTACCCGCAACGCCCAGGTAGCCCGCATTGCACACCTGAGCAGGGGTGTGTTCCCTGTCCTCTACCGAGAACCCCAGCTGGAGGTGTGGGCTGATGATGTGGACCGCAGAACTCAGTTCGGTATTGAGATCGGTGAGTAATGGCCCCTAAAATTGGTCTGGGGGAGGCTCTAAGTGGGTTGGCTTCCTCCTGTAACAGTAGATACTAAAGTCATTTCACTGAAACGTAGCAACATATTTCCTGACCTAAAGACCTGTGACCATTTATGACTGTTCGGGGAATGGGAGCTGCCACAAATTAGTTAAACGGGGCCCAGGAGCCTTTATTTGCAGTGCTGATACTCTCCTCTTCCACAGGTAAGGTGCGAGGATTCCTGCACACGGAGGATATTGTTATCATTGTGACTGGCTGGAGGCCGGGAGCTGGATTCACCAACATCATGCAAGTGGTGAAGGTGCCCTAGGAGTTGGTGGAGCTTACCGTGGTCTCCTTTCACAGCTCCTGTTGCTGACCCCCTACTCTGTCATCCCCTGCCTAGGAATTGGGCCTCCAGCAACACGCCTGTAGTGCATGCATGCCTGATTCTCCGATACTTCATGTGCCAATGGGCGGTTCCAGGAGGTCTCTGGAAGCCCTTATGCTGTAATGCCTGACTTAGACTTTTTTCACTTCTGTCACTTGCGCCTAAGCTTGGTGTCACTTTGAAAAATAAACACATTCCATATAAAATGGAGCTTTCTCTTTATTTTGGGGTGGAAAATGCCATTAGATTTGCCTCTAGGAAAACTTGTGTTGTAACTTAAAGCTTGGTGCAAGAGGCAGATGAACATGTCTGTTCTCTTTGGGCTACTCAGTGGTCTTGTTGCATGCATGCTCTATCCCATTGACTACATTGTTGAAGGACCTACCCAGCTCCTTCAATCAAAATTATTTTCTATATAATTTGTGCCATCAGGATTACAGTTGAACAAGTTGTCAATCCACTAGTAGAGTTGTCGTGCTCCTCTACCCAGGCCCCCCACTTCTGCATTGCGGAGATCTTTGGCTATCCTGACCCCGCAAGTCACCACAGCGACTGCACTTCCATATCCAGAGAGATGCCCCTGGACCTCAGGTTTACTATTTATCTCACTGTAGAGATCCCGATTTGTCTCTTTTTGTGATTGGCCTTAAAGCGCGAAGTAATGAAAGCCATTGCATTCCTGCAGCTCAGAGCCATAAAGAAAGTTACTGTTCTGCTTGAAATTAACCTGGCGGGGTCTGTCACAGGACAGAGCCTTCTCTCCTGGACATTGGCAACCCTCAGTTGCAGAAGAGAGACTGTGCTGAAGCCAGTTGTCCTTTTACTGGACCTGTTGGTCACCTTTGGCATTGGACAGTCATCTTCTACCTTGGAGCCTGAGGAGGGTTGAGAGCAATGGAGGCACTGGGCTCATGTGGAAAGCCAATAATTATACATGGACTTTCTGGGAAGGGAGGAGGCAGCTTTACACAGCTGTTGGTTGACATTGTCAGTGAGTAATGTCTGACTTCACCATCGGTGAAAAGATGGTTTACCCACAATTCTTTGTTTCAATAGTCCTTCAGATTTTATGAAGACCAGTAATTGCCATACTTATCTAGCAAAAAATGTAAACCCATACTTGAACACCATCAATACTTTGTAATTTTTTATGTTTATTGTAACTGTGTATCCAAATTCTTTTTAAATGACCAGCCTAATTTTTTGGGCATTCTCAAGAATTTTGTTGCAATATACCATGCACCATAGGGGAAAAACGCTCCCCGCCCAAACGTGGGGTTTCTATACATCTGGGTATAAAAATTCTCCCTAGGCTAGTCGTTTTTTTTTTTTTTTTTTAGTGCTGCCCAGATGTTAAACGCTGCCATCAGTTTTGAATCTTGTTTTTTTTTTAAGTAGCTGGGCTCGCTAAATTTCATAAAATAATTCACAGCATCCTCTCCTAGCAATAGCTTGTATATATCTGGTGACCCTGTTTTTAATCCAGGGATCTATAACACTCCCACCGATTAACCCACTCATGTATTGAAAGGCCGCAGCCCAATAGTACATTTTAAAATCTGGGGCTGCCCAGCCTTCTCTTTCCCTTGGCAACGACCTATACCTTAAGGCCCTCTGTGGTATTCACCTATGTTACTGCTTTGCATGTACCTGTTCTTTATCTAGTTAATGTGTATAGCTTATGGAGGCAGCTGTAGAATGTACTTGGTGCCTAGCTGCCAAGTTCCTTAGTGTCAGTTTGTTACGTTTTCGCATGAGGGGTTTGACTCTCCGTGAAAATAAGTAAAAGTTTAATCTTACCGAAATTGATTATCTTGGTCATCGCTTGACATGCGATGGTGTCGGACCCAAGGTTCGCTTAGTAAAAACCATAGATGAACTCCCGGTTCCTCAATCCAGGGAGGAGCTGGTAACATTTTTGGGTATGGCCGAATATTATAATAAGTTTGTGCCACGTTTTGCCTGCCGTACTCATACACTCAGAACTCTTCTGAGGAAAGGGGTGAAGTTTATATGGTCGCACCAGTGTCAATTGGCATTTGAAGAAATCAAAAGGGCACTCAATTCTGCTCCTTCCTTACAGAGCTTCGACACTTCCTTGGACTCCATCCTTGTCACTGATGCGAGTTCTAAAGGGTTAGGAGATGTTCTTAAGCAAATAAAGGATGGGAAAGAAGAAACTATTATGTTTCTTTCGAGAGCTCTTGTTGGCCCTGAATTGCAGTACTCTGTGATTGAGAAGGAAGCACTTTGCATTTTTTGGGCAATCAAGAAATTTCTCTGGGGCACTTCGTTTGTCGTCCATTCGGATCACAAACCGCTCAAAGACTTATTTTGTAAAAGATCTGGATTCTGTTTCATCTTGGATTTGTAAATGGGTCATAGCACTTCAAGATTTTGATTTTGTTGTCAAATACATCCCTGGGGTAGACAACAAAGTTGCCGACTGTCTCTCCTGGTTAATACCCAAATGCTCTGCTGATTTTTGACCCTGAAGACACATGGGAAATAGACAACTTCAAGGTGTGAAGTTGTTGAAGGTGTTGTATCTGAAATGGAATGGAGAAATTCATTGAAAAATGACAATGTATTGCTTGAAGTTTGCAAGTTTGTGTCCTATGGGTGGACAGGTATTAAGTTCCTGTCTGAGGATGTGCGAACATTTTGGAATGTGAGGCATGAACTCTCACTATACAATGATCTCTTGTGGAGAGGGACACTGCTTGTTCCTCCGGCCTCTCTTCGGGAGAAGATTATTCATTTGGCACATGATGGTCATCAGGGCATCTCCAAAACGAAAGTTTGTTTGCACTTCTGGTGGCCAGGGGTCGATATTCTTGTGGAACGGATGGTCAGAGACTACCCTGAGTGTAGAATGTGTGATAGTGTGCAAAACTAGAACTCAACCAATGGTTGTTCGTGAATCCCCGACTAGATGTTGGCAACATGTTGCACTTGATCTTTTGGGTCCTGTTTCCTCTAAGACGGGACAGTCTTATGTTCTGGTACTTATTGATATGTACTCTAGGTGGCCGGAAGTCAAGGTTACTCAGGGAATTGAAACCAGAGATGTCATAAAATTTTTAGAAGGCATTTTCTACAGAGAAGGCCTTCCTGAGTCTCTCTTTACTGATAATGGTGTACAACTGGTGTCAAGAGAAATGGAGGATTTTTTGGCTAAGAAGGGAATTGTCCATAAACTGTGCTCTCTCTATCACCCAGAATGTAATGGGATGGTTGAGAGATTCAACCGTGTATTAAAAGAATCTATTCAGTCAGCTAAGGAACAAGGTCGTGACTGGAGAGCCGCTATATCTGAAAAGGTCATGGCATACCGGTTGACTCCTCACTCTACCACTGAAAAAGTTCCTTTTGAGTTGTTTAGGGGATGTACACCTAACACCCATTTGTTTCAATCTTGGATGAGAGGGAATGGGGCGAACATTAGTATTCCTGAGGATCCTCAGTGGAGGGTTCTCCAGGATCTTAAGTCTACAAAAAGGTAAGCCAACTATGATCTCAGACATGCTGTTGCTCACACTCGAGTCAACGTAGGTGATTGTGTGAGGGTACGATTTCCACAGAAGTCTGGAGGTGCAAAGTTCTCTACTCCTCGGAAAGTTATTCCTTAATGCTGTGAAACTTGATGGGCGCATTTGGAACCTTGGTAGAATTGCTCTTGTACATTCTTCTGTTTCTTATCCTCAAGCCAACTCTTCCAAGTGTTTCTCCTCTGCGAAGGAGTACTCGCACATGTGCAACTCCTGTGAGACTACATGATTACATTTGCAACTGAAAATACCAACCATTGTTCTTATGTTTGTGTTTGGGGGAAAGTGTGTGGTATTCACCTATGTTACTGCTTTGCATGTACCTGTTTATCTAGTTAATGTGTATAGCTTATGGAGGCAGCTGTAGAATGTACTTGGTGCCTAGCTACCAAGTTCCTTCGTGTCAGTTGCTGCTGTGTCCCCTGTGGGTAGGACGCTTTCATTACTTGATCCTGAAATAAAGAAGTTCATTTCATCAACCTGCCTCCCAGTGTACATCATTACACCTTCCTTGTTTTCCCATGTGCCCATATGAACCTATTCACCATGTTTTCGAGCGCTATAAACCATTGTATCTCGAATTCTAACGGTATAGCCCTGAAGAGGTATGGTATTTTAGGTAAAAAGACCATCTTGACCACATTGCAGCGACCCACCACCGACATATGGAGATTATGCAGTCTGTCAGTCTTTTTTTGCCTTCCCGATTACTAGCTCGATGTTTCTATCTACTAACTTCTCCAGTTCAGGTGTGATATCGATGCCTAGATAGACGGCTGAATCTGTCACCCGAGGGTCGTCCAGGTTGGCCCCCCTGTTCTTGACTATCTGAGTCTCTTGTCTTTTTAATGCATACCCTGAGATCAAGCCAAAAACTTGGGCTTCCACCTCGATTGCAGCTAGGGCAGTTTGAGGGTTAGAGGAGACCACAGCGATATCGTCTGCATAGGCCAGGGTTTTTGTTTCAAGCCCATGATCGCTAATGGGCTTAATTCCATTGCAGGCCTCCAGCTTCCTAATCAGAGGGTCAATGTACATGGCAAAGAGGAGGGGCGAGCACAGGCAGCCCTGCCTTGTGCCCCGCTTAATTAATAGTGGTGCGGTGTACCCCCCATTCAGTCTGTCGGGCCGTCGGTGCTTTGTATAGAGCCTGAATTGCCTTAATGAAGCCCCTCCCGATGCCAAACCATTTCATAACCGGCCAGAGAGTCCCAGGAGACCCTATTGAATGTTTTTTCGGCATTCATGAGCATATTCAAAGCCATAGGGTCCCCTGAGACTTCGGCTGCATCAAACAGGGTTATAACCCTATGGATATGCGGTGTTCCCCTCCCGGGTATAAACCCGTGCTGACCAGGGTGGATTGTTTTCCCAATAATAAGGTTTAAACGAGACGCCAGGGCCTTGGACAGAATTTTAGCGTCGCTGTTCATGAGCGTGAATTACAGAATTTTCAATCTACAGTCACTTATGAAACCTCAATGACTTGTGCTTTGGATTGGATGTCATAGTTATGATTGTATCCATATCAGTAGAGTCGCTGGCGACCTAATGGTTGAGGTCTAACACGAAGTTTAAAGGTTAAGGGTTTGGTTGAGTCCTGGTGTCTGTGGTCATCATTGTGCGAAATTCGCATAACTTACTTTCTTGTAATTATGTGAATTTTTAGCAAAATGGCGTGTGAGTATGCAAAGTGCAAATTTATCATTTTGTGCTATATTTTAGCTCGATGCGTCCTTGCAGTCATTTTTTGACACAATTACGCATTTAACAAAGCACCGCAAACAGCCCCTCGTGTTCAATTGTTCGCGGTAAGTAATGGCACGATTTGCGGTAACATTTTACTGCAAAGGACACATAATTATGTAAAGTGGTTTAATGCCATAGTTTCATGAATTTACTGTAACCAGCTTAACGCAAAATTCACAATTATGTGATTATGCCAGCAAAATTTAAATTTTGCCTAGTCATGAGTCTGTTTAAAGATAGGTTCCATTACATAGCTGTTCAAGGGAATAATTAAAGGTGGATCATTTTCAGATTTTATGCTAACATCAAAAAATTCTGGACCACTTTCAGTTTAGTAAGCAATCGCTGCTGACAGTTCATGAGTTGATTTGCTTGGAATAAAATAATGCCAGAGAATAGTCTCCAAGATGGTGTGTGGCACGTGCGCTTCAAGGTGACCTTCACGGCTCAACTTAATGTCTTTGTATACAGTACAGACATTTAAGTTACCCACTGTGGCATTCGAAGTCACTAGATGTTGAGATGATGCATGCCATATGAATCCTCAGTCAAGCTGCAAAATTAGTCTTACAGGTTAGTAACTTGCTTCATGATTCCACTCTTCCTGAAGAAAGACAGTTCTCTCGTTTTTGCTTAGCAAGCTATGGGTCTTAGCATAATCTTTATGCCCATTACGTATATATTTATAGTTGCATTCGAGTAGGAAATTCTCTAACATGGTGACCTTCTTACTAAACAACTTGCT
This sequence comes from Calotriton arnoldi, assembly GCA_963921515.1. Classification (NCBI taxonomy): domain Eukaryota; kingdom Metazoa; phylum Chordata; class Amphibia; order Caudata; family Salamandridae; genus Calotriton; species Calotriton arnoldi. The sequence goes on along the minus strand of CAWUFW010000413.1, from coordinate 3,733,476 downwards.
GAACTTCGGTTCATGTTTTTAGTTTGGTTTTCACTTTTGGATACTGCAAAATCCAGGTTTAAAACAGTCACAAAAATAAAGAAATTACGCGTTTGGTAAAGTACAATAGTATGGTATTAACGTCTTCTTTTACTTAGTAAAATAAAATACCCGAAATCCAAAATGTAGACATTTTGAATATTGCATCTACCGATTTTACAATTTTGTGCATATAGTTAAGTGTTCTGGTGTTTAATATTCACTGGGCTGTAAATCCAATCCCATAATGAGGTACACCAAAGTTTCAGCTGTCTCTTCAACGTGAAGTTGGTAAATGTGAAGTTGAATGTAAAATCTGCTTGCTCTATCTTTAAGTGTATTAAGTTAGCCCAGTGTGTTGAGCACCTGCTGCAGTTGCTGGCAATCTGTAGGGCACAGGTTCCCATTGTCCCCAACTCAGCCTTTTATTTTTTCAAGCTGTTAATGAGACATTAAATTGGGTAATATTGACGGTTATCAAAGCGCCCGTAGCGCTCTACTTTGCAGTATATAGATGTGGGGAGGGGGCTGGCGCGCGCGCATTGGGGGGGGGGGGTTCCACGCATGTGTGGGGGGGTCACGGGAATATATAAAATACTTGCCTGTGGAACTCGAACAGGAAGCATAGCAGCCCCCACTGACCAATCCCAACGCTGCAATGCAGCGTTGATTGGTTTTGAGCGTCCTGGTTCGACGCTCAAGCAGGGAATGGGGGCATGAGCATTTTCTCCATGCAGGCTGTAATGCAGCTACAATTTTCTGCTCCATTAATAATCAATATATAAACAATGTGGACGTGCCCACTGTAGAAACAAAGAATTGGGACTCACTGTGCTAATAGCAGTGTCGCACAACCCTTAGGTTTGTTAAAAGACCCCTCACACACCAACCTAGGTGGTGTCCTGCTTCATCATGGGGGTCCCAACCGGGTGGCCTAATGCCGCCCGGTTGTGCTACAACGCCTGATTACAGCGGAGCTGGTGTGGTGTAATAATGTGATGTGAAAGTTTAAAAATATCTCTGGGAATCCTTGCCAATTGTATTTAATTGTGGCGGCCCAGGATATATTAAAATCCGAAGGCACAACTAATAGTTACTTGAAACTCATAGTTGTCTGTGATGGGTCTACATGTTTCAGGCCCTCAAAGAAAGTAGAGGGGGCTTTCATCAGGACCAGGTGAGAAAAAGGTGAGTGAGTGGCAAAATATAGCCACGTGAATGGTAAAAAATCACAACGCACACGCTAAGGTGAGTTGGAAATGGTTGAAGGGAGTCGATACTTACGACCCCCACTAGAAATGACATGTAAGGGAAAAGAACAACACCACAACACATAAAGAAGAGCAACATAAAATGCAATCTTTTGTATGATCTTGTACTTGTGTAGGACTATATAGTGGGCAACGCAGTGAGTCCTTATGGTCTAGTAGCCTGCTAAAGGAGTTTGGACTGTGCAGGGCTAGACCAGGTGAGGAAGTGGCATGCTGAACACTAATGATTTAGGGATGTCACGAAAGAGTACTGTGAAGTACATGCAGCATGCTAAAAAGTGACATCGTGTAGGGCGTGTATCACCCTACCAAGTCAATTAAGCACGGCATATGTATGCAGTGTAAACCGAGCCGGTGTGTTGACCATATCATGAATAACCGGCAATGATTAACAACGTGCAACGTGTTGTTAAAAACCAAAGTAGGGAAGAGGTTAAAAAGAGAACATAATTACACTCTATTTAAGTGTCTAGCAGGAAATCAGGGCCCGGGAGGGGAATCGTCTATAGTCACTCTGTAGCAAAAAGAAAATGCGGGGAAAAAAGTTGAGACATATAGACAAATTACATTAAAGTATACGAAAGGCGTATACATGACTAAACGACTTTAACGAACAACGAGGGAGCGAGGCTGTACGCGCTCTCGACTTGAAAAGACCTTACTTCATCAAGACCGAAATCCCACTACGACCTATTGCGGACTCCCGTGGTCCCGGCTGCTGACGTTAATGCCGGTGCCTGGGGCTATGTAGCGGGAAGCAATGGCCTGGGGACACGCCCCTTGGAGAGGGCGCTAGAGCGCCTGTCTTGAGAGTACTGCGCATGGGCAGGCGCCATATTGGAAGTATATGGGAGAACTAGCTTGCGGAAGTGAATCTTAATGGGAGGAGACACATAGTCTCTAAGATACTGGCCATGCAAGCGCCATATTGGAGAAGGAAAAACCCTGATACATACAATTAAACACAAAAGAAGGCCAAGAGGAGAGTAGGACATACTGTTACCAGTATGAGAGGGAGATGTGAGTTGGGCACCATACGGGTAACAATAAATAGGAAAACACAAAAATGAAAAATGCTACAATGGTGAGGGGAAAAAAACCATGATATAGATGGGCAGCACTAAAAGACGCAAATCGAATACTCGGAGGCAGCACAATTATTTGCTAAGGGAGTTCCAGGGAATATTGTCATTCAAACCAATCAGATGGCTGGATAAGCGGTAAATCCACCGCTGTTCCTTTTCTAATAGGCGAATTTGGATATTGGCAGTTGTAGGTTCCAGTGTCTCAATTACAACCCACCACATATCGTTCGTAGTGTGCCCGGCCTCCAAAAAATGGTGTCATTTTGGTGTTTTTTTTTTTTTTTTTTTTTGCTCACATATGCGGGTCTTGACTTTTCTGTTAGTCATGCCTATGTATATGAGGCCACAAGGACAAGTGATGCGGTAGATGGCATGAACAGTATTACAATTGGTATGTTTCCTAATGACCCAGGTTTTACCGGGTTCTAATGATAAGCTTTTGGTAGTTTCAGTAATGTGACACACGCTGCAATTGCAGCATGGATAGTGGCCCACTATGTTTGGAAGGCCCCATGCGTTTAATACAGTGTTGTTCACTTGTGGCAATGGTTTAGGGCGTGTGGATACCAAAGTGTCCTTTAGGGATCTAGACCTTCTGTAGGATAACAGGGGTTGTTCCCATTTGAGTTTCCCTGTATGTAGTATGTTCCAGTTCTTTTTAATAATGTGGGACACTTTGTTGGCAACAGAGTTGTGTCACCACACATGTTAAAGGGATAGGAACATCAGAGCGTTCGATGATCTCAAGTAAGCCCTCTCAATTCTGGTTGCGGGCACGTTTTTGTGCTTGTGCTGTTATCCTGTTAGGGTATCCGCGATGTAGTAACTTGGTACTGAGGTCATTTGCCTGCATTTTGAATTCATGTATGTCGCTACAATTCCTGCGTAGGCGTAAGAATTGCCCGTATGGAAGGTTTTCACGCAGTCTTCTCGGATGAAAGCTGGAGAAGTGTAACAGAGAATTGCGGGCTGTAGGTTTAAAGTATGTTTTGCTTTTAAGTAATCCATTGTCTGCTGTTATTTTCAAATCCAGACAGACCATCTTATGGCGATGAAAAATATGTGTAAACTTCAGGTTCGAATCACAGGTATTTAACCACTGACAGAAGGTGAGAAGGGAATCTTGACCACCCTCCCAGATAAGGATAATGTCATCAATATAGCGTTTATAAAAAGTAATCTGGGGAATTAGGGGTCCTTGGTTGGAAAAGAGGTAGGTCATTTCAAAGTTATGAACATACAGTCCAGCCACACTGGGAGCGAAAACGCTTCCCATGGATGTTCCATATTTTTGTAGGTATATCTCACCTTCAAATTCAAAGTAATTACTTTTGAGTGCTAATGATGCACACTCAAGGATGAATCGTTTGGGGGTGTGGTAATTCCAAACTGTATTGTTCAAAGCCAATTTAAGTACAGTTAAAGTGTCGTCTTGTGGCAAGCTAGTATATAAGCTTTCCACGTCTAGACTGACAAGAAAAGAGGTGTCTGGATTGTAAGTTAAATTGTCAATATGTCTTAGAAGGTCTTTAGTATCCTTCAAGTAGGTATTGGTAGACTGTACTATTGGTTGTAAAAAGAAATCGCAGTAGCGAGAAAGGGGTTCTAACAATGACCCTATGCCTGGGACGTCCAGGGGGCGGTATCTTGTTCTTATGTATCTTAGGAACCGTATAGAAGTATGGAATCTTCCCTTCTGTGGTGGTGAGAAATAGAGCTTCCTGTTTGGTAATTTGCCCTGTATTTTCAGCTTCAGTCACCAGATCATAAATTGTAGTTCTGAGGTGAGCGCTGGGGTCTTCAATGAGTCTTTGATAGTTTTTGGTATCACTGAGGAGGCGTTTGCACTCAGTGCGATAGTCGTCTGTATTTAAGATAACAATGCCTCCACCTTTATCCGCCGGTTTGATGATTATGCTTTCATTGGTGGTGAGCATTTTAAGGGCCTGTCGCTCCTTATTGCTTGTATTTTGGAAAGTATGGTCTTCTTTTAAGGCTTCTATCTCTTTGAAGACAGCTTGTTCGTAAACCAGTATTTCAGGAGGAATGGCACTTGGTGGTGGAATGAAGGTGGATTTGATTTTAAAGTGGGTATCACCTTGTGGTGCAGGGTCCCCTTGTTCCTGAACAGTCTCGAAGTAAGCCTTTAATTTGAGTTTACAAAAAAACTGTGCGAGCTCACAATACAGTTGGAATTTATCTAGTTTAGCGGTCGGGGCAAAACCAAGGCCTTTATTGAGGATAGTCTCCTCAATGGAGCTTAGCTTGTATGAAGAGAGATTGGTCACGAGGTTTACCTCGAGCTGGGGCCTGGTTGTTGGTCCCTTGTTTTGCTTCTTGTTTGGGCTCCTGGATGTAGGTCGTCTTCCCACTGGACCTGGGTCTGTCGGCGTCTCCGACCGCGATGGCCGCCTCCTAAAAAATGGAACCCTTGATTTTGATTCGTGTATGGTGGGGGTGGTCCAAAGGGGGGATTCCAACCGTACATGAAATGTGGGTTCATCTGGGGGTATGGGGCTTGGAACTGCATGTTAGTGCCTTGTGGTGGTTGTGACCACGGTTGTTGCCAACTGTTATTTCTGCCTCTTCCCCGTTGTCTGTTGCGGTGGCTTCCTGTGCTGGAATTGCTGCTATCAGATGAGACCTCATCAGAGGAGCCTCCTGAGATATCCGAGTGTTTAGTTGGATTAAAGTCATCAGCAGCATATGGATAGGTTTTCAAATATGAGAATTTTTCCAGATCTTTCTGGAATGTTTTGATCTTGGCTTGAGTGAGGCTCTCTTTATATTCGTTTATATCCCTATTAGTCTCTAATTTTTTCATGAAAGAGGTCATTGTGGTCTTAAAGGGAGTCTCTGTAGCTTGAATCTCTATTAGAATCGCATCGGACAACCTCTTAGCTGTTTGGATGATAAGAATCATCCAGTCACGCGTACATCTCCATGCTATCTGTGCCCAGTCTTTTCGGAAAGTGGCATCATTAAGGAAAATCCGTGGGGCGTTGGTGACTATGAGCCCCCTTGGGGCTATGTTATTCCGTAGATATTCCGTGAGAATAATGCCATGGAGGATAGTGCGTATTTTATTCCTCTTTTTTTCATTCAGGTTGTCCCAATCTGCCGTTTGTGCAATGGAAGAGGCTACATTAAAGACTGCCAGCAAGGGTGGATCTGCGAGGATGAGGCTAACATCATCCTCTGTAAAACCTAGCCCTTGATTTTCTGCCATGTTCTCTGTGAGAAGTAATAATCAATAAGGTATAAAATTATCCGCTCTCGCAGCTGTATGCTGCTGAATCAATAATACAAGGGGTGGGAGAGCGAGGAAAAGTCAAGGGACGTCCCTTTCCCCAAATTCCATATATAAACAATGTGGACGTGCCCACTGTAGAAACAAAGAATTGGGACTCACTGTGCTAATAGCAGTGTCGCACAACCCTTAGGTTTTGTTAAAAGACCCCTCACACACCAACCTAGGTGGTGTCATGCTTCATCATGGGGGTCCCAACCGGGTGGCCTAATGCCGCCCGGTTGTGCTACAACGCCTGATTACAGCGGAGCTGGTGTGGTGTAATAATGTGATGTGAGATGTGAAAGTTTAAAAATATCTCTGGGAATCCTTGCCAATTGTATTTAATTGTGGCGGCCCAGGATATATTAAAATCCGAAGGCGCAACTAATAAAGTTACTTGAAACTCATAGTTGTCTGTGATGGGTCTACATGTTTCAGCCCCTCAAAGAAAGTAGAGGGGGCTTTCATCAGCTGTTCTCAGTGGTGTTCAGTATGTCCTACTTCTCCCTTTTGTGTTTAATTGTATGTATCAGGGTTTTTCCTTCTCCAATATGGCGCTTGCATGGCCAGTATCTTAGAGACTATGTGTCTCCTCCTATTAAGATTCACTTCCGCAAGCTAGTTCTCCCATATACTCCCAATATGGCGCCTGCCCATGCGCAGTACTCAAGACAAGCGCTCTAGCGTCCTCTCCAAGGGGCGTGTCCCCAGGCCATTGCTTCCTGCTACATAGCCCCAGGCACCGGCATTAACGTCAGCAGCCGGGACCACGGGAGTCCGCAATAGGTCGTAGTGGGATTTCGGTCTTGATGAAGTAAGGTCTTCAAGTCGAGAGCGCGTACAGCCTCGCGCTCCCTCGTTGTTCGTTAAAGTTGTTTAGTCATGTATACGCCTTTCATCCAAACAGCTAAGAGGTTGTCCGATGCGATTCTAATAGAGATTCAAGCTACAGAGACTCACTTTAAGACCACAATGACCTCTTTCAAGAAAAAATTAGAGGAGACTAATAGGGATATAAACGAATATAAAGAGAGCCTCACTCAAGCCAAGATCAAAACATTCCAGAAAGATCTGAAAAAATTTTCATATCTGAAAACCTATCCATATGCTGCTGATGACTTTAATCCAACTAAACACTCAGATATCTCAGGAGGCTCCTCTGATGAGGACTCATCTGCTAGCAGCAATTCCAGCACAGGAAGCCACCGCAACAGACAACGGGGAAGAGGCAGAAATAACAGTTGGCAACAACCGTGGTCACAACCACCACAAGGCACTAACATGCAGTTCCAAGCCCCATACCCCCAGATGAACCCACATTGCATGTACGGTTGGAATCCCCCCTTTGGACCACCCCCACCATACATGAATCAAAATCAAGGGTTCCATTTTTTAGGGGGCGGCCATCGCGGTCGCGGCCGGAGACGCCGACATACCCAGGTCCAGTGGGAAGACGACCTACATCCAGGAGCCCAAACAAGAAGCAAAACAAGGGACCAACAACCAGGCCCCAGCTCGAGGTAAACCTCGTGACCAATCTCTCTTCATACAAGTTAAGCTCCATTGAGGAGACTATCCTCAATAAAGGCCTTGGTTTTGCCCCGACCGCTAAACTAGATAAATTCCAACTGCATTGTGAGCTCGCACAGTTTTTTCGTAAACTCAAATTAAAGGCTTACTTCGAGACTGTTCAGGAACAAGGTGACCCTGCACCACAAGGTGATACCCACTTTAAAATCAAATCTACCTTCATTCCACCACCAAGTGCCATTCCTCCTGAAATACTTGTTTACGAACAAGCTGTCTTCAAAGAGATAGAAGCCTTAAAAGAAGACCATACTTTCCAAAATACAAGCAATAAGGAGCGACAGGCCCTTAAAATGCTCACCACCAATGAAAGCATAATCATCAAACCGGCGGATAAAGGTGGAGGCATTGTTATCTTAAATACAGACGACTATCGCACTGAGTGCAAACGCCTCCTCAGTGACACCAAAAACTACCAAAGACTCATTGAAGACCCCAGCGCTCACCTCAGAACTACAATTTATGATCTGGTGACTGAAGCTGAAAATACAGGGCAAATTACCAGACAGGAAGCTCTATTCCTCACCACCACAGAAGGGAAGATTCCATACTTCTATACGGTTCCTAAGATACATAAGAACAAGATACCGCCCCCTGGACGCCCCATCGTCTCAGGCATAGGGTCATTGTTAGAACCCCTTTCTCGCTACTGCGATTTCTTTTTACAACCAATAGTACAGTCTACCAATACCTACTTGAAGGATACTAAAGACCTTCTAAGACATATTGACAATTTAACTTACAATCCAGACACCTCTTTTCTTGTCAGTCTAGACGTGGAAAGCTTATATACTAGCTTGCCACAAGACGACACTCTAACTGTACTTAAATTGGCTTTGAACAATACAGTTTGGAATTACCACACCCCAAACGATTCATCCTTGAGTGTGCATCATTAGCACTCAAAAGTAATTACTTTGAATTTGAAGGTGAGATATACCTACAAAAATATGGAACATCCATGGGAAGCGTTTTCGCTCCCAGTGTGGCTGGACTGTATGTTCATAACTTTGAAATGACCTACCTCTTTTCCAACCAAGGACCCCTAATTCCCCAGATTACTTTTTATAAACGCTATATTGATGACATTATCCTTATCTGGGAGGGTGGTCAAGATTCCCTTTTCACCTTCTGTCAGTGGTTAAATACCTGTGATTCGAACCTGAGGTTTACACATATTTTTCATCGCCATAAGATGGTCTTTCTGGATTTGGAAATAACAGCAGACAATGGATTACTTAAAAGCAAAACATACTTTAAACCTACAGCCCGCAATTCTCTGTTACACTTCTCCAGCTTTCATCCGAGAACACTGCATGAAAACCTTCCATACGGGCAATTCTTACGCCTACGCAGGAATTGTAGCGACATACATGAATTCAAAATGCAGGCAAATGACCTCAGTACCAAGTTACTACATCGCGGATACCCTAACAGGATAACAGCACAAGCACAAAAACGTGCCCGCAACCAGAATCTAGAGGGCTTACTTGAGATCATCGAACGCTCTGATGTTCCTATCCCTTTAACATGTGTGGTGACACATAACTCTGTTGCCAACAAAGTGTCCCACATTATTAAAAAGAACTGGAACATACTACATACAGGGAAACTCAAATGGGAACAACCCCTGTTATCCTACAGAAGGTCTAGATCCCTAAAGGACACTTTGGTATCCACACGCCCTAAACCATTGCCACAAGTGAACAACACTGTATTAAACGCATGGGGCCTTCCAAACATAGTGGGCCACTATCCATGCGGCAATTGCAGCGTGTGTCACATTACTGAAACTACCAAAAGTTTAACATTAGAACCCGGTAAAACCTGGGTCATCAGGAAACATACCAATTGTAATACTGTGCATGCCATCTACCGCATCACTTGTCCTTGTGGCCTCATATACATAGGCATGACTAACAGAAAAGTCAAGACCCGCATATGTGAGCACCGCAGCACTATTCGCTGTAAAAAAAAACATCACCAAAATGACACACCATTTTTTGGAGGCCGGGCACACTACGAACGATATGCGGTGGGTTGTAATTGAGACACTGGAACCTACAACTGCCAATATCCAAATTCGCCTATTAGAAAAGGAACGGCGGTGGATTTACCGCTTATCCAGCCATCTGATTGGTTTGAATGACAATATTCCCTGGAACTCCCTTAGCAAATAATTGTGCTGCCTCTGATTATTCGATTTGCGTTTTTTAGTGCTGCCCATCTATATCATGGTTTTTTTCCCCCTCACCATTGTAGCATTTTTCATTTTTGTTTGCCTATTTATTGTTACCCGTATGGTGCCCAACTTACATCTCCCGCTCATACTGGTAACAGTATGTCCTACTTCTCCCTTTTGTGTTTAATTGTATGTATCAGGGTTTTTCCTTCTCCAATATGGCGCTTGCATGGCCAGTATACTTAGAGACTATGTGTCTCCTCCTATTAAGATTCACTTCCGCAAGCTAGTTCTCCCATATACTCCCAATATGGCGCCTGCCCATGCGCAGTACTCTCAAGACAAGCGCTCTAGCGCCCTCTCCAAGGGGCGTGTCCCCAGGCCATTGCTTCCTGCTACATAGCCCCAGGCACCGGCATTAACGTCAGCAGCCGGGACCACGGGAGTCCGCAATAGGTCGTAGTGGGATTTCGGTCTTGATGAAGTAAGGTCTTTTCAAGTCGAGAGCGCGTACAGCCTCGCGCTCCCTCGTTGTTCGTTAAAGTTGTTTAGTCATGTATACGCCTTTCGTATACTTTAATGTAATTTGTCTATACGTCTCAACCTTTTTCCCCGCATTTTCTTTTTGCTACAGAGTGTGACTATAGACGATTCCCCTCCCGGGCCCTGATTTCCTGCTGATTTCCTGCTAGACACTTAAATCGAGTGCAATTATGTTCTCTTTTTAACCTCTTCCCTACTTTGGTTTTTAACAACACGTTGCACGTTGTTAAACATTGCCGGTTATTCATGATATGGTCAACACACCGGCTCGGTTTACACTGCATACATATGCCGTGCTTAGTTGACTTGGTAGGGTGATACACGCCCTACACGATGTCACTTTTTAGCATGCTGCATGTACTTCACAGTACTCTTTCGTGACATCACTAAATCATTAGTGTTCAGCATGCCACTTCCTCACCTGGTCTAGCCCTGCACAGTCCAAACTCCTTTAGCAGGCTACTAGACCATAAGGACTCACTGCGTTGCCCACTATATAGTCCTACACAAGTACAAGATCATACAAAAGATTGCATTTTATGTTGCTCTTTGTGTTGTTGTGGTGTTCTTTTCCCTTACAGGTAATTTCTAGTGGGGTCGTAAGTATCGACTCCCTTCAACCATTTCCAACTCACCTTAGCGTGTGCGTTGTGATTTTTTACCATTCACATGGCTATATTTTGCCACTCACTCACCTTTTTCTCACCTGGTCCTGATGAAAGCCCCCTCTATTTTCTTTGAGGGGCTGAAACATGTAGACCCATCACAGACAACTGAGTTTCAAGTAACTTTATTAGTTGCGCCTTCGGATTTTAATATATCCTGGGCCGCCACAATTAAATACAATTGGCAAGGATTCCCAGAGATATTTTTAAACTTTCACATCTCACATCACATTATTACACCACACCAGCTCTGCTGTAATCAGGCGTTGTAGCACAACCGGGCGGCATTAGGCCACCCGGTTGGGACCCCCATGATGAAGCATGACACCACCTAGGTTGGTGTGTGAGGGGTCTTTTAACAAAACCTAAGGGTTGTGCGACACTGCTATTAGCACAGTGAGTCCCAATTCTTTGTTTCTACAGTGGGCACGTCCACATTGTTTATATATGGAATTTGGGGAAAGGGACGTCCCTTGACTTTTCCTCGCTCTCCCACCCCTTCTTGTTCCATTAATAATCAAAACAAGATGCTATTTATGACCATCAATATGTGGGTCCATTAACAATTATTAATGATGCCATTAAGGCATTGTTCTTCTCTAACAATCTGTCCACTACCACAAAATTGGTGGGCGGATTTACTAAGGTTTGGTACAGCGCAGCAACCAAAGTTGCTGCGCTGAAATTGAAAATGTATTAATTTCTTTGCACAGTTACTTAAAACCATTGCAATAATAGCACCACCGATACAACTTTAAGAACAGTAGTCGTACTAGACTTCACATTTAGGATAAAATCCTTACTCCTAAAAGGCATTCTTGCACAATATCCCTACTGAGAATAAAACCATTGAATCAAGATTAAAACTTATAAAGGGATTTAGTGTGTCAAAACTCGGGCGCACCATAAAATTATCCGTTTTTGAGGAGCGATGGCCAGTTTGGAAAGTGCTGGGCGAGGGGAAGAGTAGATCTTCCAGGTTTCTCACATATTTTCCACACCTTGCAAGAGTTTGAGTGTCTGTTCGAGAGAAACAAAGTGCTGATGCCTCCTGGCATGTGTGGATGCCCATTTTTAGATAGAGTGGCTTCAGAAGATTTCTCCTGAGGGAGTCCAGAGAAGGACAGCAGCAGAAGTGGTGGGGCCATGATTCAATCCTATAGTTGCATAGTCTGCAGGACCCCTCTTCTCTGCGTGGGGCCCATTGGTTAAAGTCGATAGTACGCAGGCCTAGGAGGTGCATAGACATAATATTCCTGCTAGCCAATGGGTTTAAGCTGTCTGAGGTATGGTTGCGGTACCCCTGGGAGTTCAGAGTCGTTCAGAACAGACAAAATAGTTGATGTTTTTAATGACCGAATGTCCTGCTGATACGGAATTTCTCACCTGCTTGTTTATAACCCTTTTCCAGGCTGCGTAGGAGATGGTGTCCAATTTTAGCACAGTTTCATCAATTTGTTGGAGTCTTATAGCCTTTTGTATTTGTCAGTTCCATGGGTTCCCGGAACTCTCGAAAGTTTCTTTTAGGCGGGCTTTGAGGGTGTTGTCCGGGGTTTTTAATACCCTAATATAGAATTTCAGGGTGTCGGCCTCGTATGTAAGAGATTGTCTCAGAAGGCCCAGCTCGAGTCGTAATCTTGCCCTATGTCTATATTTGGGGAGTTGAAGAACATGTTTCTGAGTCATACATTGGGCAATGTCTAAGCTGGCTGCACTCTCCTCTGGGAAAGCCTAATGCCCGTAGCTTAGGGCGGGACAAAGAGTGGCTTTTATCACCTTTAATATAGGAACAGCGGAGGCGCTGCACAGTCTGATTAAGACTTGTCAGACTGTTATAGCTCTGGCTCTCTTTTTCAGGGCGGCTATGTGGATTAATGGTCTAGAGGACTCGCTGAACCATACCCCCAGGTAGTTGTACTTGGGTGTGGTTTTGAACTTAGTGGGCCCAATGCTCCAGGTTACAAATGTCTTTTTTTTGGCAACGCCCGAAGATCAGGGCCTTGGTCTTATCCTGATTCATTTTTAGGGAGTTGGCTTTGTTGTAACAGTCAAGCCTGCTCAGTGCGCATTGAAGACCAGATTTGGCATGGTCCATTATAACTGTCGTCAGCGTATTGTAGGATGTGCAGTTTCGAGTGGCCCAGTTGTGGAGAAAGCAGGCTGCTGTACTCCAGGGATCTCCCAAGGTTGGCAGTGTAGAGATTGAACAGCAGCAGTGCAAGAATGCATCTTTGCTTCAGGCCGCCTGTGGTGGAAATTTTTGTAGAAACGGTCGAAGTGCCTGTTCTCACTCGCACCCATGTATTCTTGTGCAGAGAAATAAGAGCTCCAAGCAGGTCCCTCTGAATCCCCCAAGCGTGCAGTTTCCACCAAAGAGTATGGCAGACCACTTTGTCATAGGCAGTGCTGTAGTCTATAAAACCGCAGTAAAGAGGAAGGCCACTTTCTTGGGCCGCTCGATGGCTCAGGATGGCTAGGGCAGTGATGTCAATTGTGGAGGCGGCTGCGTGAAACCCAGTTTGGAAATCAGGTAAGATGTTATTTTCCGCAACCCATTCTTCCAATGACGTAAGGGCACACCGAGCATAAACCTTGGCCTCTAGCTCTAATAAGGCAATGAGTCAGTAATTGGAAGGAAGGGTGGGATCCCCCTTGTTTTAAAGATTGTGCATAAGATTGAGCCTGTCCAGGAGTCTGGGATCTGTGCTGTGATGAAGGCGTAACTATAGAGGGGAGTTAGCAGCTTGGCTCAGTCTTCCAGAGCACATTTGAATGTAATAGCTGGGAGACCACTGGGCACGGGGGCTCCATTTTTCATGATTTTCAAGAATCTGCATACCTGGGCAGGGATGGTCACATAGCGGATTTCCATTGCCGTATTGTCGTTTGACTCCCTACTAGGAGCTTCAGGAAGGCCTGGGGTGTCACTGTAGTATTGTGAGCTGACATGCCGTATCCAGGCTGCCTCTGAAACCGCATTCCCCCTGCAATTGTTGGAAGATCCTAGTTTGTTGATAGCATGCTAAAAGAGAAAAGTTGGACCCACTTCTGGAATCCTGTGTATTTTTATCCACTCCTTCCCTCTGTTCTTTGAGTTTTTTGGCTTCCCATGTTAATTGTTTGTACAATTTGCGCAGAGTGACCAGGTATTTGATAGTGCGGTGGGATTATGTTTATGCGAGTGGCTCTCCTTAATGTTCTTCTTGCATTGACAGTAGCCATATTGAAAGGCAACCGTGGAGAAATCCTGGGCCGTCGGCCAGGGGCTCAGTCGCGTTAAGATGTCTCTTAATTTGGCTATTAAGTCATCCCATCTATGGTGGTGGTTTGTAAGGGAGTTGTTAAAGTTCAAACTTACTTCTTTGAGTCATTTACTCACCTTAGCGGCGCCTGAGGTGTCCCATTTTGATTCTTCTGACTAGTTATGGGATTCGGTCCGCGACGAGTGCCCCACTTCTGTGACTTTGGCGGCAACTGGAGCTTGTAGGTCCATTATTGCAGTCAGGAGGTTATGGTCACTTTCTGTGCGGAAGGGAATCTCCAGTTTGATTAGGTGACTTGCCAGAGATGTTGACAGGAAGATATAATCGATAGTTGAAATATTCTTAAATGTTGTGGGGAGAAGTACACTAGAGTCTTCAGACTGTATGATTTGCTTCGCAGAACGTAGATAGCAGTTGGATAATAGGATATTTATAGTTTCTTGTTCTTTAGTTTTGGGAGCGGAGTAGTCTGTGATTCCCAAGCCCCTGATATTAAAGTCTCCTAGTAGCAGGATTTCAGCAGAGGCAAACTCTAACAGGAGATCTTCCAAATTCGTAGTGAAGAGTACTGTTGCAGATAGCTCTGTTTTCGTTATGTTGTGATAACAGTTAATTGAAAGAAGAGGGAGGTCCATTGTTTGGGTTGAAGCCCCTGTAGTTAAAACATGCCCTGCCGGGAACTTTCGGTGGAGTGGTGTATCCTTGATCTTGCAAGAGTGTTTAATGAAAATTGTGAGGCCCCCCAGATGTGGATGTCCGAAGAGTTTAGGCCGGGTTGCCGGTTGGAAAAGTTCATAGTAGCCATAAAGGACTGATGGAGATGGGGCCCAGGTCACCTGTAAGCAAATAATATCACTTTTGTTCAAATCCACCGCAGATTTGGATGAGAGTATTGACTTGAGCCCAGCCATGTTCCAGGAAGTGATGGTCAATTTGGAGTCTGCCAGCTTGAATGACCCTTGAGGGGGGTTTTGAGGGTTCCCGCTAGGAGCGGGGTGCTGGCTGGTCTCGATGAGGGAACCCCTGGCGACTCGGACTTTTAAAGTGGTCTGTGGGGTTTGGCTTGCATCTCACCAGACGTTGATTATTTATGCATGAGATTTTGATGGAGTTTTTGGCTTTTGAGGCGCCAGGGAGCCAGTGGTGAGTTGCTCCCCATGTCCCTCTCAGTACACTTATGTGAGGCCTTGTCAAGTTTTCCTGAAAAAGTATGTGCGGATATTTTTGTCGGTCGGAGGTCCAGAGCTCGATGTCCCAATCTTCAAAAATCCTGGCTTCCCCGAGGATGGTGTCCCTTAGTCTCTCTTGACCATGTAGTGATGATTGCTTCTGAAGCCCTTTGCCCGATATTCAGGCGAACTTTACTGCGGTTAGGTCAGAGGAGATTATCCCCCTGAGGGCCGGGACATGCTTAAATAGGCGCAGGATATTGTTCCCGTTGAGCATGTCATGTGGGCCCTTATGGGGCATAGTGCGGAATGAAAGCAAGTTCTAGATGAGGTTGTATGACTTTACAACGCATTCCGTTGTAACGCATGCCTTTACCACGCATGCGTTACAACGCAAATGCCATCACCACGCATATCCTTTACCACGAAAATGCCTTTTACACGCATACTTTTACAACGATTTTCGTTGTTAAAATATGCATGTTAATGGCATTTCCATGTTAAAGGATATCACCCTAAAAATGTACCCTTTAAATTTACCCCTGCGCGACACCACCCCCTCATTCCTCTCCTCGATCTTCCGAGGTGACGTTGCACGTCATTAAGAGGAAGCGGAAGTGTCCTTCCTTTTCCTCTAACGACGCCGATTGCCTCCATCTTTTTCTTTAACCTCGGAAACGGGTGCGTTTTTTATTTTATTTTGGGGGGGTGCCCCCAAGCCCCCTTTTTTAATCCCACGCATTTTTGGGGGGGGGGACCCCCTTTTTTCTTTTAACTTTAGCACACATGCCTTTACTACGTATCTCATAGTAAAGGTATGCGTGGTAAAGGCTATTCGTTGTAACCACGCATGCGTTGTAATGCATGCATGGAAACTGCCGCGTTGTAGTGGCCATTTCCCCTAGATGATTTAGTGCGTTTACGGGTCGGCTCCCCAGGGAGAAGTTGAGGCCTTGAAATGAAAAAATGTGGGTTTGAGTGGAAAACTGTTCTCCTCCGTTTGTCTTTCTGTCACTCGCCTGGTAGGTTTGAGGCTGTCTAGAGGATGACATTCATAGTTGATAGGCCTGAGGGATGTCCGAGGGATCGCACGACGGCTGTGCATTTACAGGCCTGACCGGCCGCTATCTGTTAAGACGTGTGGCACAACTGTTATTGCTTGCGTTTGCTGTACGATTGTCAGGTCCAGTCCCTGCGTTTGAGGCGCCCCTTGAAGATTGTGTATTGATGTCTTGAATGGCCGTGCCACGGGGTCGTTGAGGTGCCCCTGTGAGTTAAGTGGACATGGTGCTGGCCTTGGCTATGGTATTGTGCAGTTCGAGGGCACTAGGTTCAGTGATGTTTACCTTGGGTGCTTCCTGTATAATTGTCAAAGTTGTTGGGGGGGGGGGAGAGACGTTGATGGTAATGAGGACCTCCTTATAGTCAGCGATTTCCATTTTTGGTTTTGGGATCGGATTAAAGATGGGAAAGTGGATTGCCTCCTAGTCCGGTGCCGGCTTGATGAGAGCCCCTGCGAGCCAAGATCTCCGTTTTGCAAGTCATTGTTTTTTTCTACTTTTTTCTTTTTTCTCTTCTAGGGGCAATTGGTTTTGTTGGGAGATAATGGAGAATTCATGGGCACTTGCTGAGGCTAGATCGTCGTTCCTGAGCTGGTTTGGAGCAAGCGAGGCTGGTAAAGCCGTCGGGCTATCGATGCTGATTGGCGTGATTCCAGCTCTTAGTTCCCAAGGACTGATACCTGGTGCCTGACCTACAGGGGAGGTTGGCTTGTTGAATCCTGATTCTCGGAGGGAGAGGTGTCTCCTCTGGGAGAGGGCGATGTGCCATTGATTATTGCACACGATGTCTGAGATGAAGCGATATCAAAACAAAAAGAGGGAGTATCCCGAGGACATAGAATGTCCCTGTGAAATGGAGAAGGAGAGAGACACAGCACAGCAAAAAGTTTTCCTTTTTTAAAGAAACCCCTCACTCACCAACCTAGTTGGTAACATGCTTCCTCTTAGGGGTCCACCTGAGTAGCCGAATGCCACTCGGGTGTGCTTCAACGCCTGAAATACGGCAGAGCTGGGGTTTTTTTAAGTGTGAAAAAAGTGTGAGTGGATTAAAAAATGTCTTTATTGTACTCCCGAAGTTTTTTTTAATATGGAGCAATAAGACCAGATTAAAACCAAGTGTGATAATTAAAATGGCTAAATTGACCAAAAGTATCAGTGAGACGTGAAAAAATTACTGGTCCACATGTTTCAACCTATATGTGATAATACAAGGTTTTCGTTAGGACCAAATGTTAGAACCGGGAGGTGTGCACACGCTAAGGCACACCCGTCCCTGGATCGGCATTAAGCCAGACCGTGTACTTGCGGTGAGGCAACCTTTCAGCATTCTGTGAAGGGGAAAAAAAATTCTGAAAGAAATAGAGCAGACCATTATACACAGTATATATCATTCCTACTGTGAATGTTGCTACATCTTATTATTGTTCGCTCTCCATTGTTGTTGGTGCGGATTTAAATATTCTTCAGCACACACCATGCATACCGTATTATTGTGACAAGTTCTGTGCACTATATACAAGTGATGCATCTCGAGTTAGGAGTGTAGTCTATACTCCAATCTTTCATTACATACCCATGGTCATTCATTGTCTCAGGTGGGTGTCAAACAGCTCTTTCAGTTTAGAGCATCTGTAATTGTGGAGCGAGTGAGTTTACGAACATACACAACACGTACAACTGTACTTGTGCTAATAGTGGCAAACAACATAGACCGACAGACATTGAAAAGGAGGAACCAAGGTATTGGAAACTTACAAAAAACTGTATTCAGTATCGCCCATGGAAACCGTGGGGGGGCTGGTTATAGTTGCATTCTGTGGGGTTTCAAATAAAGAGAATCAAGCTACCAAATGTTTTTCTACCTCCAAGAGAGTAGAAGTAAGCGGTGCCCACCCGCATTGGATGTTACTCGCGTTCTATAACCAAAGTGCCCGCCGTAGAACCTGCAAGTGAACCGCACGGAGTCCCGAGGATCCTGCCGTGGTGGTCACGGAGGTGTTTATGCTGAGTGTTTTGCCTGAAGACTTCTGTGCACGTAATGCGGTCACGTGACTGGGTGTACGTGTGGGGGCGTGGCAGTGAACGAGTCGAATGACACTGTGGTTTTCAAGTTGGTGGGCTAAGGGATGCAGGTCAAAGAGTCATTACCCAAATGGCGATAAGGGGTCTCGGGTAAATAACCAAGCCTCGTGAGTTAAAGGGATCGGAGGATGAGATTACAACCGGATATCCCCATGGAGCTAAGGGATTGAAGGTTAATATCCTAGCTTCGTGTCACAATGAAGAGTGAATGAAAAAGACTTGACATTCACTGTGCACTGATAATAAAAGAGTAGTGCAAAGTGTAGCACAGTGGGAAACTATCGGAAAAGTAAGGAAAGAACGCTCAGTGGTCGGAAGCACCTAAATAATGTAGTTGCATCAAGGAAGATGCGTGTGTGATCACTGAAGGTGTGAGTCCATGTACTTAAGAAAACTTAAACAGGATTGTAATACACATCAGTGTTTAATACCAAGTTCATATGGTGACCTATGTGTCAATCCTGTATGTTATTCAGGGAGGGTATCCAAACAGAAGTGTAGGCTAGCAATTTACCTCTGTTTGACTGTATTCCACGGAATATTATCATTGAGACAGTTGATGTTGGTAGATAATCTGTAGACCCAACGTTGTTCCTTTTCAAACAGTCGTGGTGTTTTCTGGCTAGTATTTACTACCTCTATCACTGTCCGTCTCATCATTAGTGGTGTGGTTACTTTGGAGGAAGTGTTCAGTCAGTTTTGTCGTGACTTTTTTGCACCCGATTGTGCTGCGATGTTCACAAATCCTTTGTTTAACTTTCCTCCCTGTCATGCCCACATAACGGAGGCCACATGGGCAAGTTATTAAATACACGTTTGTACTGTTGCAATTAGTGTGTGCCCTTTGTGTCCATACCTTGCCTTGTTCAAGAGTCTGTGTTTTGGTGGCTGATAAGTGGCACACACTGCAATTGCCACAGGGGTAGTGGCCAGTAATGTTAGGAAGACCCCAAGCGTTCAGGACTGTTGCTGTATGATCATGTTCCTCAACTCTGGGGCGGGTGTTAACCAATGTGTCTGAGACTCCTTGCACGTTTAAAGGAGAAAAGTGGTTTGTCCCACTGTAAGTGCCCCGTTTTCAGGATGCCCCAGTGCTTATTAATAGACCGTGTCACTTGGTTGGAGAGAGTGTTAAATGTTGTAATGCATGTCAGTGGAGGCTCATTCACAGTTTTGGGGTGATCCTCTAGAAGAGCTTCTCGTGGTTGATTCCTCGCACGTCTTTGGCACGTCTTCAGTATATGCTGAGGGTATCCCCTATTTGAAAGTTTTGTAGTGAGATCAGCAGCCTGTTTGCGGTAGTCTGACACTTTGCTGCAGTTTCTCCTCAACCTGAGGTACTGTCCATATGGCAGATTTTCCTTGAGGGCCCTAGGGTGGAAGCTTTCGAACCTGAGCAGATTATTTTTAGCAGTGGGTTTGTGGTGAGTCCTAGTTTCCAATCTTCCTTTGTGATAATGTCAAGGAATATCATGGTATCAGTGTCCACCGAGTGTGTGGACCTTAAATTGTCACAGGTGTTAATCCACGTAATGAATTCCATCAGAACGTTTTTCGGTCCTTGGCAGATGGCAAGGAAGTCATCAATATATCTCTTCCAAAATACAATGTATGGAGAGAAAGGATTGACATCGCCCAATATGAACTTCTTTTCAAAGTCTAAGACGTACAAACCCGCCACACTAGGGGCGAAGGTACTCCCCATGGAAGTACCGCCTGTTTGCAGATATAGTTTGCCTTCGAACTCAAAGTAGTTCCTTTTAAGTGCTAGGGTGGCACATTCCAAAATGAAATGTTTGGGTGTTTTGTACGTCCATTCAGTGTCATTCAGAGCTTTACCGAGAACTTCCAGGGTTTCATCTTGAGGGAGACTAGTGTAGAGGCTTTCGATGTCAAAGCTTACTAGAATTGTAGTCTCATCTACCTGAATATCTTTGAGAAGGATCAATAGACTTTTTGTGTCACGTAAATAGGTATCGTTTTTTTGTACCATTGTTTTTAGAAAAGTCACAATCTCGACAAGGGTTCGAGGAGAGACCCAATGCCAGACACAATTGGTCTACCAGGTGGAGTGATTTTGTTTTTATGCATTTTTGGTAGTATATAAAAGTAAGGGACTTTTTCATCACTTGTAGGGAGAAATTCTGCTTCACGTTTAGAAATGTAGTCGCATGATTCAGCTGTGTCCACCAGGGATTTGATTTCTTGCTTCAGTTCTTGCGTTGGATTACGACTCAAAGGACAGTAATTCCTCCTGTCTGCTAGAAGGCGGAGGCATTCAGTTTGGTATGTAGTTTTGTCAAGGACTACTACACCTCCAACCTTGTCTGCTGGTTTTATGACCATGTTGTCACATTTCTTCAGTTGTTCCAGGGCTAGATTCTCTGCCTTACTCCTATTGAAAAAAGGTTGTTTCTCTTCCATTTTCTCAGTCATTGTACACCGCTTGTTCAAATGTCATCACTTCCACTGGAATTGTGTGTGGCGGTGGTACAAATGTGGATTTTACACGTAAGCCTGTCATCTTGGGCACGGTTGATTGGAAGGTCGCCTGCCTTTTCAAAAAAGGCTTTTAACTTCAATTTGCTAAAGAAACCGGCTAATTCATAATGGAGACTGAATTTGTCCAATCTTGCTGTGGGAACAAACCCTAGGCCTTTGAGTACTTTCTCCTCTGTCTCTGTGAGTTCTCTAGAAGACAGATTGGTTACTAGACCCTGCTGTTGCTTGTCACCGGCTGTGGCTCCCGTGTTTTGCTCCTTGTGTAGTTGCCCACACTGTCCTGCTCCTCAGTGTACCTGGTTGTTTCCCTTTCTTCTGCCTCTTCCCCTCCTGCCTCTCCCTAAAAAAGCTTTGTTCGCCCTAAGTTGGCGGGGGTATGCCCAGACGTGGGTCCCTTGCTCACTTTGCCACTGGATTCAAGCAAGCCTGGCTGATGACGGCTGGAATGCCAGAAACCGGTCCTAGGATGCTTGTTTCCGGTCCAGGGAAGACATGGCTTGGCAGTTCGGGCTGGACTGTTCCCATGAGGCACAGGGTCAGACTGATTTGCATATGGCCATGTCTGAACTGGGGTGGTGGAGTGAGCTAAAGAATGATGATGGATTAAACCCAGATCAGTTGACTGGGGGTGAGTGTTTGATTGGCTCAAACGTTCCGTCCATCATCCCCTTTTGTATCGCTTTGTTCGGCCTAAGTTGGCGGGTGTATGCCCAGACGTGGGTCCCTTGCTCACTTTGCCACTGGATTCAAGCAAGCCTGGCTGATGACGGCTGGAATGCCAGAAACCGGTCCTAGGATGCTTGTTTCCGGTCCAGGGAAGACATGGCTTGGCAGTTCGGGCTGGACTGTTCCCATGAGGCACAGGGTCAGACTGATTTGCATATGGCCATGTCTGAACTGGGGTGGTGGAGTGAGCTAAAGAATGATGATGGATTAAACCCAGATCAGTTGACTGGGGGTGAGTGTTTGATTGGCTCAAACGCTCCGTCCATCATCCCCTTTTGTATCGCTTTGTTCGCCCTAAGTTGGCGGGGGTATGCCCAGACGTGGGTCCCTTGCTCACTTTGCCACTGGATTCAAGCAAGCCTGGCTGATGACGGCTGGAATGCCAGACACCGGTCCTAGGATGCTTGTTTCCGGTCCAGGGAAGACATGGCTTGGCAGTTCGGGCTGGACTGTTCCCATGAGGCACAGGGTCAGACTGATTTGCATATGGCCATGTCTGAACTGGGGTGGTGGAGTGAGCTAAAGAATGATGATGGATTAAACCCAGATCAGTTGACTGGGGGTGAGTGTTTGATTGGCTCAAACGTTCCGTCCATCATCCCCTTTTGTATCGCTTTCTCCCTAAAAAAGGCAGCCGGAATGTGTTTTGTGGGATTGGAGGTTGTGGGAATGGTGGTTGCCATCCGTATACAGGGTACTGTTGATGTGGGTTATAGGGGCCCGGGAAACTTCCCATCAGAGGGGCGTTATTGTGCCAAGTGTTCTGTGGTTTGCCTCTCCCTGTCTGGGCCTCCCACTACCTGAGCTTGACCCACTGCTAACTGATGAGTCATAGGAAAAACTTTGAGATCCTTTTGGAATTTTTGTACCTTCTGCTGTTAGGTTTTCTTTATACTCATTAAGTTCTTTGTTCAATTACTCAAGTCTCTTTTTGTAACCAGTGATCGTGGTTTTTATGTGGTTCTCTGTATGTTGTATTTCCACTAATATGGCCTCACAGCTGTCTTGATTATTACCATCCAGTTGCGTGTACAATGCCACGCGATCTGGGCCCAATCTTTCCTGAATACTGGATCCTCAAGAAAGATGCGTGGTGCATTTGTGACAAGTAGGCCTTTAGGCGCCGTATTATTTCTAAGGTACTCGGTCAATATAGTACCTTAGAATCAAATTGGTTTTGTTGGGAGATAAATGGAGAATTCATGGGCACATGCTGAGGCTAGACTGTCGTTCCTGAGCTGGTTTGGAGCAAGCGAGGCTGGTAAAGCCGTCGGGCTATCGATGCGGATTGGCGTGATTCCAGCTTTTAGTTCCCAAGGACTGATACCTGGTCCCTGACCTACAGGGGAGGTTGGCTTGTTGAATCCTGATTCTCGGAGGGAGAGGTGGCGCCTCTGGGAGAGGGCGATGTGCCATTGATTGTTGCACCCGATGTCTGAGTTGAAGAGATCCCATTTTCAGGCTTTGAGTAGGGTTTCCACCACTGTGGGTGTTATTCTTAACACTGGCCAGAAGCAAGCGTAGTTTTTCTGGAAGGGACGAAAGTTTGTTGATTAATGGCGAACAGGAACATGTATTAATGGCTTCTGGTAGCCTGGTCGTTTTTTCGATTGTGTTTAGCCTGATGCCCATGTCGGCTAGGGTTGAAGCCATTGTTTGAATTAGATCCATCTTCTGTAATTGCCATAATAGTGCTGTAGCAATGGAAAAGAGGTCAGTGAGATCAAAGTAGGAGTCGGAGGGCCCAATGCCATAAGTGGTTCCTTGTCTGCTTGTGTTGGGCTATGGAGACTATAGTGGGTCAAAACTAGTTTCCCAGCTACATAATGGCTTCACTGAAACCTATGGTGTTTGGTATCAAACACCTCGTATTAATAAACTTAGTGATGGATTTATCAATATGTGCACCCAGAACCCTACTAGCCTGCTAATGTACTGGCTGAATGGTCCAGTCCAGCCTACCACCACAGATGAGTTTCTGACCCCCTAGGAGGTGAGCGCAGCGTTCTCAGAGGTCAGGAACAATTACTGCTCTGGAGAGAGGTGTGATCACCTCCTCCAGGAAGGCTGGTAAATCACCATATCCAAGAAGGAGGCTTCGAAGGCCTCTGCTGACTTTGCTATGCGACCTAAGGCTTCCCCAGACAGGGAGATGCCACCCCCCTGCCCTGGCCCATTTGGACCCAGGACAGGCGGGCAAATTATCTATGCAGGAGGTGTGTTGCACTGCACTCGTGAGACTACGTGATTATGAAGCACCTTGTGTTCGTTTGTTTCATTCATGCAAGGATGTGCAAAGTTAGACTAGAGCGGTGTCACGGAGGTACGCTCCATGAATAGTTTGGCAAAAAGTTCAGAACGTTTTCGGTTTGGCGTGCTTGTGCATTGGGCGCCGATTTCGAATGCTCACATTGTATAACATGTTATTTACGCTGTTAATTTTGTTATATCAAATATGGAAATGTAAACTATGGAATGTTTTGTATATTTTTGTGAACATTCAATGAATAACATATAAAAACAAGAAAAATAAACTCTACAGGATATAAGGAAATACATTTGTTTAAAATTAATTTGTGATGAACAGTCAAAATAGCTGTGCACGCTTTAGTCCAAGTTGCCTATTGGAACTTGCCACTGTCATACATTTAGCGCATGCCAGGCAGGCATCAAAAAGCGTGGCATGCTGATCGCCTTAAAATTGAAACTTTTACCATTCTGCAAATCATTGGTGTGCACAATCTACTCGAATTCTCGCACTGCCAGGCTGGACACTCCTCTAGGGTGAACATGCCTGAAGTGAACACAAATTTATAAATTCCACCATCTTGTGTATGATGGAATTAGAAACTCTGGGACAGGGTGATGCCCACTCCCCAAAGGAAGTGGTTATCTAGGCAGTGTAGTGATCCCAGGGGTAAGTAGCCATTGGCTACTACCCCCTCACTCCACTTAATGCCTCAAATTGAGTATCTGAAAGAGACACGTTAGTGACAGATTCCTTACCTTAGAATATCCCCAGGCGTCAGGCTGGATCCGGAAAGTTTTTGCGTAGCAGTACCCTTGCGCGTCGGTAGGCGGCGTCGTGCGGCTCCGCGTCCGTCGTTGGCGTCGTGATCGCCGGGATGACGTCGCGGGCAGTACTTAGACGCCGCCCCTGCGCGCTGACGTCAGTTCTTCTTTTTCCGCGCCAGTAAGCGCAGATCCGGGAAGAGCTGTGCCCTAGTCATTTTTTAACTACTTTTTTGGTGAATTTTTCACTGTCTTTTCTATCGAGTCATCTAGACTCCGAGGTGTCGGTAGGGATGCCCGGCTTCAAGCCATGCGACGCCTGTGGTCGAATGATGTCGATCACAGACCCGCACTTAGAGTGTCTCTACTGTCTCAGCCGCGACCACGACACGAAGTCGTGTTCCGACTGCCGGGCCTTACACCCGAAGGCTTTGCGAGAGCGGTCTCGAAAGCTGCTCGAGGTCTGGCAGTCGGCTCCGCGCCGCACCAAGCCCAGGTCACGGGAGAGGTCGAGGGGCCAGTCGTGGAGTCCTCGCCCATCATCGGAGTCCAAGTCTTCGCACTCTTCGGGTAAGTCTAAGAACAAAGTCTAAGAAGCACCATCGCTCTAAGACTTCGCCTCGCCGGTCTCGCGACTCGGCTGAGGCCCCTGTCGGCACCTTCCCCGCGGCTCCAGATGTGCCTGTGGCGCCGCCCCCGCATTACCAGTCCTTCCCGGGTTCGGGGGCGACTCCGACCAAGATGCAGGAATTCCTGTCGGCCATGGCCCGCCTCTTCGGGCCTCAAGGCCCCTCCGGTGCGAATTCGGGCCCCGCGGGCCCTAATCCGGTTGCGCCGACAACGACTCCGGTCCCGGCGCCGCCTGTATCACCAGCCTTGCTCCCGGCCTCGACCCCGGCTCCGGTGGTACCGCAACCTCCATCGATGCCGGTGGACCTAACGACGCCGATGTCCCCGGTGCTGTTCCTGACGCCGCCTGGGGCTCCGGGCGGCGTCGTTCCCCCGCTTGATCCGGACGTGGCGTCGGACCGGCGTCACCTGACACCGGCGCCACTGAGACCTTGGGTCCCTGACGTCCCCCCCCTCCTTATTTTCTATCGGAGGAGGGCTGGGAGGGGTCGGAAGACCCTCTCACACAGCAGTGTGAGTATGATGAGGACTGGGCAGAGGAACTTGGGGATGCCAGTGGTCTGGACACTTCTCCTGACAATGGCATGCTGTCTCCTCCTTCCGTGGCTACGGAGGAGGGAGCAAATTTCGCAACGGTGTTGCGTAGAGCAGCTGGAGCCTTACACCTCCAATTGCCTACAGTGGCTGTCAGGACTAACCTCCTGACGGAAGTGCTTCAGCCGGCAGTTACCTCCTCGGAGCCATTGCTGCCGTTCAATGACGCACTGTCTGATGTTCTTTTGGGCACCTGGTCCAAGCCCGCCACAGGGCCTCCTGTGGATAGGAACGTGGCCTGACGCCATCGCCCTGCTCCGGGCGACCCCTTGTTTCTCTCTCAACATCCCACCCCCGAGAGCTTGGTTGTCCAAGCCTCTGCCTCCCAAACCGCCTTCCCTACCGCCCCTCCGGATAGGGAATCCAAACGCCTGGACCAATTTGGGAAGGCCTTTTCTTCCTCCAGTGCTGGCTTGCGGTCCGTCAACACCGCTTGCCTTTTGGGCCGATATTCCCACTCTCTGTGGCGACCGTTTTGCCCCAGTGTTCTGAGGAGGTCCAGACACTGCTTACCCGCGCCATTGTCGAAGGTAGGGATGCGGCAAAGTACACCTACGTTGTGGCCTTGATACCGCCGACTCGCTGAGCAGATCGCTTGCAACGACGGTGGCGCTGCGTCGCCACGCCTGGCTGAGAACAACTGGTTTCTCGGATGATGTCCAGAAAACACTCATGGACATGCCCTTTGGAGTCGGTCTTTTTGGTTCCAAAGCAGACCATGCGCTGGAGCGTTTTAAGGACTCACGGGCTACTGCCAAGTTCCTGGGCCTTTCTGTTGTGCGCCCTCCGCTAACCTCTGCTTTTCGCCCCTTTCGTGGCCACGGAAGGGGTGCCCAGTCACGTCCGCTGCCCAGCTACCGGCCCGCGCAGCAAGTGTCTTCGCGTGGCCGTGGTGGTTCGGGCAACCAGCGTGCGGGTCAGGCCACCAACCCAGCCTGCGGCCTCCAAGCCCTCCTAGTCCTTCTCAGGTGCACAGCATGCCAGTAGGGGGCAGGGTCCGCCATCACCTTCACCACTGGCGTGCCATCACCTCGGACAGGTGGGTCTTGGACATTGTCCGAAGAGGCTACTCCCTCCCCTTCGAGACCACTCCCCCCCCCCCCCCCCACCATGCCACCTCAATTCCACCGCATGTCAGGGGATCACTTGGTGCTTCTGCAGAAAGAATTCACGGCCCTCTTGGCCAAGAGGGCCATCGAGCATGTTCCGACCCCAGAAGTAGGACGTGGTTGCTACTCCCACTACTCTCTGGTGCCCAAAAAGGACAAGGAGGACATGCGTCCTATCTTGGACCTCCGGAACGTCAATCGCTTCCTCTGGAAGGAGAAGTTCAAGATGCTCACCCTAGCTCAGGTCTTGACTGCCCTCGACCCTGGAGACTGGTTGGTAGCATTGGACTTGCAGGACGCTTATTTTCACATCCCCGTTCTGCCGGCCCACCGGCGTTACCTGCGGTTCACAGTAGGCCTCGAGCATTTTCAGTTCACTGTGCTCCTATTTGGCCTTACAAGTGCCCCTCGGGTGTTCACGAAAGTGATGGCGGTGGTCGCAGCTCATCTGTGCCGGGCAGGGGTTCCAGTCTTCCCCTACCTCGACGACTGGCTGCTGAAGGCGGGCTCGTCCCAGGCAGTCGTCTCCCACCTCCAGACTACGGCCGAACTCCTGCATTCGCTGGGGTTCTCCATCAATGTGCCGAAGTCGCATCTGATTCCTTCTCCACAGCTCCTTTTCATCGGAGCAGTGCTGTACACGACGCAGTTTCTGGCCTATCCTCCCGAACGGCGAGTCTGGGATATTCAGGCTATGATTCCCATCTTTCAGCCTGGGTTTCGGTATGGATGACCCTGAGGCCTCATGGCCCCTGTTGGTCGATCATGCCAGATGGCATATGCGGGCTCTGCAGTGGGACCTGAAGTTCCAGTGGGCGCAGCACCAGGGCAACCTGTCCGATCACGTCCAGATCTCGGAGGGGACTGCAAAACAGTTGCAGTGGTGGCTCTCGAACCGGCAATGGGTCATGGGCAGATCCCTCTCCCTTCCCCAGCCAGAGCACACAGTTGTGACGGACGCGTCCCTTCTGGGATGGGGCGCTCACATGGGAGAGGCGGAGATCAGAGGCCTCTGGTCTCCGGTGGAGTCCTGGCTCCATATCAACCTTCTGGAGCTCCGGGCGATCCGACTTGCACTCAAGGCATTCCTTCCCTCTGTCAAAGGGAAGGTAGTGCAGGTGTTCACAGACAACACCACCGCCATGTGGTACTGCAACAAACAAGGCGGGGTGGGGTCGTGGACCCTTTGTCAGGAGGCTCTGCGCCTCTGGACATGGCTGGAACATCAGGGCATGTTCCTGATGGTTCAACACCTGGCAGGTTCCCTAAACGCCAGGGCGGACGAACTCAGCCGCAGGTGCATGATGGCTCACGGATGGCGTCTTCACTCGGAAGTGGCGCAAGGACTCTTTCTGCAGTGGGGAGAGCCTTGGTTAGATCTATTCGCCACCGAAGAGAACGCGCAATGTCATCAGTTCTGCGCGTTGGAATTTCCAAGGCGGCACTCGCTCGGCGACGCTTTTCGTCGCGAGTGGAGTTGCGGTCTGTTGTATGCCTTTCCGCCTATACCACTTCTACCCAGAGTGTTGAAGAAGATTCGGCGTGACCGGGCCCAAGTCATCCTTGTGGCTCCGGACTGGGCTCAAAGAGTTTGGTATCCCGAGCTACTCAGTATGAGCGTCGATTCCCCCGATCCGTCTGCCTCTTCCGGAGGATCTTCTGTCGCAGCAGCAGGGGACGGTCCTCCACCCGAACCTGTCCAGCCTCCACCTGCTTGCGTGGAGATTGAGCGGCGGCAGTTGATTCCTTTCGACTTGCCTCCCGAAGTATGTGATGTGATTCTGGCAGGTTTACAAAAGAGATGGGGGGGGGGAAACCAGGAGCCTATTGTGGTCCAGTGGCCGTGCTCCACAAATAACCATTTAAATCAAAGGGGACACTGTTCCAACTGGCGGGTGCGAAATGTCACCCAGTGACATTTCGCACCCGCCAGTTGGAACAGTGTCCCCTTTGATTTAAATGTGATTCTGGCAGCAAGGCGTCCCTCCACTAAGGTGGTATACGCCTGCAGGTGGAACAAGTTTGTGGCATGGTGCACAGCAAAGGCTGTGAATCCCCTTTCTGTGGTTCTTCTGTTCCTTCTTTCCTTGGCCCAACAGGGTTCTGCCCTGGGTACCATCAAGGGCTATCTTTGCGCCATCTCGGCCTTCCTCAGGCTTCCTGATCAGCCCTCCCTTTTCAAGTCCCCTGTTAACAGGTTTCTAACAGGCATTACACACCTCTTCCCTCCTGTTCCGTTTGTGATGCCCCAGTGGGACTTGAACTTGGTTCTTACCGTTCTCATGTGCGCTCCCTTTGAGCCTCTACATAACTGTCCTCTTCGTCTTCTGACTCTGAAGACAGCCTTTCTGGTGCCATCACCTCCGCTCGGCGGGTGAGTGAGCTCCAGGCTCTATCATGCAAACCTCCCTTTCTGTCTGTCCATCCAGACAAGGTTGTTCTTAGGACGCGTCTGTCCTTCTTGCCAAAGGTGGTTACTGCCTTCCACATTGGGCAGACCATCACTTTGCCCACCTTCTTTCCGCCTCCTTCCAGAGAGGAAGAGAGGCTCCACGGTCTGGACCCAAAACGTGCGCTTTCCTTTTATATCAACCGCACACAACACTTCCGGGTGGATGACCAGCTCTTTGTTGGCTACGTGGGGTGCCAAAAAAGGTCGGGCGGTGCACAAGAGAACCATCTCCCGCTGGGTAACCTTGTGTATCAAAGCCTGCTATTCTTTGGCTAAGAAGGAGCCTCCTGTTGGGCTGCGTGCCCATTCCACCAGGGCAACGGCTGCTACCACGGCTTTAGGCCGTGGTGTTCCGCTGCAGGATATCTGTCAGGCAGCTACGTGGGCCTCGCTGCACACGTTTACCAAGCATTACTGCCTTGACAGTCGGGTCCGGAGGGATGGCTTCTTTGGCCGTTCTGTTCTCCGAAACTTCCTTGTCTGATCTTTGTTTGCAGACTCACCACCGGGGTTGGTATTGCTGGGGTATCTATTCTAAGGTAAGGAATCTGTCACTAACGTGTCTCTTTTAGATGCACAAGTTACTAACTTGTGTAACGATGTATCTGTAAGAGACAGTAGTTAGTGACAGATTCCTTACCGCCCCACCCATCCTCCCCGTTCTGTGAACTGATTTCTAGGGTTAAGGACATCCCTTTCAGGGCCTTAGTGATTTTCAGACACCAATGTCAGCTTCTTGCATGGCTCTGCGTTCCTGGCGCGGAAAGTCGTGTACAGAACTGACGTCAGCGCGCAGGGGCGGCGCCTAAGTACTGCCCGCGACGTCATCCCGGCGATCACGACGCTGACGACTGACGCGGAGCTGCACGACGCCGCCTACTGATGCGCAAGGGTACTGCTATGCAAAAACTTTCCGGATCCAGCCTGACGCCTGGGGATATTCTAAGGTAAGGAATCTGTCACTAACTACTGTCTCTTACAGATATATCGTTACAAGTTAGTAACTTGTGCATTTAGGGGGGTCCCAGATACCAGAACTTTAGATTTCGACAGACACAAAAGGAGGAGTGGACAAAGGAGCATGACTGACTTGGCCCCAACTCTGCCAGCTGCACCCAACCCTCTTGGATTAACCGACTCGTCCTGCAGCTGTGCAGACTCCAAGAAACCCGGAGGGCTGCCAGTGCTTCGCCAATGCCAAAGAAACTCCCTTGGAGTAGAGGAGCTTCTCCCCTGCTGCCACAAAAGAAGCAACACCTGGTAAATAGACCTGCCTCCTACGGGGACTACCGATACAGCAGCCACCCCGGAAGAGGTAGTTGTGCACCTACAGGTCAGATCCGTCCAAGTGTGGGGACGCCAGGACCAACCAGACCCGCAGAACACCAATACCTGGAGTACTCGACCGCTTGCAGCAACCAAGGCTTGCTATGACCAGTCCGGACACCAATGCTGAGGAAAACCGACCTCGTCGAGGGATTTCAGGGACAGTGAGACCCACATCGTGAGTGGCCCTGCGGTACTGTTTGCCCCCCCCTCAGCAGAAACCAAGGCGAAGAGTGTATCCTCGACTGACACCTCAAAGCACCCCTGCAGCTGCGCTTCAGAGCCAGATTATGAGGGTGGTGATGGTGTCCTGAGACACACGAGCTGAACCCATCCTTTGGCCTGACTGAACTTCCAGTCGCCACCTGCAGCCTCTTTCTGCAGCCCCCCCCTCCAACCTTCCAGCACAGAACCCGATACCAAAAGACACCACTGCACCTGAGCCCAAGGAGAAGTGGACCAATGGGGTCCCTACATGCCAGAGGACCTCAAGGGTCGAGCCCCCCCCCCCCCCCCTGTGAGTTCCCCTGGACTGCCCCCAAGTCCCCGCTTGCAGCCTCTTTCTGACCGGACCGCTCCCCATTGAAGTGAATGGGACACCCGATGCCGTAACGCCTCTGCACGCGGATGCCCCAGAGCCTCCTGAGGTGACCTGTTGGTGTGGCCTTGGACTCTGCCCCATACTCGCCTTAGTCCCGGAGGACAGACTTGTAAGTCATGGTTAAGTGGCCGAATGCAGTACGTGTTTTTCTGCCACCCCCAAAACTTGTTGCTCGGGGGGGGCCCCCCCCCCCGCTACGCCACTGAGTGCACCTTTTTGGTCCACTATATAAAGAGCCAGCTTCCTACACACCTCGCATGAGGTAGCTCTGCTCTTTAATAAATACTTTTATATTATTTGCGATCAATATTTTAACCTCTCAACCTAATGTGATACACGTAGGTACCATGGCAGTGCCCCATGCTGTCATGGTGTGCAGGGTAATAAAGCCACTATTTGGTGAAAAAATTAAATTAAGCATCATTGTTTTTTTGTTCAACCTCACCTGCACAATTCGGATTCCTTTTTAGGTCTCGGCTTGCGCTGGTCTGGCCGAGAGTTTTAGTAAGCGGGTTTTGGAACTGCAAACACTGGCTTTCGGCTGGCGACCAGCTTGAGTTCACGATGGCGTGCACGCGCAGCTGCCATCTGGGTTTCCTATCTCTTCCTCATTTCCTCGTCATGGCTCATTAACTCTCTGGACTCTGATGTTTCAATCGCAGCAGCAGCTCACATTACCAACTGAGGGCCCTGGACTACAGTCACATGAAAAACAACAGCGATTAGCATTGAAATGCAAGCTTTTTTTGTCTAGTTAGAAATATTGCTTCGGTGGGTTGATTTCACCTTATATCGCTATTTGTTTTATATTGGGAGTCACAGCCTAATTACCAGTATTTTTGTCTCACTGTTTTTTTAAAATATTTATTCGCACAAAGCTATATTTAAGGTTACTTTTTCCCGCGTCACTTCTTCACTCTATTTAAACTCTATTTAAACCCCCCACTCTTATTGTCTCTCTCCCCTCTCTAATTCTCTCTACTTAATTAACTCTCCCCTCTCTATCTTTTTTAGCCTTTCATTCTCTCTCACCCCTTTATCTGTTTCTCTTTCAAACTCCTTCATTCACTCTCTCTCCTTCTTTCTCTCTATCCCGCTCCACTCTTTATTCTATGTACACCCTCTCTAAGGGCATTATATCTTCACTCTCTCTCACTCGGTGCCGCCACAGCATCGCTCGGGGCCGCCACAGCATCGCTCGGGGCCGCCACAGCATCGCTCGGGGCCGCCACAGCAGTATCATTCAGGACCACAGCAGTATCATTCAGCATCACCTCAGCATTGTCTCCGCAACAGTCACCACCACCACCTCGGCAGCACCACCTCAGCCTGCTCTCGGAATCTGGCATCTGTTGATTCTCCGTTAGCGTCTGGCCGCTACTAGTGTTATAATACAGGTACTAGTTCCCAACCTTCACCCTCCAATTGTTTATGCCCCCTCATTAAAAAAGCTTTAACAAACAACCATTGCAATAGGCAGAAACAAGTTGCCAGCATTGCAAGAACAAAAGAAAACTGAGGAATTTTTTTATTGTAAATACTTTTTTAATATGGTCGTTCAGTTTTACATAATGCCTTCTTGGTCATATATAAAGTAACAAAAATGCTTCTGACACTTTTTATTATAACTTTTCAGCATGCTGCACAGCAGCCACACTTCTCTACAGCACAGTTTGAAGACATTGGCAAAGTCAATAGCTCTGGCTAAACACTTATAAGGCCCCAAAGGCGAGACCTATTGGCTATGCCAATGCTTGTTTATGTTGTGGCAAAGTTACTCATGTGGTGGCCAAGTTATTTATTTATCTAGCAGAAGTGGGGGGTTGGGGGAGGGGACCTCACATTACAGGAAGACGTGCACTAGAAACATTGCTCCTCTGATGTATTTGCAGCGCACGGTAAAGCAGGGCACATCCCTGTGCAATATTTTTAGCCATTGTGTATTATTCATCTGAATTAATTTGGCACTACTACTGTATTTCTGGGTAATGTACAAAGTATATAACAAAAAGAGAGATCCACCTCAAAGGAGGTTGTAACAAGGAGATGTGTTTCAGATCTTGGTAGAAAACACACAATGTTTGCTTAAATACCCCTCACACACCAAAAGGGCCCTTGGTGTCATGCTTCATCATGGGGGTCTTCCCGCCGCGGGACGGGGCGTGCTACGACCAGCGACTACGCGGGAGCACTGATATTTGTAGTGCTATGTGTGGTGTAAAGGTAGTGAGAGGAAGGGTCGGGGGTGAATACAAAACAGTGAGTTAAAAAGGACCTGGCCTCATGGAATTAAGAATTTTAATAGGTCATAGAGGCTGGTGCTATTAAAAAGGTGGTTCGGAGATGTCCTGCGTATAATGTGCGGATACTCCTGGTTGTGTCAACATGTTTCGAAGCAACAAGGCTTCTTCATCAGGACTGGAATGATCCCTTCAGTACTCACTATATTGCTATCAATAAATGTGTTATATACAAAAATTGAGTGCACAATATACAGTACCCAAAAAAATAATGGTAAAATATGAGCTCACTCAGTATTTCTGAAATGTAAGCCTGAAAAAGAGAGAGCACAGTTAGTTCATACAAGTGCGCCTCCCAATGCGCAAATCCGATTAGCCTGAAAACACAAAGCATTAAAATGTGACTGTAGTGTCCTTAGCCTTAGTTTGTAATTTTAACCAAGTGCCGTGACCTGTAAGAATAAAAGGGACAAAAAACAAGACACGCATACAAAAAACACACTCTATATTTAGGATCCAATGTCACTGTGAATATATATTCAAAGTACACTTATACAGTGAAGATACATACTAGAGAAAGCAGGAGATAATGCTCCATGAGCCTTTTAACGGTTGTGAAGGGTGTTGCCACATCTGCTATTTGAAAAAGAAAGAAGAAAAAATGGGAAGAGAACTGTTTGTTCACAGAAAATTGAGTATAGCGAACGCCAGGTAAGCGTGTTCATTTGGAAGACTCCAGGGTTACTGGTTCCCTACACGGCTATGTCGTACTCATGTAAAGGTCAACAGCTCCTCGCTTCTGATAACGCCATCCCGCGGCTCCGTTGTGTGAATGAGACCGTGGGGGAGACTCTATTTAAATGGCAATCAATCAGTGTACAACATGGGGCACCTGTGCCAAAGTCACTGCTGATAGTTAGCGAAATCTCGCAGACTGGAGCGCTAAAGAGTTCTAAGCGGAAGTGACTCCAACGCTAGTACGCTGACCCATTCAGGTTGAAATACAACCGGAAATGGTTGTGAAAGATGCCGAACATAACGTGTATATAGTAAAGCGAATGATCTCAGGGTTTTATTCAAACAGACTGGGTGGCGTGGACAAATCTTGAGATATAAGCACAAATATGAAATGCACTATAGTGGCAGTCAATAACTGTACTACATGGGGCACCTGTGCCAAAGTTCGCACTGATAGTTAGCGAAATCTCACAGACTAGAGCGCTAAAGGGTTCTTGGCGGAAGTGACTCTAACGCTAGTACGCTAACCCCTTCAGGTTGAAACACAACCGGAACCGATTGTGAAAGATGCCGAACGTGGGACGAATGGTCTCAGGGTTTATTCAAACAGACAGGGTGGCGCTGACAAATTTTGAGATATGAACAAAAATATAAATATAAAATGTAAAATATACTTTGACAATGGAGCGCTAATTATGTTTACTACTGTGTTCCTATTCTATAGGAAATTAACCACTAAGCATGGAAAATAAAGGAAATTAAACCCACGGCTTTACATCAGATTACACTAGATGCGGGTTGAGGGTAGTGTAATAATTAAATGCCTAGTTGATTGAAGAGTAAATATACAATACTCATCGGGTGAACATGATCCCGACAGCGCACTGCCTGTATTTACTCATGTTCAAGCATAGGTGATCTTGTGGGACACCGAACTACCACAGGAGAAAAAGAAGAAATTGAAAAACATCCCAATGTATAACATCAGATTGCACTGGATGCGGTAAGGGAGGAGTTTCAAAATTAGGTGCCTACAGAGAGATGCACGCTGGTGAAGTTAATTATCAGTATCCTAGTGGAGATCTACGGTCTAGGTCAATTGAGCCCAGGGAATGTCATCGTTCAAACCAGTCAGATGGGTGCCCAGACGAAACACCCAACGTTGTTCCTTTTCCAGCAGGTTGCTCTCGTTGTGAAGTTGTTCAATCACAGTCCATCTCAAATCAACCACATCGTGTGGCATAGTGAGATAGTGATTTGCCATCTTCGTGGTGCTTTTTTTTGCAGCGCACATTGCTCTTGTGCTCGCCAATGCGGATCTTAATTGGCCTCGAAGTCATGCCGATATATTCTTTTCTGCACGGACATGTGATCATATATATCACATTCCTGCTATTGCAATTTGTAAAGCCTCTTTGTTCCCAGACTGAGCCATTCATGAAGGTTATGTTTTTACTTTTCTTAGTGAGATTACATGCGCTACAGTTACCACATGGGTAATGACCCTGTAGTGGTGGGAGGGTAGTGGTAGCCAGACTCCTCTCAAATCTGACCCTTGGTCTGGACCAAGATGTCCTTCAGGTTCCTACCCCTTTTATGGGAGAACATAGGTTTGGGAAAGTTAAGATTACCGCAATTGAGAATTCTCCAGTGCTTATTTACTAGTTTAGACACTTCATTTGAGTGAGTGTTAAAAGTGGTAACGCATATAGGTCTGGTTTCTTGTTCCTTGGGAGCATTGTTTTCTAACAGCTTCTCTGTTATTATTCCTAGCCCGCTTGTAACCTTTCTTTACAATCCGTTCTGGATAATTGCGTTTCAATAGTTTGTTTTCCAAGTCGGAGGCTTGTCTGAAATCCGTGAGCTCTGAACAGTTCCTCCGGAGGCGGAGGAACTGTCCATAGGGGAGGTTGTCCCGAAGATGCCTGGGATGGAAACTGTTGTATGATAATAGGCAATTTTTTGCTGTTGGTTTGAAATGGGTGGTAGTCTTGAGCTTACCCCGGTCAGAATAGATGTTCAAGTCAAGGAACACCAGATTTGTGTTGGAAAATGTATGGGTGAACTTTAAGAATGTATTTTGTTCATTAAGCCATACCATGAAAGCTCCAATAGATCCAGCATCACCTCTCCATATAACAAGGATATCGTCAACGTACTGTTTCCAGACGATGTTGTTGTTGAACGGGTTATGATGGTGTAGTATCTTGTTAGTTTCTAAATGGTGGACATAGAGACCAGCCAGACTGGGGGCAAAAGTGCTCCCCATGCTGGTCCCGTGTTTCTGTAGGTAATGTACCCCTTCATACAAAAAGAAGTTGTTTTTTAGGGCCAGTGAAATACATTCCATAACCACACTACGAGGTGTTTGGTAATCCCATGTTGTGGTGAACAATACTTCCTCTATGATGTCTAGCGTTTCGTCATGGGGGTAAGCTTGTATATAGGCTTTCGACATCGAGTCCCAAGAGAAGGTGTTGTGCTGGATCAAAAGGGAGGTCCTCGATAAGTTGTAGTACGGCCTTGGTATCTTTTAAATAGGTATGGGTTTTCTGAACTAAAGGCCGTAGGAATGCGTCAAAACTTGGAAAGGGGTTCTAGTATAGAGCCAATACCAGAAACAATTGGACGGCCGGGGGGGTATGCCACATCCTTATGGATTTTCGGGATGGTGTAGAAGTAGGGTGTCTTAGGAGATTTTTGTATGAGGAATTCTGCCTCCTTTCTCGACACCCAATCGTGAGCCATGGCTTCCTCCACCATCACCCGTACCCGCGTTTCTTCTGTTGGGTCATCACGGAGGATTTCATAATTTCTGCGGTCTTCTAGGAGTTTCATACACTCGATATCATAATTGTGTTTCGTTTGAATAACAATGGCACCTCCCTTATCCGCTGGTTTTATGACCAGGTTGGTGTTGTCGGCCAATTGTTGTAATGCTTCTTTTTCCAATAGTGTGGTATTCTGGAATGTCCTTTCCCCCCCCCCCCACACTTGGCAAGTTTGTCAATTCCTCCATTACTGCTTTTTCAAAAGCGAGCAACTCGACTGGTATCGTGGAGTCCAAAGGGGTGAAAGTAGATTTGTTTCGCAATCCAGTGTCAGATGTTTGCTCCACTGTTATCTCTGTTTCATTTCGGTTCGCAAAGAAAGCTCGCAATTTAAGCTTGCGCATGAACTCCTTCATTTCTAGGCATAATTTGAACTTGTCCATCCTGTTCGTAGGGACAAAGCCCAGGCCCTTTTCCAGGACGTGTTTCTGGGGCTCTGTAAGGGTATACTCCGTTAGGTTGACCACTAGTTTCCCGTCCTGCTGGTTGACGGTTGATTCTCTGTTGCTGTCATACTCCTTGTTGAGACTCTCGCCACATCGCCCGGCTCGTGACTCCAATGGACCTGGTTGCCTCTCCGGTTCCTTCCTCTCGGTGGCCCGGGGCGTGATCCTAAAAAAGGAGGTGGTCCATAGTAGTTAAATTCTTGTGGTTGTGGGTTCCATTGTTGGAATGGTCCTACCATGGGCGGTGGACCATAGGGGTAGTACGCATAGTTCGTTGGTCCTTGGAAATGGTCCCAGCCCCTTCCTCTTGGTCTGTAGGGTCTCTGGCACTTTTTCAAAAACACACGCTCAATTTTTTCTCTGAGATTCACAACATGGCAGAGACAGCAGGCCTCACCTTTGATGAGGGTGAAATTGACAGAATCCTGGCAGCCCTCAATCCTTTCGAGGGACTGAGTAGCAACGACCCGGGTCCAGACAATGCGGACTGGGATGAGTTGGCAAGCCTGAGGAGAACACAGATAAAAACAGCTTTGCATGGCCTTCTAATGACAGAATACCTCAGGGCCAACGCGGCACCTCAAGGCCTAATAGTTCGGAACGAACCATTCATATTCCAGCACGACCAATCTTTTTAAAAAGATTGGTCCTTAATATCATGGCACTGCACAAGGGATTGGCTGGTCCTCATAATCAAGACAGCCACCCGAATGGCACAAGAACTTAAGATCGATATACAGAAACTTGAGGTCCAGCTCAAAACCTATCAATCAACCGCCGTTTTGAAGAAGAGATTGGAGGAACTCAATCAGCAGATGAGTGAATACGAGATCTCATTGAAACGGAGCAAGTACAAGAAATTGAAAAAGGATACTACAGCTTTCAGCCACGAACGCGTCTACCCGTACATAAGAGATGACTACGTGACTAAGAAAACTCATAGTGAACAGGGTTCGGACAGTGATTTCTCTGATGCAAGCTCCGATTCACATTCGAGTCGGGGTAGCAACCAAAGGAACCAGAGAGGAGGAACTCAGTACCAGAGACCCTACAGACCAAGAGGAAGGGGCTGGGACCATTTCCAAGGACCACCGAACTATGCGTACTACCCCTATGGTCCACCGCCCATGGTAGGACCATTCCAACAATGGAACCCACAACCACAAGAATTTAACTACTATGGACCACCTCCTTTTTTAGGATCACGCCCCGGGCCACCGAGAGGAAGGAACCGGAGAGGCAACCAGGTCCATTGGAGTCACGGGCGATGTGGCGAGAGTCTCAACAAGGAGTATGACAGCAACAGAGAATCAACCGTCAACCAGCAGGAAGGGAAACTAGTGGTCAACCTAACGGAGTATACCCTTACAGAGCCCCAGAAACACGTCCTGGAAAAGGGCCTGGGCTTTGTCCCTACGAACAGGATGGACAAGTTCAAATTATGCCTAGAAATGAAGGAGTTCATGCGCAAGCTTAAATTGCGAGCTTTCTTTGCGAACCGAAATGAAACAGAGATAACAGTGGAGCAAACATCTGACACTGGATTGCGAAACAAATCTACTTTCACCCCTTTGGACTCCATGATACCAGTCGAGTTGCTCGCTTTTGAAAAAGCAGTAATGGAGGAATTGACAAACTTGCCAAGTGAGGGAAAAAGGACATTCCAGAATACCACACGATTGGAAAAAGAAGCATTACAACAATTGGCCGACAACACCGACCTGGTCATAAAACCAGCGGATAAGGGAGGTGCCATTTTTATTCAAACGAAACACAATTATGATATTGTGTATGAAACTCCTAGAAGACCGCAGAAATTATGAAATCCTCCGCGATGACCCAACAGAAGAAACGCGGATACGGATTATGGTGATGGTGGAGGAAGCCATGGCTCACGATTGGGTGTCGAGAAAGGAGGCAGAATTCCTCATACAAAAATCTCCTAAGACACCCTACTTCTACACCATCCCGAAAATCCATAAGGATGTGGCATACCCCCCCGGCCGTCCAATTGTTTCTGGTATTGGCTCTATACTAGAACCCCTTTCCAAGTTTTCTGGCGCATTCCTACGGC
The DNA here is from genome assembly GCA_963921515.1 of Calotriton arnoldi. Lineage (NCBI taxonomy): Eukaryota > Metazoa > Chordata > Amphibia > Caudata > Salamandridae > Calotriton > Calotriton arnoldi. Next base: position 3,693,977 of record CAWUFW010000413.1, on the reverse strand, counting down.
CTTTAGTTCAGAAAACCCATACCTATTTAAAAGATACCAAGCCCGTACTACAACTTATCGAGGACCTCCCTTTTGATCCAGCACAACACCTTCTCTTGGAACTCGATGTCGAAAGCCTATATACGAGCTTACCCCATGACGAAACGCTAGACATCATAGAGGAAGTATTGTTCACCACAACATGGGATTACCAAACACCTCGTAGTGTGGTTATGGAATGTATTTCACTGGCCCTAAAAAACTTCTTTTTGTATGAAGGGGTACATTACCTACAGAAACATGGGACCAGCATGGGGAGCACTTTTGCCCCCAGTCTGGCTGGTCTCTATGTCCACCATTTAGAAACTAACAAGATACTACACCATCATAACCCGTTCAACAACAACATCATTGTTTGGAAACGGTACATTGACGATATCCTTGTTATATGGAGAGGTGAAGCTGGATCTATTGGAGCTTTCATGGTATGGCTTAATGAACAAAATACATTCTTACAGTTCACCCATACATTTTCCAACACAAATCTGGTGTTCCTTGACTTGAACATCTATTCTGACCGGGGTAAGCTCAAGACTACCACCCATTTCAAACCAACAGCGAAAAATTGCCTATTATCATACAACAGTTTCCATCCCAGGCATCTTCAGGACAACCTCCCCTATGGACAGTTCCTCCGCCTCCGGAGGAACTGTTCAGAGCTCACGGATTTCAGACAACAAGCCTCCGACTTGGAAAACAAACTATTGAAACGCAATTATCCAGAACGGATTGTAAAGAAAGGTTACAAGCGGGCTAGGAATAATAACAGAGAAGCTCTGTTAGAAAACCATGCTCCCAAGGAACAGGAAACCAGACCTATATGCGTTACCACTTTTAACACTCACTCAAATGAAGTGTCTAAACTAGTAAAAAAGCACTGGAGAATTCTCAATTGCGGTAATCTCAACTTTCCCAAACCTATGTTCTCCCATAAAAGGGGTAGGAACCTGAAGGACATCTTGGTCCATACCAGACCAAGGGTCAGATTTGAGAGGAGTCTGGCTACCACTACCTTCCCACCACTACAGGGTCATTACCCATGTGGTAACTGTAGCGCGTGTAATCTCACTAAGAAAAGTAAAAACATAACCTTCATGAATGGCTCAGTCTGGGAACAAGGAGGCTTTACAAATTGCAATAGCAGGAACGTGATATATATGATCACATGTCCGTGCAGAAAAGAATATATCGGCATGACTTCGAGGCCAATTAAGATCCGCATTGGCGAGCACAAGAGCAATGTGCGCTGCAAAAAAAGCACCACAAAGATGGCAAATCACTATCTCACTATGCCACACGATGTGGTTGATTTGAGATGGACTGTGATTGAACAACTTCACAACGAGAGCAACCTGCTGGAAAAGGAACAACGTTGGGTGTTTCGTCTGGGCACCCATCTGACTGGTTTGAACGATGACATTCCCTGGGCTCAATTGACCTAGACCGTAGATCTCCACTAGGATACTGATAATTAACTTCACCAGCGTGCATCTCTACATCTCTCTGTAGGCACCTAATTTTGAAACTCCTCCCTTACCGCATCCAGTGCAATCTGATGTTATACATTGGGATGTTTTTCAATTTCTTCTTTTTCTCCTGTGGTAGTTCGGTGTCCCTTAAGAACAAGATCACCTATGCTTGAACATGAGTAAATACAGGCAGTGCGCTAATGTCGGGATCATGTTCACCCCATGAGTATTGTATATTTACTCTTCAATCAACTGGGCATTTAATTATTACACTACCCTCCACCCGCATCTAGTGTAATCTGATGTAAAGCCGTGGGTTTATTTTCCTTTATTTTCCATGCTTAGTGGTTAATTTCCTATAGAATAGGAACACAGTAGTAAACATAATTAGCGCTCCATTGTCAAAGTATATTTTACATTTTATATTTATATTTTTGTTCATATCTCAAGATTTGTCCGCGCCACCCTGTCTGTTTGAATAAACCCTGAGACCATTCGTCCCACGTTCGGCATCTTTCACAATCGGTTCCGGTTATGTTTCAACCTGAAGGGGTTAGCGTACTAGCGTTGGAGTCACTTCCGCTAAGAACCCTTTAGCGTTCTAGTCTGTGAGATTTCGCTAACTATCAGCGTCGACTTTGGCACAGGTGCCCCATGTTGTACAGTTATTGACTGCCACTATAGTGCATTTCATATTTGTGCCTATATCTCAAGATTTGTCCGTGCCACCCCGTCTGTTTGAATAAAACCCTGAGATCATTCGCTTTACTATATACACGTTATGTTCGGCATCTTTCACAACCATTTCCGGTTATGTTTCAACCTGAATGGGTCAGCGTACTAGCGTTAGTCACTTCCGCTTAGAACTCTTTAGCGCTCCAGTCTGCGAGATTTCGCTAACTATCAGCAGTGACTTTGGCACAGGTGCCCCATGTTGTACACTGATTGATTGCCATTTAAATAGAGCCTCCCCCGCGGTCTCATTCACACAACGGAGCCGCGGGATGGCGTTATCAGAAGCGAGGAGCTGTTGACCTTTACGTGAGTACGGCATAGCCGTGTAGGTAACCAGTAACGCTGGAGTCTTCCAAATGAACACGCTTACCTGGCGTTCGCTATACTCAATTTTCTGTGAACAAACCGTTCTCTTCCCATTTTTTCTTTCTTTCTTTTTCAAATAGCAGATGTGGCAACACCCTTCCCAACCGTTAAAAGGCTCATGGAGCATTATCTCCTGCTTTCTCTAGTATGTATCTTCACTGTATAAGTGTACTTTGAATATATATTCACAGTGACATTGGATCCTAAATATAGAGAGTGTGTTTTTTGTATGTCTTGTTTTTTGTCCCTTTTATTCTTACAGGTCACGGCACTTGGTTAAAATTACAAACTAAGGCTAAGGACACTACAGTCACATTTTAATGCTTTGTGTTTTCAGGCTAATCGGATTTGCACATTGGGAGGCGCACTTGTATGAACTAACTGTGCTCTCTTTTTCAGGCTTACATTTCAGAAATACTGAGTGAGCTCATATTTTACCATTATTTTTTTGGGTACTGTATATTGTGCACTCAATTTTTGTATATAACACATATTTATTGATAGCAATATAGTGAGTACTGAAGGGATCATTCCAGTCCTGATGAAGAAGTCTTGTTGCTTCGAAACATGTTGACACGATCAGGAGTATCCGCACATTATACGCAGGACATCTCCGAACCACCTTTTTAATAGCACCAGCCTCTATGACCTATTAAAATTCTTAAGTCCATGAGGCCAGGTCCTTTTTAACTCACTGTTTTGTATTCACCCCCGACCCTTCCTCTCACTACCTTTACACCACACATAGCACTACAAATATCAGTGCTCCCGCGTAGTCGCTGGTCGCAGCACGCCCCGTCCCGCAGCGGGGCGGGAAGACCCCCATGATGAAGCATGACACCAAGGGCCCTTTTGGTGTGTGAGGGGTATTTAAGCAAACATTGTGTGTTTTCTACCAAGATCTGAAACACATCTCCTTGTTACAACCGCCTTTGAGGTGGATCTCTCTTTTTGTTATATATGTTTATCTGAGGAGGACGTATCCACCTCCAGCACCCATGAGGTGTACCTCTTCACTCCCTACTTTTGATTTTTGTAGCTAATGTACAAAGTAAACATTTACAGACTACACACTAAACAGTATTATAAGGTCCTTCATTCTGGTTGGGGCCCAAGCGCCAACAAATCCAGCTTCCCCCACACCACTAACGTTTTTTGTTGTGCAACGTTCATATCAAATGGCAGCATACAGTTAATATTTAAAACATTAATATTAACATGGGCAGTTCCCAGTCTCTAAATTTAAGTTTAAAAAAAGCAAAAAATGTGTTAGTGGGGGCTCTGTTACAAGCGGTTTGTTTTCAAATATGCACTTCATTTGAGGCCCAGTGGCTTATTAAACAAGTAAACAATTTATTTGCGTTTCTACAACTAATAACCCTTCCTTCACCACCGTGCACACTGGAAGGAGACCTCGGTACAATACAAGCATTCATCCACCCACCCCGCCCTTATACATTTAAAAGTGTTTCAAAGTGCTCACAATTTTTGGGTGCCAGGCAGTTCAGAAAAAAAGCCTTCTCCCCGCCCCCACAGCTTTTATTAAAGGGGCTGTAAAATGCGGACATTCCTCAGCCCGCTGCTTTACAGGAGACTCTACAGGCTCTCCTCGGCCAATTAACACCTTAAGCAGAGACGCTAGGGTCCTTCTTGATTAAAAGGCACAGTTCTCTAACCTCAAGGAAAACATAACCATGGCAGGTTTATTAATTCCCATCACTGATTGGTTTAATATGAAACTGTTTGCGGTATTCCGCTGTATACAAATTTATTTTGCTTGTGAAGTCGCATTTTGGCCTTGGTTACTTTAAAACAATAATCACTTTTACTCGTATATCTTCAAAAACACTTTTATGTTACATTTTTTTTGATAGGGTCATTGAGTTATTCACAATATCTTATTAATTATATATAAGGTAACAAAAATGCTTATAACGCTTTTTATTATAACTTTGCAACATGCTGCACAACAGCCACACTACTCTACAATATAGCATAAATACACTGGCAAAGCCATTAGCTCTGACTAAACACTTATAAGGTCCCAAAGGCGAGACCTATTGGCTATGCCAATGCTTGTTATTGGAAGCCTCTGATGCGTTTTCCCAATAGCTTTGCTGACACCCCCCCTCCACGGATCTCAGAAGTGCTCCCAAAAACATGCCCTCCGCTCACATGTTGACCTCAGAGTTGTACTCTGCAGCCCCTCCCAAGTTTCCCAGTTCCATGCGTGACCTGCTGCTCCAGGCCAGTTTTTTAGGTCGAGCCTCGAGTAGCGCGCAAGCGCTGCTCTGGCAAGACTTTGTTAGGGGGTTTGAAAAGCTGACCACACGCTCGTGCGTCATGGCCTTTTCCGTGCGGTTACGCGCAAGCAAAAGGCCATGGTGCACGAGCGTGTGGTCGGCTCAGCAGGCTACCGCGCTCGCTCGCCACCGCTCCTCTCTTCCCTGTAGTTGCTTTCACTTTCGCGGCCGCATTCTTACAGCGCGCGCAGGGGCCATCTGGGTTTAATTATTTTCTTAGCTAGTGGTGAACTGATCGACAGGGGAGCATTAGCTGACTCAATTAACGGAGCTCATTGGACACACAAGGATTATTGATGCCCCTGCCAGTTTGTCAAGGTTTAGTACCATATGCTTAGAACAGAGCGGAAAGTCAAGGGGTAGTTGGACTCTTAATGGCCTCTGACAAAACACGGTCTGTAATTCCCAGGCGCTTCTCAACCGGTACAATCGGTCTGTTAATTACCCCTACAGTGCAAGTCAAAAAGTTGTCAGTTGAAGATGGAGCAGCACGGTCTTGGTCTCCCATCATCGCAGTAGAATTTCTTTTGACCATGTCGGGTGAATTCCTGAGCTAAAAAAGGCCCTCAATAAAGGGTGCAATGAGGGGAGTAGGTCCAACCCAGCGTCCTTCACTCGCTGAAGGTCTCAAACGGCCCAGGCACATCCTGACCAGCGAGAACCACCAGTGACAGAGACATTGCTGTGATTTGAGAAACCCTGCCCCCTCTTCTTCAAGGGAATTCTGGGCCTTAGAGTTCTGGCCCCTACGAAAGTCAGCGCATCTTGCGCAGCAGGAAACACCAATGCACAGGGGCGTGGCGCGGGGGAGCCAGCAGACCAGGAGGCACCCTCTCAGCCAAAGGCTAATGAATATCTATGAAATATAGGTGACTAGGGACCCCTGATCGCATTCTGCAGGGGTGCCTCATCATTTTGCATTATGCCAATGCACTTTACAGCACCTCTGCTGCATGTGGAGGAAGCCCCGACTCCTGCGGCAGTCTGGGCCTTGGAGTCCTGGCTTCAACAAAAGTCATTTGGGACACAACTTGATGGACAGATTTTCTTTTGCGACAGCACAGTAGCGACATGTTTACCCAGTAAACGAAATAACATTCAAAGTCAAACATGCACGCACCGCAGCTGGGTTCCGCATTACCCAGCATCCAACCCACCATTCTCCAAACATATTGGGCTGGGAGTGCATGCTGCCTTTCATTCCACAAACCATCTGTGTGCGCTTAAAGTATGCAAACAACGTGAGGTAATCTGTGTGAAGGGAAAGCGAGAACCTACCCCCGGCGGCAGCCGTTTCCTCGAAGGCTGGAGTGACTGCACAGTTCTGGAGAAAGTATATGTAAAATGGGTGTGACGCACTTCGAAAAGAAGAGTGTGGATTGTAAGGACCCGAGCAGGATGTGCAAAATGATGTGACTTCAGACGCACTTGTAGAGCCCATTAGACTGATATCACCCTGCGCTGGAAATACACAATACAGATATCACGAAAACTGCCAGCTCTGGAAGCAGTTGGAAGCCAGTGTACATTGTTATATTCCCGGCATTTTGTTGGGCGAGATTTGGAACGGGGCTCTTTTAAATCTAAATACGCCAGCTGGCTATGGATTACTTTAAACAAAAGAGGCACAATCCTTGTACTGAAATGTCTAAATACGGCGCAAGAAGAAAGCCGCAAGACTGTCCTGCTTGATGCAGAATTTGTTTCTCAAAAGGAACACTGGCTTGGTCAGGCGACTTGTGTCACAAGTGGAGCACTATGCAAGTTACTTGATCTTTCTTCATTTGAGAGGAAAATTCGAGATCATTCCCTTGTGCCATTTTGGAGCGTGCTTTTGAGGAGATCCTCCATGAGAGAAAAACATGACCGTAGTATTTGCGCTTAAACGCATCTGATTTTGCAACTTCAGTTTTAGGATACCTGTGCTCATGTTCTAGACAATTTAAAGCCTGAGCGAAATTTGAATGGTACTGGAGTAGTTGAAGTAATTTCGAGAATTTCGCATTACTCTTTTGATGCAAAATTACAGAAAATTAGGCGATTGCGCTTGTTTGCGTAATTATGAGTAGTTTGGTACAAAAATCCTATCACAGGAGTACAGGAACACCAAACGTATAGAGCGTGAGCAGCTGCTGCTGTTGATCTTCTGTTGCATGTAGCGCTAATTTCTTAGCGCAAAATGCATCCTCAGGTCCATTTTGGATGCGAGGGCAAGGGTGAATTTTTGCTAAGAAAATAGAGCTAAATGCTACCTTACGCTCCTTGCATAATTCCGCGTAACCTTGTGTAATTTTGCATAATCGCGCTACAGCAAATTATGCGAGTTATGCCCACCTCTAATTATTTTATTCATTAACCGTGCTTAATTTGCAAAACAATCAGTGTAGGGTCTAAAGTCTTGCCTAGAAGCCCATGGACGGCACTATGTATATCAGTGGTGCTAATACCGAAGCTGCGTAGAATTCAGTGCACCTGATCCCTTTTTCATCCACCACCAGATACTACCTGCTCCTTTATCTTATTCTTGTGCTGGTTCTTTTCATCCCTGCTTGCTTCCTTTGTCACTGTTTTTCTGTATTTCTCTTCCTCTTGTTTCACATTATTCTGTTTTTCCCTGTCTTGCTCTTGATGAAAGTCTGATTAGAAGTCTGATGCGGAAAAATAAGTTCTGTTCCCCACAAATGAGTGCCACTGGGCCCCTCCTGCAACCACCGCCTCAAATTAAGTACTGTTCAGTGTATTGAATTATGTATTCATATACCTTTATTTTTATATATTTAATCGTATGCAATTCATTTGGTTGGTTTTGCTACTTAAACTCTTAGTTCAGGATTAGAAGACGATCATGAAAAATAGATTTCATTCAACCTGAATTTGGCCTCAGATTGATTTCTTTACTACCAACTAATTAGTATCCAAGCATGAGAGTTAATTAGATAATAAGTAGCCCATAACACTCAAAGCTTCACCATTGCACATTGTTTAATTAGCAGCCTCTTTGTGAAAGCAAAACAAAGCCTAAAGCTTCTAATTACTATCAGGGCCCATTGTTAGCTGAGCATTGCAGGACCAGCTTCAAATAAATCTCCTGGCTTAACCATTCGCTATCGCTTAATTGTCCATTCTTGAAAGCTGAACATTCTAATTGCAATCAAGGTCAATTGTTAGCGTTGTCTTTCTGACAGCTTCTAAAATATCTTTCACAGACAGAAGGGGCTTTTTAACAAAAGCCTGCTTTCTCTAAAAGCTGGTTTTCATAACTGCATAATTGTATACTTGTAATAATTAATACTGCTTGACATACAATCAGACAGTATAGTCCAGTTTTTTCTGTGCTGCTTTCAGTAAACATTCTCTGTCTGGGAATAAAGCATTTTTACATAATGGTACCAAAATAAACATGTTAAATAAAAATACGTAACATGAAATTTGTTGTGTTCTTCTAGTGCCATCTCTAATTCTCTAATCGTGTTTATATATGCAGATGTACAGTGTGTAATGTGGTATTTATTACTACTGTTGAATGTGGGAAGAGTCCATGACTCATGAGAGAGGAAGCCTCAAGCGAGTCATGATGCTCTTTCCCTCCCTTAACAATGGTAATAGAAAGTTTGGAGAGAGGATGTGGCCGAACGGCTAGGGCGGTCAACCTCAAATCTGGGGAACCGGGTTTGAGTCTCGGCAACGTCGCTCAACATCCTGTGATTCTGGGCAAATCAAGTAATCTCCCTGTGCCTAACAAAAATGAATGTGTCCGTCTGTAACAAAACTGGTGCTCATGTAAAGCGATCTGATACCCGATACCTTCGGTTCAAGTTTGCGCTATATAAAACTCTGAATTTTTTTTTTATAGTCTGGGCATCTGCATGTATGGTTTAAGCTGTGTCATTTTTAGGTCTCGCCTACGCAGCGCACATGCGCTGCATAGGAGGGCCTTTAGCCGTCGCTCTGCTCATTTTCAAGCAGTGCACTCGTGCTTGTGGCGGCATCCACCTTGCGGGAGCGAGCAGGGGCGCGCCACAAGCACGAGTGCAGTGCTTGAAAATGAGCTGGCTGCTTGCGCTTTCACTTTCGTTCGCTCTATCACACCCCCTCCTTCCGCCCCCAACCGCCGCTCACCTCAGGGCTTCACGCGCCACCAAGCGTACTCTGGCGTCCGTTGCAGCGCCGACACCGCAGCTCCCAGTCTTTCACCGGCACCCTTCTTTCCAACCAAGCATTTCTTTACGCTACTACACTCAATTCACGCCCCTCTCTCTAATCGTTTAAATGCCCTGCATCGTCCCTGCCAAAATTCACTTCTGCACGTTGTTTATCTATGTCTTCCCTCTTCTACTGTACTCTCCCGCCCTCATCGCGCTCTATCAACCCCCCCTTCCGCCCCCACCCTCTTGTGTCTCAAACAAGTAGATGTGAAAAGAGGAAGGATAGTCACATCGAAAGATTCCAGCTGATGTGTGTACTTCACATGGCAATGGCAAAGTGTGCCCCTCGCGCGCGCACACACATTCGATCCTCGCGACCCCTACTTCAGGCTTCTTGTCTGCGTCGCCACGGGATGATGCAACTCCCCCGTCCTCTGTCTCCACGCGTCGCAGGTGCCACCTGGCGGGCTCGCTTTGACGGTAAATTATTCTCTGCCAGGGCTGCCAAACTTCAGAAGAGCTTCTTTGTGCTCTTCGTAAGATTCCCTTATTATTACATTTCAGGAAAGCCTCGAAAAACTACCTGGGTTTTTAAGAGCAAAGTCTCTTTTCTGTCATTCTGAGCTCTGCTTAGCACCGGAGACGCCTCTCGAGGTATTTGTTGCACTTAAGACATTGTATAACATACCATAACTCACCCCGAGTATACAAGGGCAGCTTTTCTATTGGCTCCATCATTCATGTCTCCCTCAGTCAAGGATCGTGGCCTTTTGCCACCACTTCCTTCATTCATGTCCTGGTCCCCATGCCTCGGTGCTTAATTTGAGCCGGGGTTTCTGGTGCTCGGCAACAGCAATTGATCGTCAACACCGGCACTTATGGCAGTCTGCCATATGGTGGCGCTGTGTTTCTAAATTAGCACAATGACAGTTTATTATTAATACAATGTACATTAAAATAGCTAATACCTGCCCCCCCCGCCCCCAATCCACTCTTATAGCTTTGGGGGCCTGGAATAGTCTGAATTGTCGCACTTGTTGGAGTGTGATGGTTAGTACTGTCATTTGCATCACTGGCAGACACAATGGGTGGAGCAAGCTGCTGTGGCCTCCTGACAAGCGCCCTGGCACTTTTTTTTTTTTTTTTTTAACAAATTAAGCACTGACATGGCTCCATCTGTTATCGTGGTCAAGTCTTCTTTTTACCACTGTAGCTTGGTTACACTTGTTTACTGTTTTTTTTTTGTATGTTATGTCTGCATTAACGTGTTAACATTTCTGGTCATTTGGTCAGTGCCAGCCGACTGCATTGGAGTCAATAAAACACCTGCTTCATTCCATACACAAGTCGATGCACATGCATTCGCACTTACGTTTTCAAAACCACTTTCTTTGTACAGGGCTGCGAAACAGCAGCATGATTTTCCCACTCAATGTAATCCATCAATACTCATAGTACGCCCTGACCTTTACATGAAGCCCCCAGTTGAACAGCAGCACTAGGCTGCTGTTTGGTTTACAAAGCACTAATAGTCATAAATATATAAAATAAACAGCAAGCATTTATTTACAGACGAAATGAAGTGAAATTAGGAACTTGAAAGGCATGCAATTAGAAAACAAGCATTGGCATAGCCAATAGGTCTCGCCTTTGCGACCTTATAAGTGTTTAGCCATGCAACAGTTGCTGTTGTTGCAACAAGGATATTTTGCTGCATAACTAAATACTTATAAGGTCCCAAAAGCGAGACCTATTGGCTATGCCAATGCTTGTTTTCTTCCAGTTTTAGGACTTGTAGTCTTGGTGATTCTTTATAAAGCCAGGAATACAAGTCCCAGATTGCAAAGGATAAACCTGGACTGGAGCAGCTCATCACGCATGGACCTGGAATCTTAGCAGCTAAGAGAGCAGAGAGAAGGCGGCATTCCAGAAGCTTCTCTGGATGTCATTGTGGAGAGGGGTTCCCTCTCAGGGAGGACATTGGTTGGCGGTGCAAGAGCGCGCCTGCCTTCCCCACCTGCCTCGGGTCTGCTGGGACCCGAGAGGGGTGGGGAAGGCGGCAAGCTGCCTTTTCACTACTTCGTTCAGTCTCTGGAGACACCGAGAGGCGGGGAAACACGGGGTAAGTAACTGCACACCAGACTGATGTCTCAGCAGTGAAAATGTGTTCACTGCTGAGTCGTGTCGGTGAATACCTGAGTTCTGTATCCGAAAATTCAAGCTAATAGCCTAGTATGGCTTCTACATCTTTCTTGGGCACCCGGTACTTGGCATTTTCGGTGAGGGCTCCCTGTTTTATTGTAGTTCTTTTTTTTAAACTGGTCTGTATCGAGCTATATTTATTTTTTCTCGTCTTTTTTTTTTTTACATGTACCATATTTATCCTGTATTTTGTGAAAAATTAGGTAGCAACCCATGAATTTCAGCATTTCTATAACTGGTAAATGTGCACTCCCACATCTGTTCGGTTTTAGCACATTGGGAAACCACGTATAACGCACTTCGGAAAACATTAGCCACACAGCTCAAACACGCGCACCTCTGTGGCTATTGCTGTGTTGGTCCAAAGGGCCGCATCGGTGCCACATTTGCAGGAAGTGATTGTAAATCATGGGACTTGTCAGAGGCTGTCCTGAAAGGCTGGCACTGACTCGGCCCTTCTGGACCGATATTGGGTGCCCGCGAACTACTTTTTTCACCCCTGCTCCAAGCCAACCCCCCCCCCCCCCCCCCTTTCCCGGCAACAACTCGCTAATCTATACCACCTGTCAAAGGACTAGCCGCTAGGTGTTAAAGATTCATTCTCCTGAACACAGAGCGTTCCCAAAATACCAAAACTATCATACAAGGCCTAGGTGTCACTTATGTGAAACTATATAACATAATAAGCGTTTATATCGTGTACAGCCCAGATTTAATACGTTTTGGCCCCAACTCGGTGGCTCTTATTTACCAACGTTGCAAGGATAAAAGCCCGTGTCTGCTATGCAAGGATTTCACGCCTGTATCCTTCAGGGCACATAGCAGCCAGCACAGTAACCTGCTGAGCCGTCTCTCCTGCCTTCCTGGAAAATGCATCCTCCATTCTGTTCTTTTGAACCTGCCCAGACTACCATCCGTTCCTCTAGAGAATGTGGCCTCTCCGCTGCTGCTTCCTGGCCTCTCTGAGGCGACCAGTCAAGGTGTTTTTATTTTTGGCTCATGGAAAATTTGTGGATTCCCCGTGACTGCGCAACCTGCGTTTAGCCACCTGCACCTCCTTCGCGACTGTTGGCACTTGGGATGAGAGTGATGATGAGGCTGTAGCCATGGCAACCAGAGAGGAGCAAGATCTGATGCTCCTCTCCACCTAGGGTGCTTGCCTGGGTCCGGATGAAGGGCGTGGACGTGGTTTTATTTTATTATTTGTTTAGCGCTATAGGCACCTGACACCGACACAGTGGCTGTCTTTGTGCAATGCTTGCAGCTCAGCTTCGCAGCGCTGTAGAGAACGGTTATTGCTCATATTACCAAACAAGAAAGTCGCCGAAGGTCTACTGGAATGCTAGCCTTTCATTGCACGTTACGTGCAAAGTGAAAATGCATGAAGTGTCTGGTTCTTTACACGTATAAACGCTAATCTTCCTAGTACACCCCCCCCCTCACTGCCAGACCACCCCAGCCATACCCTACCCTACATCACCCTTTCCTGTCACAGGGCCAATGGCACTTTGCAACCTGATAGAGCGCTTCAGCGAGATTGCCTTAGGCCAGAGCTGCTAAGTTTACAACTGGAGAACCAGGGTCGAATCCCGGCATCGGCTCGACATCGTGTGATTTGGGGCAAATCGACTAAAATCTTTCTGTGCTAATCGTGCTGCACAAAACGGCAAAACATGTCTAAACCATCGGCGTCATCTGCTCTTCTAGTTCTGAGACCCTGTTGAGGCCAGAGGCCATCATACCGGACTGGTAGCACCGTCTGCTCCACCAGCCCTTCTGCCCTCACACTACTCTGATACCCCCGCTGCTTCCAGCGGCGCCCTCTGCTGGTCTAACCCTGCTGCCCTCACACGGTTCTGTGGGCCTCATTCCTGAGCGCCCCCCCCCCCCCCTGCTTTCTAGTTCCGTACCCTCGCACTGCTTGCCGATGCCCTCCTCCCGCTGGCCGCTCCCTCCCCTGCCGCCCTCGCACAGCTCCGTCAATGCCCTTCATTCCCGAACGCTAGCCGTCTCTGCAGTACTAACGCCGAATGGGGCCCAAGCACCGCTCTGCCCCTCCACTAGCCGGCAGCGTCATCTCCTGTTCCAGCTCGAAGACCCATTCACAGCTCTGCCTTAGTCCTTCATCCCTACCGGCAGCGCCCTCTGGTGGCCAGATTCTGTTACCGGCGGCAAAGGGCAGCAGCGTTACCGATCACAAGGCCGTGACCACCGCAGGAGGCTGAGCGGTCTATAAAGGCATTTTCTGGTCTTGCGTGAACACACGAAAGTTTAAGTATACATGATTTTAAATCGCAATACCAGTATTATACGAAAGTAGCGTTGGTGTTTATTAAAGTTGCTTAATATTGTGTGATTGCGGGGTGGCGTTGGCGAGCCGTCCTCTGCGGACCAACCAAGGGAAGGGTGATGGGCAATCTACTATTTACACAGACTTTTAATCCTTCCGCTGCACATGATTTAATCAACTTCCAGCCTCGGGTAATCCCTCGGGCTGCTTCAGAGGCGGAAGCAGCCCTTGTAGCTCCCAAATGCTATCCAGCGGCCCACGAGCCTGGGACTAGTGACGCAAAAACCCACATACGCCCTAAAAACGCCCTTGCCCTAACACACAGATATATATATATACATATCCACGAACCCTCCAGCAAAACTGTAGGAAGAGGCCACATGGGGAACTCAGGAAAGAGCCTTTATTGGACATGCAGGTAAGGCATAATGCATTTCGATTTTTCAATCTTCTTCAGACGCCACTGCTGCACCAAATAACAGCCCCACGCCACCACTTTAAAGTTCATCTGCAGACCTCCCACAATAGAAACGAAGCACCTCCCCTGCCATGTGATCGCTCACCTGCTGTAGTGTAATCAGTCCTACAGCTCCCAGAATACATCATCTCTGGGTAGGTGCTGCGAGGGGAATGGATCAATGGAGTCCTTATGGCATTGGTGCACTGCAGAGCGGGGCGCGCTGTTAATGGAGCAAATTAAGTCCTCGGGCTTCCCTGGGTCTATATATATATATATATATATATATATATATATATATATATATATTTTCACCAAAGATGCCCACAGCATTAGAAGCGCACTCGTCTTCAAAAGAACCATCCAGTTTATTTGGCAGCAAAGACAAGCAACAGCATTAATGTAAGATTTGTAATCCGACGCGTTTCGAGGCTCCTGCCTTAGTCATGGATATCTTTCATGCACTGCACAGATGTCTCTCATAGCCTGCTTAATTTAAACACCCTCAGTGGGCCCCATTGGTTAATTAATTGTCCGTATGCAGGCTGGGACTTGTAGTCAAGTTGCGAGAAAAACCCTTTAGTAGGCTCCGTTTTCGTGCATGTAATAACATTCTTTAATTTCCCTCAGTGGGCCATTATGCCGTGCAAGTCCATATTATACCTCTTTTGAAGAGCTTGCGAGTTTTCAGGCAAAGTTCCAACTCGTAGCCTCTCAAGCGTAGAGGTGGTGCGCTTCTCACGGCAGGGCTGCCGAGTAATTTATTTTCACCAAAGATGCCCACAGCATTAGAAGCGCACTCGTCTTCAAAAGAACCATCCGGTTTATTTGGCAGCAAAGACAAGCAACAGCATTAATGTAAGATTTGTAATCCGACGCGTTTCGAGGCTCCTGCCTCTTAGTCATGGATATCTTTCATGCACTGCACAGATGTCTCTCATAGCCTGCTTAATTTAAACACCCTCAGTGGGCCCCATTGGTTAATTAATTGTCCGTATTCAGGCTGGGACTTGTAGTCAAGTTGCGAGAAAAAACCTTTAGTAGGCTCCGTTTTCGTGCATGTAATAACATTCTTTAATTTCCCTCAGTGGGCCATTATGCCGTGCAAGTCCATATTATACCTCTTTTGAAGAGCTTGCGAGTTTTCAGGCAAAGTTCCAACTCGTAGCCTCTCAAGCGTAGAGGTGGTGCGCTTCTCACGGCAGGGCTGCCGAGTAATTTATTTTCACCAAAGATGCCCACAGCATTAGAAGCGCACTCGTCTTCAAAAGAACCATCCGGTTTATTTGGCAGCAAAGACAAGCAACAGCATTAATGTAAGATTTGTAATCCGACGCGTTTCGAGGCTCCTGCCTCTTAGTCATGGATATCTTTCATGCACTGCACAGATGTCTCTCATAGCCTGCTTAATTTAAACACCCTCAGTGGGCCCCATTGGTTAATTAATTGTCCGTATGCAGGCTGGGACTTGTAGTCCAGTTGCGAGAAAAACCTTTAGTAGGCTCCGTTTCGTGCATGTAATAACATTCTTTAATTTCCCTCAGTGGGCCATTATGCCGTGCAAGTCCATATTATACCTCTTTTGAAGAGCTTGCGAGTTTTCAGGCAAAGTTCCAACTCGTAGCCTCTCAAGCGTGAGATGGTGCGCTTCTCACGGCAGGGCTGCCGTGTAATTTATTTTCACCAAAGATGCCCACAGCATTAGAAGCGCACTCGTCTTCAAAAGAAGCATCCGGTTTATTTGGCAGCAAAGACAAGCAACAGCATTAATGTAAGATTTTAAAGAATGTTATTACATGCACGAAATCTGAGGCTATGAGAGATATCTGTGCAGTGCATGAAAGATATCCATGACTAAGAGGCAGGAGCCTCGAAACGCGTCGGATTACAAATCTTACATTAATGCTGTTGCTTGTCTTTGCTGCCAAATAAACCGGATGGTTCTTTTGAAGACGAGTGCGCTTCTAATGCTGTGGGCATCTTTGGTGAAAATAAATTACACGGCAGCCCTGCCGTGAGAAGCGCACCATCTCTACGCTTGAGAGGCTACGAGTTGGAACTTTGCCTGAAAACTCGCAAGCTCTTCAAAAGAGGTATAATATGGACTTGCACGGCATAATGGCCCACTGAGGGAAATTAAAGAATGTTATTACATGCACGAAAACGGAGCCTACTAAAGGTTTTTTCTCGCAACTTGACTACAAGTCCCAGCCTGCATACGGACAATTAATTAACCAATGGGGCCCACTGAGGGTGTTTAAATTAAGCAGGCTATGAGAGACATCTGTGCAGTGCATGAAAGATATCCATGACTAAGAGGCAGGAGCCTCGAAACGCGTCGGATTACAAATCTTACATTAATGCTGTTGCTTGTCTTTGCTGCCAAATAAACCGGATGGTTCTTTTGAAGACGAGTGCGCTTCTAATGCTGTGGGCATCTTTGGTGAAAATATATATATATATATATATATATATATATATATTTCACAAAATCCTGGTTTCCCAGAAAAACGGGCCGCACTCCTCACAGGTTATTTTGCAATTTTTTTATTTTCTTAGGCGTGTTGCATCAATAAATCTTTTAGGCATTGCAGACGATAAACCCTACGCGTTTCGGCATTTCAAATGCCTTGATCACGGTATGCTTTTCGCGCTCATTTCCCAACCTTTTCAAAGGTAGAAAAAAACCATTACATCATTTCCTCCAACTTGTGGTGGGTGCCCCTTAGCCTTTTGGGAAATGTAGTTCCCAAAGATTTTTTTTTATTTTTTTGTTTATTTACATTTTTGTTCAGGAAAACGTGGATTGGAAATTAACTATTATTGCGGGGAATTAGCTGTTATCATACACACCATTTAGAACATAAAATACAATGTATTAATCAGCTTTAGTATCACATCATTTAAGACAGGACCTCTTTTTTTAATATATTTAAATGGCTCAAAGTTCTTGAATAATGCAATATACGTAATTGTATGTCCATTACGGATCCGCTGTTATTTTCACTTCTCTTTGTACCTTGTCTCTTTTCATTCAATTTTACATCCTTCATTCGTGGTAAAGAGGCATGCGTTGCAATGGGCACGTTGTAAAGGTAATTTGTTGGTCTGAGCACATTGTAAAGTCGGTTTCCCTGAGAACCAAAAAAGAACTTGACTCGCCACCTTTCTCCCTCCTCCTATCTCAGTCACAGAAAGTTGGTTGTGGGGGAAGCTGGGGAGGGGAGGATTTTCTTTTTTTTAATCCAGGCTTAGGAGTCCATAACAGACAAATGGGTGAGGCAAATTGTCCCCACAGGTTCACTCATTTGAATTGTTCAAAGACCACCTGTTAGCCAATCAAGAAAGAACATTATCTCCATCTGAGTGTGATACAACAGGAAATTCTTCTCCTCCTCAAGTAAGCAATAGAAAGTGTCCCCTAGCCCCAGCAAAACCAGGAATTTTACTCCAGGTTCTTTTTGATAAGAAAGACAGGAGAGCAGAGGCCTATTCTGAACTTTAGGCAGCTGAACAAGTATCTGAAAAAATAATCTTTTGGGTGATTATGCTTCAGGAAGTCCTTTTGATGATCCAAGATGACTAGATGGCATCCATTGATCTTCAGGGCGCACACTTCTATATAGATGTCCACAAAAAGCACAGAAAATACCTAATTTGTGTGAGCGGCAAGACAACAATACAAATTCAAGGCACTTCTTTTCCATCTCAGGTAAGCACCTTGGATTTTCACTAAGTGACATTCTTCAGTCGGTCTTCCTCAAGCGACAGGGCCACCATACTTTGATTACTGGTGCATCAAAGCTCTAACAAAGGAAGAGGCAAGGACGTCTATGATTACTTGAATCATTCTCTTTCAGAAACTGGGTATCGTGCTGGACAAGGAGAAATCCTCTTTGGAGCCCAACATGAAAATCCAGTTATTGGGTGCAATTTTAGACAAGCAATTGGGAAAGTAATTTCCATTTGCGTACAGAGCAACAAAGCTCCATGCCATAGCAGAGAGTCTGTCTGCAAAGCAATCAGTCACTGTAAGACAGTATAAGTCCCTGTTAGGTTAAATGTCATCCTGTATAGGCCTCATCCCTTTTTGCTGGCTCTGGATGAGACCAATCCAACAAGAACTGGACACTCATTGTAAACAAATTGACATCTCATTGGACGATACAGTCCTAGTCAAGAGAAGACTGAAACTAGCACTGTTGTGGTGGAGAATTCCAGCAAATCTAAAATGGGGTCTCTTTCCAACCTGTAACAGAAAGAATTGTACTGACAACTGATGCGTCCATGTATGGCTGGGAAGCTCAACTACAAGAACTATCATTCTAACCTTTTTTCCCCTCCGCTATCCTTCTCAATCCAAATAACTGACTAACCTATCCACCACTCAAATTACTTTCATATTTCACTATACTAACAATACTAATCCTTTATGGGTTCCGGAGTAGCATGCTACTCGCCGAAAAAGCGCTTCGACTCCTCGTCAGGGGTAGTAAGCGCTATATAAATGCAATTGCAATACAACTCTTGCCACAGAGAGATCGAATGGGCACGTTCCATGCCCATTCGATCCTTGGCCTCTCTGCTGCGACTCCCAGTAAGCCCATCCATTCTAGGGGAGCTACTTGCATGTCACATGGAGATGGGCCACTCTGGGGAGCTTTGTCAAAAGGCTGGTGACCCGGAGCCTGGGGATGACATTGCCACAGACCACTGAAATACTGATAGCGTTAGAATTGGGGCCCAGGCGTACAAACACATCCGATTCTAGAGTGGGGAAACCTCCCAGGTCCACCTTTAGCTTGAGTGGAACTCTTAGTGCTTTGAAATGGCATATTGCTGTCATAGGCTCTATACCTACTAATCTGTTCTATACAGTGATCTATATTATTTTCCATTTCCAAACACTGCAGATTGTGTTAAATATTTCTCACTTTAACTGTGCGTGGTTTATTGACATCGGAAGGCCGCAGAGGGCTGTACCATTTGGGCAGGGCCGGACTGTACATTTTTTTTTTTTCCGCCGGGCATTTCCCCAGTGGGCCGGAGCCATTATGGCCGGTTATGAAAGCCCAGGGCTGCTGACAGTGCCTCTGTCACTTCCCCAGCTCCCCAAGGTTAATTGCATTGGGAATAGGTGACTTCAAGAGAGAAAGATGGGGAGTGAGTGATGGAGAGAGCGAGTGTTCAGAGGAGTATAGAGAAAGGAAAGAGGGAAAAGATGGATCGAACAAGAGAACTAGAGCAAGGTATCGAAGGGTGCGGGCTGGCTTGACCACTTTCGTCTGCTTTTGGTGCCACAGGTGGGCCCTGAAGTTGTTAAAGGCCCTGAACGCGAGTTACAGGCAGCGGGAAGAGGTGGGCGAGCCAACAAATTCACAGGGAGAGCCTAGACAGAGCCGGCTCTAAGAACCAGTGCAAGAGCCATAGCCTTGAAAGAATTCGGCATCTACATCAGCCGTCAAACATCTTGTTAGAATATAAGGTGCCTTCAAATTCAAACATAGCAAACACAAGATGATGGACGGAGTGCTGAAACTTTTCAACCACTCACCCCCAGTCAAGAGATCTGGGTTTAATCCATTGTTCTTTTCCTCACTATGCCACCCCAGTTTGGACCCAGCCATATGCAAATCAGTCTTGACCCTGCGCCTCATGGGAACAGTACAGCATTGTAAAGCATTACAAGTAAACCGGGTGGGCAATGGATATGTATTTATCTGGAAGAAAAGAACTGTAGAATCGGTCCTCAGGCTCAGACCGCTGGTCATGCTGCTCGAATTGGGACGAATTTTAAAAAGTATCATCCAGTTTAAAAAAATTTAAGGATACTGTTGTGAATTTTGTCTTTGTGGTGCAGTGTTTACATTCTGTGTGTTTATCAGCGGGCCCCAGAAGAACAAGGGAAGCACTCTTGCACTTTAGGCCTCGCTAGAGACGCCATTGAGGTAGGCACTCTAGCTTATTGTTTCTTTGCCCATAAAAGCACGACTGTGGCGCGGCAGCCCGACCGTAACCAGGGGCCATTGCTCCCCCAACACAAAATATCATCACTTATTCATCCGAACAGTTGCAAAATCTGCAGGTTAGTGTGAACCACAGATGCACGCTTGCTCTTGACCCCACAATCACCAGCTTTTATTGTAAAACCTGCTCCTTCCGTTTTCAGCCTACCCTTCCTCAGTTTAAAAGAATAAAGAGGGAAAAGGCTTGCACCTCTTTCTCATAAACTGTAAGTCACTGGCCTGTCACAAAATGGATTTTGTTTCCCCTAATACAGGACAATACCTCTGGTATCTTGTTTCTAATGGAAACCTGGCTACACGAGGGCTCTGAACCAGATGTAGTCCAGGCCTTACCTTCAGGATATCACATGATCTGGCAAGATCGAGTAAACAAAGACAGTTTGAACGTTGTTTTCACCCCCTTCACCCTCCTAGGCTGTGAAAGTCTCGCGTTTGCCATCTCCCTCAACCCGACTTTTACTTTCTCTGGGGTTCTACTTATTAGGCCTCCTGGTCCTACTTCTCACTTTCTCAACCCACTTGCCGACTTGGCCTTAAACAAAACCAACTTCAGTCTGCTAGGAGATATCAACATTCACACCAAGGATAGCACAGCCGGGGCTGCCAATTGTCTCCTCTAAGACCTTACTTGCCTACAACTTGAACAAAAGGCCAAGGGATCGACCCACGAGAAAGGACATATCCATTGATTTGGTTCTTAGTGATACACCAGGCCTTCAGGTTCAGCTGCCCATCCCTGTCGTCTGGTCGGATCATTATTAGATTCCTGTCATCTTCCTGACACTATGCCCCTCCTCGGCCTAAGACAAAGAATCGCTGTTGGTGTAAATTAGACTAAGAACTTAAGAATGGCAATCTTAGCATAACTAAACCTGACCTGGGGGATCTCCGGGTCTAATTCCAGGTTTCTTAACTGGATCGATAAGTTGCTAGACACAGTCCTTCCAGTAAAGACTAACGAAGACCCCCAGAAATCGAAACGGTCACCATGGTTCTCCCCCAACTTGTTAATACAGAAGATACATTGTAAGAAATTAGAAAGGAAATGGAGGAGGCGCTATGGCGAAGCAAGTAGACTAGAATACTGGGAAGCAATCGGGTTTCTACCACTCCAAGATTAGAACCGCCCCAGCAACCTACTATTTCACTAAAATTGAGAATGCATCAAACTTCCCTAGGAAAATTTCTTAATTCTTAAATTATTAGTTGGGGTGACAGCTGATCGCCCACCCCTAGAACCCTTAGTTACCCGTTGCAATGTGTTAGCCTCTTTTGTCTCTAAAAAAAAATATATATATTACATTTATTCGTCATTTCCAGACAACATAAAGGAATTTGTGCACCCTGCAGATTCCTCCCCACTAATCTGCCGATCTCTCACAATTAACTTTTGACATTACTTGGCCAAGTGAAGTCGGGATCTCCACTTGACCCGGCCCCCTCCATATTTTAGCACAAGGCCCAGAGACTATTTTTCCTAGTCCTATTAGAACTTCTGAACTTGTCCCTTTCCGCTGGCATAGTTCCCAAGCAATGGAAACAAACAAATCTTGACCCGTCGTGTCTGGGGAAACTACAGGCCCCTCTCCCTGTTGCCAGGTATATCCAGACGTCTGGAAAACACGTCAGTCATCAACTCACCATGTTTTTAGAATCGAACAATCCTCTCCACTATACCCAAACAGGATTTACACCACAACACAGTATTGAGACGACACTGGTAGCTGTAACTGAAGACCTCAGACAACTTCTTGATCAGGGTGGCTCAGCGGCAAATATTCTCCTGGACCTCAGCGCGGCCTTCAACACAATGGACCACAAAACACTTGTCTAAAGGCTAGCGGAGGTAGGGATGGGTGAATGTGTGCTGAAATAGATCAAGCCCTTCCTCGAAAGCGAAACCTTCTAGGTGTGGGAACAAGCATGTTTCTCTGATATCTGCCACCCAGACTCTGGAAAACTCTGCCACTCAAATGGTGTCAATTGGATTCTAAACTTTTCTTCAGGAAAGCTCTTAAGAGATGGCTTTTTTTCTAGTCTTCCCAGCTCACCTCCTAGCTGACCTCTTGACAAGTTGCATTGAATCAGCGCTGGGAAGCCTCCGGGTAGCCTTGTGCTATACGAATCGACTAGATTAGAATAATATTGGTGTAGGTTAAAAGGTCAGTTGCACTGTCAAGCCAGGCCTAAAAATCCATGCTGGTTAATGAATGCCCTCCTCCCATCTGTGCTGCTGCCAGAGAAAAACAACATAAATTGTCTAGTAGACACTTTAATAGCTTTACAATGTCGTGTTGGCCCCTGAATGTTCAAACTCAGGCAGCTGGATTAATAAAGAAAATGATCACAGATGTGTGGAGGGCAAGCACTTTTTAGGTCGAGCATTCGAGACCGCTTGTATATACTTTAGTATATACTGATATGTGTATGTACTTTGTGTGCTCTGGAGATCAGCCCTAGGACTTGTCTGCCTCCGCTTAGGGACTTTATTTTCTGTTCAACTGCCTCTATTTAACTGTCTTGATAGAAAACGACCAGCAGAGGTTAGTAAAGTACCAGGATTGCTTTCTGCTGAGGGACTTTCTATTTTTTTTTTTTTAAATTCTGGCAACTGCCTCTATTTAACTTTCTTGATAGAAAACGACCAGCAGAGGTCTGTAAAATACCAGAATCACTTTAGCATTCTCTAGATTCCAGTTCATAGAAATTGTCTTCCACGAGCACCCGTAGACAAGAATATTTTTTTCAAATCTTGTATTTTCAGTGATCTGACCACCGAAGGCCCTGATTTTATATTAAAAACAGAGCTTTGGACTATACCATTTTCCGCTGAAAGGCAATATTTCTCCCCATGTGTTCCCATACCTGGCGTGTCATGCAGTTTGGTGCTTACTTTGCTTCCATGTTAAAGAACAGTAGATGTTTCAGCACCCAGGCTAATGTGCTGCACAGCTAAATACATATAAGGTTCCAAAGGCGAGACTGATTGCATTGCAAATGCTTGTTTGTCCATGAAGACAACTCTGCCCAATCAAAATATGTTCTCCTGACTCCCAATGTGGACGGAGCCAAAGCACCACTCTAGTAATGCTCATGATCTAGTGACAGCTAGGCTGCAGAGTCAGACCATAAAAAGTGGATTTATTTAGAATGCAGAAGCCTTTCACCCTATTGAGAAGTATTTATTAAAAGTGTAAGTTTTTAAACCTGAGAAACATTCCTACCCCCCAGTTCTTGGTAAACTAAGGGGCAAGTCATTAAAGGTAATAAAATAAGTTTTTGTACAGCACACGTCCTGAACGCACATATTTAAAGTTGCTCTCATATGTGATAATGAACAAAAAGGGGGCTTGTTGAACTAAATGATTTGCCTAGCATCACACAATTTAGTTTGACAGGGAAGCTGGGATTGATCCCAGAATGTTTTGAGTTTCACACCGAGCAATTCAGTGACTAGATGGGTATCTCTTTCTGACATCAAATGTTATTTCTTCATCCTTAATTTTTGGAGGATGAAATTAGAGCATTGGTAATGCAGAATCCACATTTTATTTTTGGCAGTTTTACATAGTACGAACCGTGCCCAAGAAAGTAAGAGCACTTCGCAAGAGGGAGATTTGCTGGGATTCAAACCTGGTTCCCTATGTTGCTTGGTTGGCAACTGTAGTCTCTATGCCACATCACCTCTAGCAAATGCTCGGCTTGAGGTGACAACAGCACCTCGAGCTGAGCCACAGCCGGGCCTGTAACAAGGGTGTGGACCTTTAACAACTGGTATAGCCCCAGTGGCGTAGCAAGGGGAGGCAGGGCGGTCTGTCCAAGGCAGCATGAGTTTTGGGGGCAGCGGGTGCCCCGCCCCGCTCCTACATGTGTTTCCCGCGGGGCGGCAAATGCAGGATTTGTCAGCACCCACTCCCCCCCCCGCTCTTTCATACGGCCGTCGTGGGGCAGCATAGCAACGGACCGCCGGGTCTGGACTGGCCGTAGCGGGCACCGGGTGTTTCCTCGGTGGGCTGCCAGGGTGGGGGCTGGTTTTGGGGTCCGTTTTTGTTACCGGGGGTCAGCAATATCTGCCCCCTGTAACAAAATCGGCCGAAACCGGCCCTAGCAAACCGCTCAGCTGCACCCCCACTCCCGCCCCCCCCCCCCAGGGGGGCCTGGCCGAGCTGTTTGCCAGGGTCGGTTTCCAGTCCGGCCCTGCGGACCGCCACGGGCGGCAAAGTGTCTAGCTACGCCACTGTATAGCCCCGGGTAAAAGACATTTCACCCACCGAGGGTTGTAGTAGTACATTTGTTTATTGCGTGATTAATTACATTTTTACAAATAGAGCAACCAACGGAAGGATCTTTTAAGTTGAACGGGGAGAAATTGACAAACATTGGCGTGTTGGAGCAGGACTATATAGGCCATTATGGCCCTCTGCCCCTCCATCGTCGTCGGTGCTCCCGACATACCATTGTTGTAATAGTGATCGCGAGGTGTGTGTATATTGTGCTGGCACTTACATGTCAAGGTGTTCCAGAAGTCCAAATGTGAGATGGAGGTGTGCAAATGTATGTATCATGAAAATATGGTTTAGTGGCATTAATAAATTGTCCTTTTACACCCAGTCTTTGAATTCACACTCTGTTTTGAAAGAAAAAGCTCTTTAGAAAGAATTCTTACATCCGTATTAAAGTGACGGAATAAGATATGGACATCCATTGATATGGTGGGTTGTTAGGGCACCTGAAATCATGGGATTTTGCTGCTTGAGCGTTTACCGCATAATTATGAATTTGCCACATAATCCATTGCTTGCAACATAAAATCTGGTGATTAAAAAAAAAAAAAAAAAATGTTTCTAGCTGAAACGGATCAAAAGTTTGAAAAACGCGGTTACCTCACAGTGGACAGCTCTGTGCAAAGGCCGACTGGTCACCTTTCCGTTGCGTATTGCTGTATTTGGGAGTTAAGCTCTTACTGAGGTGAAGCCTTTGGCTGGACACCATTAACGTGGAAAAATGATGAATATCACAAAATGTGCTGCATTACGTCCCATAACTTGGCGCAAAATTTAGTGAACCCTGCCTCAAAATGAAGTCCCTCCAAGCCGCATGATTCCAGTGGCTTTGAGTATTCCCAAAATATAGATGCTGCTCATGAGGAGGATCGTGAGAGACGTCGTCTGGAGGATTTTTACGGTTTTCATGGTGAGGATCTTTCCGTTTTTCGAGCCCCCCCCCCCCCCCGATTTTGTAAACCGAACTGGGTACTAAATAAACGCCAGATGTCAGGTACTTTTTAAGCGTGCCTCTGCTAGGTACTCACGGGTACAGGCCAGTGCTTTAAATGGGCCGGTACTCACCGGTACTGAGTACCGGCACTTTTTCATTTTCTCCCCTTGAGTGCCAGCACTTTTCCTAGAACGAAGAGAGTACCGGTACTCATGGGACCGGACTTCAACCCAGGCAGCGCTCCTTTCATCCCTCAACCTTTAACGAGCACTGCAGGGAATTAATCACGGGAGCTCTTGTCACCAGGACCCAGCGTGAGCTGCTTTGGAAGTCATCAGAGCGGGGGGGGGAGGGGGGGGGGGGGTTCTGCAGAGTGGTTATCTTATCCATTGTTCTTTCACAGTGGGGCTGAGCGGGGGCTGTAAAATCAAATGGGTGGCGGTGGGACGCACTGTTCAGGATTGAATATTCTGTGGACAGAACAAAAGAACGTTTGCTAATTCTTTCACCATCGGCACACATCTGAATTGCCTACTACACATGTGAATTGCCTACTTGCCTGCTGCTTTCTGTGTTTTTCTGTTGTTGAAAATGTTAGTTATCACTGACAAGCAGCGTTTCTTTTAAAAGTGGGTTTATGGCTGTGGGAGTGATGTCCACTGAGTGTTATCTAACAGCGGCACATTAAGCGCACCTGAGGACAGGCGCCAGCTGGCCTGCCCGTCTCGGCCTCGGACCCCTCCCGGGTACAGGCCTCGCTGGCCTGCCCTGGGTGTATGATCCACCGGAGGGCACCGTTCTTCAGCTCTTATTAAGCAAGTGCTTCACTGGCTACCATTACAACTTGATCTATATTTCCAGAGTCCCTCTTCATTCTAAAACTCTATCGTGTTGTGAAATGTGTTCTTTCTGTAAAGTATAATAATGCCTCATACGAGTAACAGTAACTCCTTCCAGAATGAGTACACTCACGTAGAGGAACGCACGGCTTTCGAAATTACGAAACGTGTTTCTTTATATCGGATAAGTGCCAAGTGTTTGTGTACGTGGTTGAGAAAACAAGTAGGTGCTGGAGGAAGGCACTGAACTCTGGCTGCTGTTTCAGAATGAGTCACAGGAATGAACACAACTCACTCGGACGAACACACTCTTCGGATACCCTTCAATTTTACTAACATTTTTTTGAAAACAAATGTTCATGAAATGCTCGATTTCACTGTTGCACAAATAAAACACACACTCCACAAATAGACACGCACCGTAGGCAAACACAGTAGTGACGCACACAACACAGTAACGGATACATGCACACAAACCATAATGCACAGACACGGATGAGTACATACTGCACAGATGTACATGCACCAAAGATTCATGCCCAAGCACGCACACGCAAACACTTGCGAAAACCACAAGCACGGACACAAAGCACACACATTCCATCGGTAGACACACACAACATGCACACATACAATTAAACACATACCAAACGCATACGAACTCACAAAAGAAACTATGGAGCTTCTACTGGTCACCTTACAGTATCTTGCTGCGCCTTTCTTCACAGCATAACATTTGATGACATCACATTTCCTTTATGGTTATCTTGATAAATAACTACCACGTATAATGTGTGCTGTACAAACTGAGCAAAAGACACACAATTGATGGACGGAATGCAGAACAAATCAAAACATTACTGTTTTTGTTGCATAGAGCCTTGTGTTACCTGCAGGTCAAAAGTTAAGATCCTTGTAATATAGCTTAGTGAGTTATGACCCTGCAGCAAGGACCTGCCTGCAAACAAGAAGGCATATATTTAGAACCTCGCTGTTATTTCCTCAATCTTTTCTTATTTTAAGGATGCTAAAAAAGGCTACTTTGGGTAGTAATAAACACTTATCAGTAAGCGCCATATATATATATAGTTATTAGTGAGATAACTAATGGACAGATACATCCGACATTCTAACAATGCATGCAGATTTTGTGCATACAACCATGGCAAAGTCAAAAAGCTAACCCCGCCCCTTGTCCCACCTTAGCACCTCCCTAAACTCCGCCCACGGCTCCTTTTGGTGAGTACCTGCACTTATTTTTTTCCATTTAAAGCACTGGTACAGGCAGAATACCTGGTATTTTATCCAGTTTTATGCAGCCATTTACTACCGCCTGTCAGTAAATCGGCTCGCGGGGGATGCTGGGAGGAGGATTAGAGAGGGTTCCTGACGTCCTTGATTACAGCTGCTGCATGCACAGACCCAGCCCGTGTGCAATCAACCTCTGCCCGAAGAAGCCACTGCAACGTATTCACTTAAATTGAATTTCCCAATCAGTGTTCTCTTTGGAGCTGTCTGCGGCCCAGGTGTCAAGATCCGGGCAGACGCCGGTTCTGATTGGAGGGGATATTTGTTTGCGGGAAAGAACTAGGTAAGGGCTTACTGGGGGTGTTGGGCTAGCAGGTGGAGGAGCAACCCTGTATCTCAAGGACTAATAAAAATGTCATCTGGCAGAACAAATTACAAAAAATCAGGAAACAGAAACTAATCTCGCAATGTATTAAAAATGGAGACTCGGGAAACAAAGGGATTTAACAGTTACACGTAAAATAAGGGTTTTAGGAAATGTGGGTTTATTTCACAGTGCAGTAAACCGGCTCCCCATGTGAAGGCGAAGGGGGCATTGAACACAGCCACATTTTTTTTCAGGGATTAGGGGGACTGGCAGGCTCCTTGGTGTAATGAAAGAACAAATTAATGTTCCAAACTGAACATGTTAACAGTCAGAAAATGGGGCAATCCCAAAACAGATTCCGGCCCCCACTATAATGGCATCCGAGGATTTTTTGCGGCTAAAGATCAAAACAGTTATGCCATCTTTGTTCCAGTAGGTTGCCAACACATCTGACCTAGCAGCCCCCCAACCCACCCCCTTCAGTTGCTGAAAAATCCGGCAGTACCCAGGGTGGCCCACAAGAAAATCTTGCAGTGGCATAAGGGCTGGTCAGTGTGTGGGCTGTTTTTTCTGGCTGCTTGTAGGCCTCTTTTATAGTCTGATGGGCAGAAATGCACAGTCTCTCTTGCAAAATTCCTTTATAGTGTGTCCTTACAAGGTCAAAACTGCACAAATTTGCAAATGTGGGCCACGTTTGTAGCCATCTGGTTCGCTAATGGGGGCCACTTATTTTGGTGTGTGGGTCTATTTTCTGTCCCAGTCCGACCCTGTCCCAAATTCATAGAAAACTCGACTCAGGTCAGCATTGCTGTGGAACTTCTTGCAAGCAGGAAGGACTCAAAACTCTGAATGTTAATTTGTTTTAGAAAGCACAGCTTCACCGCGAATGGCTTCTTGGCGCTGTAAGAAGAATCGCCACCCGAGGATTAAGAGCCTAGTTCAGAAGGAACAGATGTATCTTCAGTTTCAAAGCTGAGAAGATTCTCAATCTAGGATACATTTGCAGGAAGCCTCTTCCAAAGTTTAGTTGCTTAGACTGCAAAGTCCATGGCATCTTTTGGAATTCTGTGGACCTTTTTAAAGTACGAATGATATGTTTCTGCTTGAGCGCAGTGGCCTGAGAAGTACCCAGTGGACAAAGCCACTGGCCACAAAAGTGGGCCAATCCAGTCAAACCACTTGGGAGAATTGGACTAGACCTTGAACTCAACAGGATCCTCACAATGAGCCAGGGAAGATTCGAGGGAACAGGCCACACATGATCTCTGGTGGACAGCAGATCTCTGCATGGGCGACATGGGTCTGAAGAGGGAGGTCCTTGTGGTTTGCAAAGTACCCTTATCTGGAGCCCAGCTTTTTGGCCTACCAACATGGGCCTTGTCTCCTCTTTCTAATGTGGTAAAAGCGTAGATTTACATGTAAATAATCTGTGTTCTTCTGTAATTACTTCCAATACATTCTACTTAAAGAAACCGAGGAAGGCTAGGCCATATCTCGCACTTGAAGGAAGCTGAGCTTTTGCGGCAGATCTTATAAGCACAAAGTTAGACTACTGCAGCTCTCTACGTTCACGCTTTTCCAGTTGTTTACTTCAGTAGGCCAAAAACACGCTGCTGGACTATTCAAAGTACTTCTCTTGGTTCATACATTTCTTTTGGGAAAGTTTTCTAGTTTTGTTTCTTTTCGGAAGCACCTTGGATGGAGCTTACCACAAACAACCGCAATATTGGCCCAACTGCTTCTACTGAAATTCTTTCAGTTTAGGAAAATCAGAGAGGGCTTCAGTGTCTTTTCTGCACTTGCCTCACCTTCTGAAATACACTCTCTCTAGAACTTAAGAACTTTTAACATTCTCTCCTTTAACAATCTAATGAAGACCGGTCTCTACTTTGGTTAGTCTTCCTACTGTGTCTAGAGTCGGTCAACTCCTCTTTCACATTTCTAGCACCAAGAAACCATTTGGGTGTTTTGTTGTATGCCGTAAATGTTACCTAACATACCGTAACTTAACATTGCCCCAGAGCCGTTTGAGCGGCCATGTGTTGGTCCAGTTGCCTTCTAGAGAGCTGGTACACGAGAAGAGTCCGGTGCAGTCCTTAACAATAGTCTAAACAAAAAAAGATGGAGAAGGATGCAAAGACCAACTACCTCTCAGGAAACTCTTCTGAGAACTCTCAAGTGACTTAACACCGCATTGATCTGAAGGCTCAAGGTCAGTTTGGCCTCCGTTGGGACGCATAGGCTCTTTACTACTGTTGCAGGATGTAAACACGGCAAGGTGGGCCACAGCTTACCAAGCGTAGATATTTCATATGATCTACAATCAAGAACTGGGGTTTGTTACCCTTCAATTTCAGGAATTTCACCTATTTGCTTCAATCTATACTCAAGATGGGAGCTGCTGCAGTGCAGCCTCGCGGAAGGTTTAAGGTAAAGGAGGCAGAACAGGAATTGTCCAGCATTCACATGGTAGTGTTAATGGTAACCAAATCACAGCAATACTTCCTAGAATGCATGAAGACTGTGTGATATTTTTTTCCCAAAGAGACCGAATCGTTTGAAAAGAAAAGCCCAATGTAAACTACTGAATGGGACTTACTTGGTAGGAATTACATTTTTATCACATACAAATATATATATTTTTTAATTACACAAGTCTTTTCAGAATTAATGGAAGAAGTATATCGGCCCATCGATGTCCGCTTGACCACAAAAGTGGGTATAGATCCTTGAGGAGGACTGACCGGCCGCTTCCCTTCGCCTCCCCATTCACATGTATTTCCTGGATACAGCCTGCTTGGGCCCATGTACCTTTGTCTTTTGTAATTGGAAAATGGATTTTGTTCCAGTGATAATACCCACCCATCCCCCTTTGCAGTGTTCGCACACATGCATCATTCACAGTTTGTTTACCTTCTAAACAGGGGTTATGTGTGATGTCATAATAGTGCCCCCCTTCAGTCTCATTCATGAGAACATCCTTCTAACTTAGTTTGAGACCATAATTCTGGGTAGACCATTGCACTATGTCATCCAATGTTGTCCGCTTCATTCTCTGTTGATGGTTTGAAACCTTCTAGAGATTTATGGTACAAATGATTGCTCATTTGAACTGCTTGGCAGGGATGAAGTCAGTGCTCTGTTCCAGCGAAATCCTGATTTTACATCATCTAATCACAGGGCAAGGCAATATTGGACCCTTTACTTATTTTGAGACGTTTATTTTGTTGCAAGTGACAACCGAATGCTATGCAGAAATTAGGGAAAAGTCATTGAACTGCATAGGAGTACATCCAACAACTGCCTTGTCAAATCTGCTTTTAAATCGAAGATAAAAATTGCAGTTCTGAACCTGACTAAATCCAAAGATATCTTATTTGATTTCCCGCTTTTAATTTAGGAGGTCTTTGCTTTTCAGCTGTGTGTGATAAATCCAGATGTTTAGAGACTGTAAGATCCCTTTTTGGCTAATCTAAGGGGATAGTTGGGGATAAGTCATAAATATTGTACAGCCAGTGTTGGTCCAAGAAAACAGAAAATGTCAGGCACGCAATCTTTTGATGTACTACCATGAAAAGTGAATGGGCTCTGGGTTTAGCATTTATTATTATGAAAAAAAAAGTCTACAAAGCCTAAAGGATGTATTTTGATAATGAAGCCGTCTGTTACTTTATTGTGTTACTGATTAGTTATTTTTAAACTTTTAGAATATATGTATTTTCGAATTGAAGGATTTGTATCTCGTATGAATCATTGCAAAGAAAAAAAATATTACACTTTTATCAGTTTTTAGGTCTCGCCTGGCGTTAGCAGCCATGCAAGGGCCTTTTGGAATCAATACAGTTTCGGAAGGGACTTTAAGCCCCCGCACTTGTTTTCAATTGGCACGCGTCATCGTTTATGTTAAACGCTGGCGCGTGATTGAAAACCGGGCTTTTGGGTTACTGCCTTGTCCACTTTTAGGACGGCCCATGTGGACAGGCCGACGCCGTCTTTGTTTGGCGTGACGTAGGAGGGTGTGCTGGTAGCGGAAACGCTGGCTCCTCATTGGGAATTCTACCAGCTCCTCCCTCCCCCCCAATTCAAAAGCAAACTCCCCAGAGTTGCGCTCTTCATTCTTCATGTGCTTCCCGAGGCGGAGGGCAAACTTGGCCGCGCCGTGCTTATAAGCTTCATTGCTCCGACTGCGGCGCTAACTGCAGGCTATGATTCATCCGGTTTCAGACGCCTTCATTTCTGGGTCGCTGGAGCCAGGCCAGACCGGTGCCGTTTTCTTTTTATTGTTGCACTGTTTTAAATGATATAGATCCTCGGCAGCTGGATCTGTAGGGGCCCCTCTGACTTCTAAGGTGCAGCCCCCCCCCCCGCACCGCGGGGGCTGCTGGGGCCTCCTTTACGCCCCTGATTTATGTAAGAAAACCCAAAGCCTCTTTAGAACGTGTTTTCTTCAGCTAACGTTTAAAACGGGGACTTTTTTTCATACATTTCGTAAATAACTTAATCCTTGGCCGGGCACGGTGACGTCATTACAGGGACCTTGATGTTATTGTGTGATCACTTGAGCAGCGCGCTTCAGGAGGAACGAATGCATCAGCCGGGAGCGCCCACCATTATGTTTCGCATTCTTACCGTGAACTCGTTGTTTTTTCGTGACTAGATTTGTGCATAAGCAGCTGCTTGAATTGATGTCACCTTGACCCATACACTGGGGGTGCTCGCTTTACACCGCTTCCTCTGTTGCCTTCTTCGATATTTGCCTCGTTTGTGGGTTTGGATAGATGGCATTTATCATCTGCTTCTGTGTCCCAGCTAAAATGCGTCTTAATTAAGATCGGTTAGTCATGGGAAGTAATTACTATATCTCGCTAAAGCATTGTTTAGAGTGCGCTTCAAAAACAGAAAAAAATATATGCTAATAAAGTCTTACAACAAATCCAGTCCATTAACTAATCAATATGCCAAAACTCCGCAAAAGTGCTTGTGGCCGTGCTAAATAATGTAATCAATTAAAGCATTTGCATTTATTGTGTGTATGTGTGTGCGCGCGCATCTGTCCTGCCTGACACGCTCTTCGGCAAGGCCCAGTTGGGCTGAGTGAAAGAAGAGCCCCCCCCCCAATCCCCTCCCCATTAAGCAGCCCTGCACCTCCCTTTGTTGGCCTCGCTGCCAACCCTGGTCCGCCCCTTCTGAAGTCTTTGCACCCGTCCCCCGCCCTGGTGAAAAGCGGAGTCCGGCGTCAGAGGTTCCAGGAGGCAGATTTCATTCTTGTATAACTTTTGCGGTATTCAGAATAAAATAAAGACTGTTGCGGCCTCTCTTTCAACGTGTAGTTCTGGTTAAGTCTTTTCTGCTGGTGTGATGCTGTTTTCAGTCCATTGGAGCTCTGACACTACTTCCTGCCGGAGCCTCGGATGGAGCAGTTTTGTTCTAGAAAATTATGCTCTTGTCTTACATTTGAACACTCAGGGAGTTTGGAATTAACTCTTTATCCCAGCCTCGCAGACGGAAACATGAATGTGTGTGTGTGCCTGTGTCCATGTGTGTGGCGTCTGTGTGCATGTGTGTCTGTGTGCATTTGTGTGTGTGCATCTGTGAGTGCGTGTGTGTGCGCGCGTGTGTGCATCTGTGTGCGCGCGTGTGTGCATCTGTGTGCGTATGTCTGCATCTGTGTGTGTGTTCGCGTGCCTGTGCGCGCATCTGTGTATGTGTGCATGCCTGTGTGCGTTTGCCTGTGTATGTGAATGCATCTGTGTGTGGGTGCGTGCGTGTCCAGGGCAATGCAATCCTTCACTTCTGTCAAAATTAACATAAAAATGAATTTTATGTTTCAATCACATTTGCCGTTGTCAGAATGAAATGACTGCTGATGTGGTCAGGCCTTGCCTCAACATGGGGTTCTGAAGTGTGTTTTCAATCAGGCGGAGCTCAGTGTCGTGGTTCCTGCGAGGGGCGAGCGTGAGGTCTGACATTTTTGTTATTTCGAAGCATGTTCCTCTGGTCAGAAATGTGAGCTCACATGTGTTTTCAGTTAACTCTTGTTCCCACCCTTCTAGACGGAAACGCACGCCTAGGTGTCCTTAGGGCAGGGCCTGTGCTCGGGCGGCGTTGAATATGTGCGGTGTTATCGAGGAGTCTTACCTACTCATGTAAAATAAGTAAAGCAGGGTGCAGTAGTGTTGGGGTGCATAGAGAGTGCATAACGAATAGAAGAACTTTCATTTATAAGTTTTAGGTAATTCAGAGAAATATTCGTTTGTCTAACCACAAAATCTCCCGAGCTGCAGGCTAATAGCTGTTTTCAATGACCTCTTGACCTCTCTGTGGATGTTAGAGGGAGAGAAGAGAGAGAAAGAAACCGAGCACTTTACATAAGTACTACTTCCATTACAGAAATCTGCCCGGTGGGTGATAATGTGCTGCATGGCTAAACACTTATAAGGTCCCAAAGGCGATACCTATTGGCTATGCCAATGCTTGTTTTTAAATGGAACAGAGAAGTAGGTCCAGATGAGGTCAAGATAAAATCGAGGTTGACTGTATCTAGTCTAACAAGTGAAACCACTTCTACCTCTGCACATGCAGAGGAAGTGGACAATCTGAGCAGTGCTGCCCCAGTTGAGACCATCTTCATCCATTCTGCGGGTTCATCCACTTTGGGTCTGTCCAAAGGACAGCTTTAGTCACTTCATTACCCTTATGTCATCAAAAACACCAAATAAAATACAGACCTATATACACACATAGAATGGATTTGGGTAAGTCTCTTTAGCAATTCGTTTATTCATGGGTCTTTCACATTTTGCTTTTCCAACCAACCACAAGAAACAGAATTGAGCAATAGGTTAGCCCACTTCATTCACTGGCTCTGTTGTACTGTGAGCAGCACAATTTTGCCCGATCACGTGTACATCAGGAAAAAAGAGAAGAGCACTTTAGTGTAGGTCAGCCAATATTTTGTAAATGCTTTTTTCTTTCCATTCTTTCTACTTCGTTCTCTTTTTTTTTTTTTTCTTCTCTAGTTATCAATTCGGTTTAAATGATGTTTTCAGGTTATAGTAATTTAAAGCCAATAGCACCTTTTCTTTGTGCCATTAATAATCGTATTTTCCTGTGAGGTGCATTAAAACGTAATAGGGTTTCTATTTCGGCCCCAAGTACTCCTGCTTGCTAGAAAGCACCAATCCAATTCTATTGAAAATATATGCAATTCATAATTCGTATTAAAATGTAAAGTTTTGATTAGAAGTATATGGCCACCACTGTTAAACAGTAGCATGTTTACTTTTGTTCTTTTTATTTTGAAGTATGTGCAAGTAATAAAAATAAATACTTATCGGACTAGCTTGCCAAGGCTAGACATATTGGTTTTGCCTATGCTCATTTTATTTGCAGACACCCTAACAAGCCCATAATCTACTATGCACAGTCATACAGACACAATTGCACTAGTGGGGAATCAACAAACCATGAGAAGCAGCCCTGCTACAACTCCCTTCCCTCTGGAGGAGGAGGACAGAGAGGGCGCAGAAGGTGGCCCAGTTTTTGCGCTCATCCATCTCTGACATGAATTTGTTCCGATGTTGGAGGCGGTCTTGCAGAACGCAGGCACCTGCTGCAGGGGAGCTGGCTGGCGCCCAGGAAAGCTGTATGGTCAGGGACTACCGCCAATCCCCCTCCCTGTCCTGCGCATTACCACCGTTAAAACAATTAAAGCAATTGGACATGAGAGGAGTTTTCTTTGGAAGGCGGGGGGTCTCGCGACCCCCCGGCCGTATTTATTAAAACATGAAAACAAATTAAAATTTGAAATAAACAATATTTACACAAGCATTTATATGCAGAAAATTAGACATTAGGTACAATCAATGTAGACAGGTATCAATGGCTAACCTTAACAAATGTCTAATACAGCGTGTTTCCTAACCGAATCTAACATCCTTATTACTTTTCTGCATATCCTAGTTTTGGGCCTACGGCAAGGTCGCTAACCGGTGTCAAATCCTTATTAACCAGCTACGCCCTCACGTATGAGTGCGCATGCGCAGAGGGCCCGTTTACCGAGAGGGTACTTCCCCCCTCCCGGTTACCCCCGTACGCTCCATGAACTCCATTACCCAAAAGGGGGGCCCTTGCACTCTGCGCCGTTTAATGACGTCATCGTGCACGTGCGGGGTGGCTAACCAGCCCAGAGAAAGCGTGACTCCCCCTCCCCCGCACCCATCCAACCAAGCGGATGTACCGCCCCTGGAGTTCTGGGAGAGACCACTCGCCCCTCCCCTGGGCGACCCCATTCCAGAATGGTGACGCCCCCTAAGGACCTTGAATTGACTGCTCACCGATCATGACCTTACCGCCTGACCAAGGACAATCAATAAATACGACAATTATGTTACCTGCAAACGGGAAAAAGGCCTAAGGACAAAGTTTACACAACACCTTACTGTGCAACCATAGCTTGATACTTGAGCCTGTAAACGGGAAAAAGGCCTAAGGAAAACCTACACCAACTCACAAACTAACAGTGAAAAACGACCTACAATGATACGATCAACATACAAACGCAAAAATCTGCTTCAGGGGCTGGTGGGTGGGAAAGATTATTCGGCGCCTTTGCGAGGCGCGGGTGCAAGCCTGGGGAGCGCGGGAACAAGAGGGCGCCTCCCGCGCTCCCCGGCCTTTTAACCCCTCTGTGGCAGACCAGTTCCAACTGGTCCGCCCCTCTGGCTCCACTCCTCTGCCCCGGAAGCAATTAAATTGCTTCCGGGTCAAAGCAGGAGCCAGCACCAATCGGCGGTGGGGCGCGCCCGCCGCGTCATCAAGACGCGGCGGAGCGGCACGCCCCACCACCGAGAGTTCAGGGGGGAGGAGGGGGGCCGGCGCCCCGCCATACGTGCGGGGGGGCCGAGCGGCCCCCCCTTTCCTTATGGTCAGGGACTACCGCCAATCCCCCTCCCTGTCCTGCGCATTACCACCGTTAAAACAATTAAAGCAATTGGACATGAGAGGAGTTTTCTTTGGAAGGCGGGGGGTCTCGCGACCCCCCGGCCGTATTTATTAAAACATGAAAACAAATTAAAATTTGAAATAAACAATATTTACACAAGCATTTATATGCAGAAAATTAGACATTAGGTACAATCAATGTAGACAGGTATCAATGGCTAACCTTAACAAATGTCTAATACAGCGTGTTTCCTAACCGAATCTAACATCCTTATTACTTTTCTGCATATCCTAGTTTTGGGCCTACGGCAAGGTCGCTAACCGGTGTCAAATCCTTATTAACCAGCTACGCCCTCACGTATGAGTGCGCATGCGCAGAGGGCCCGTTTACCGAGAGGGTACTTCCCCCCCTCCCGGTTACCCCCGTACGCTCCATGAACTCCATTACCCAAAAGGGGGGGGCCCTTGCACTCTGCGCCGTTTAATGACGTCATCGTGCACGTGCGGGGTGGCTAACCAGCCCAGAGAAAGCGTGACTCCCCCCTCCCCCGCACCCATCCAACCAAGCGGATGTACCGCCCCTGGAGTTCTGGGAGAGACCACTCGCCCCTCCCCCTGGGCGACCCCATTCCAGAATGGTGACGCCCCCTAAGGACCTTGAATTGACTGCTCACCGATCATGACCTTACCGCCACAGGCCAGCATAGTTGACCGACTATCTGGCCCCCCCCTTTACCTCCTCTTCCGAAAGGTCATGCCTACTTAGAACCTCCCAGCCCTGCCAAAATGTTCTCCAGAAAAAGTTGGTTACCTGCCCCAGTCAGATGGACCCCGTCTTGCAAGAAGAACTGTTCCCCCCAGATACACCCATGTGGTATATTCTGTAGTTGAGGTGACCGAAATAATTTCTCTATCTTGTTGTTGATCCTCTTTACCGAGTGATTCAACGCCCTGACCGAGTCCCCCCTCCATTTGAGCCTGGGAATCATCTGAGACCACACTATGGTGCAGCCTTGGCATGTTTTAGCTAGCCAGTTTACTTCCGATATTATCTCCTCCATCAGGACCCTCCTGCCCAATTTCACCAGATCGTTGCCCCCCAGGTGTAGGATAACTACTGCAGGCGGCGGGGTGTGTTTTTGAGCAACTCCGTAAAGAACCCCCTAAACTGACTGAGGCATAGGCCCCCCTACCATGAAAGGAAACTTCGAAACCTCCTTGTTCCGCCCTCTGTCTATAGCTACCTGAAAAGAAAACAGATTTAACGCGCCTTACAAATGAGTGACCAACCACCCATACCACTTTCGTCTCCTTCTTCCATTCCTGTGACCGCCGAGCTGAAGGTACTTGCAGTTGGTGACCCGGCAACAGTTTCCGCCCTGCGTGACAGGCTCGAGAAACTGAAATAGAAGCAAACAACAAGACAGGCGTCAGCGTAACTTACTTGTCACCTCAGAGCATGTGCATCCGCACATAACGTTTGTAACAGTTGGAAGACCATCTCCCAATCCTTTTTACGCTGCTCGCATGCAATCCTCTAGCAGTCGCCTCGGTGGCCGCACCTATCCTAAAGGAATGCGTCCCAAAATCCTTTGGATTGAAACCGGCCCTGTCCATTGCCATTGACAGTACTCGTTGGAATTGGAACCTGGTCAGTGGGGTACCGTCTGCATGCATTAACAATGCTCCCTCCTTCGCGCCCGCTCGCTGTTTGATCAAGGCTTCTACGTGGAACACTGGGCAGCAAGGATTATCCCGTGCCCGATGGAGTACCAGCCCGTCCCCCGGGCCTCCTGGTCAGTTTTTGATTTACGTATGGTAATCAACAGCACCTCACCCAATATTTTGGTGTGTTCCAGTCGAATACCCCCAGCATGTCCTGCTTGCTGCTAGCCACCAGTTCTCCCACCCGGAAAGCCCCATAGAAGGCCAAAGTAAAGGCGGCTCTGAACAAGAGTACTTCCCCATCCGAACTGCAGGTGTCCGACAAGGCGTTCAATAACGATGCCAGCCGGTCTAAACCTATCGGTTGCCTGGAATCTGCGGTGGTTGCTTGCAGGCGCCGCCACCCCTTTAGTGCCTTCCGCACGACGAAACTATTCGTGGGATCTCTGGCCCCCCTGAGTTGTGCCATGAAAGACACGGCCGCCCTGTGTCTGCTAGCTGTCGCCGCTGAGCGCCCCTCCTTATGTAATGCATCTAGGTACATAGCGAAACTCTCCTCATGCTCCCATTTCTCTGCCCAGTCCCGTCCCAAAAAGGAGCAATAAGACAAAAACGCCCCTTCGTAAGCTGTCCTGGTCCTGGGCGCTAGGCTAGCTGCCACGAGGTTCTGTAGCTGGGGGCACCAATTTGCCAGAGTGTTGCTGGGAAGTGTGCAGGCTTCGCCTCTGCGGATGGTAGATGTTCCCTGAATACCTGCATCTTGAAGCGAGAGAGTGCATCGGCTGCATTATTCAACACCCCTGGGACATGTTTGGCCCTAAACTGTACATTGAGTTTCATGCAAACCAACACAATCTCCTTAAGTAGGCGGAGTATAAACTTACATCGTGCCGCCTGCTGGTTGATACATTCGACTACCGTCATGTTATCTGACCAGAAGATTACAGATCGATTACACAACTGATCAGGCCAAACTGTTAATGCCACCCATATTGGAAATAGCTCCAAGAAACCGATATTAGCTGTCAGGCCGCTCGCCTGCCACCAAACCGGCCACCGTTGGGCCACCCACTTGTTTCCCAGTATGGCACCAAAACCAACACTGCCTGCAGCATCCGTCCATAGACCTAATTCTGCAGACGTAGTAGGGGGACCGCACCACACCACTCTGCCGTTGAAGCCCTCCAGAAATGCGATCCAAATGCGCATGTCCTGGCGGACCTCAGCCAGTAACCTAGTGTGATGGTGTTTCTCCCGCAGGCCCGTCATGGCCTGCGAGATTGAGCGGGAGAAGGGGCGTGCCATGGGTATGACTCTTAATGCGAAATTCAGCTGTCCCACAATCTGTTGTAGCTGCTGGAGCGTCACTCTATCTTTGACCAAACCTTGCTGGAGAGCTGCCCTAAATTTCGTGATTTTGTCTTTAGGCAACCTGAAACAGCCCTCCACCGAGTCCAATTCTATGCCCAAGAATTCCAATGTGGTTGCCGGGCCCACCGTCTTTCCGGGTGCCAGCGGGACCCCAAAAGCCCGCATGAGCACGCAAAATTCCTGCAATGCCCACCCACACTCAGGTGAACCCGCCGACCCCAGAAAGAGGAAATCATCCAGGTAATGCATGACATGGCGATGCCCTGACGTTTGCCTAAAAGCCCATTCCAAAAATGAACTAAATTTCTCAAAGTAGGCGCATGAAACCGAACAACCCATGGGCATGCACATATCCATATAGAATTTGTTCTGAAAAGAGAAACCTAGCAGATGCTGATCTAGGGGATGCACTGGCAGTAGCCGAAAAGCCGATTCTATGTCCGACTTGGCCATCAAGGCTCCCGGTCCGAGAGCCCTCAACATCTCCACCGCTTGGTCAAAAGACGCATACTTAACACTACAAATGTCTTCATTTATGGCGTCGTTTAATGATGCGCCCCTGGGTGCCGATAGGTTATGAATGAGCCTGTACTCGCCCTCCTCCTTTTTGGGGACCACGCCGAGGGGCGAGCAAACAAAATTCGGTACAGGGATGTCATTAAACGGCCCCGCTATCCTGCCCAGGCGCAGCTCTTTAGCTATTTTTGACGCCACCACATCTGGGTTGTGCTTCACTGAAAGTTGATTCCTACATTCCGGCGTTCCGGTATATCCCACCGCTGGGATCCTAAAGCCCTGACCAAAACCTTCCTGTAACATCGTCGCCGAGGCATGGTCGGGGTACCTGTTCAGCCAAGGAGTCATAGCCAGAATGTCAATGGGGGAATGAGCTACCAAACGGCCTCCTCCCCTACTCCTGCTTTTTCCTTCCCCTAGTTCCCGAGGCATTACCTTTATTACGACAGACTGTTTCTGGGTGGGAAGGATGGTTACATATGGAACATGCGTGCCTGAACTTGCAAGTGCCCTGTGTCCTGGTGCATGTACGCTTGTTAAAATCCCAGCACACCCCTTTTCGCCCACCATTGCTCCCCGTCTTAGTGGCTGTGCCACCCCCTGGGGTGACCGAAAGGGCTGCTGGTGATTGGAGTGGTGGCTTTTGCTCCAGCTTGGCCCCGCACCCCCGCCGTAAACTGGCCATACCATGAAATTGAATCCACTCTATCCCATGATAATGCGTGATCAAACTCCTTAGCCTTCCTGAAAGTAGTGTCGTACTCCTTCCACCCGTCCCCTCCATATCTCTCGCTGAAAGTTGTGATCCTACTCTGGTAACAAGCCATTTCGGCCTGCAAATTCGG
Source organism: Calotriton arnoldi (assembly GCA_963921515.1). Lineage (NCBI taxonomy): Eukaryota > Metazoa > Chordata > Amphibia > Caudata > Salamandridae > Calotriton > Calotriton arnoldi. Next base: position 3,652,934 of record CAWUFW010000413.1, on the reverse strand, counting down.
GAAGCGCTCGGCTGTAATTGCCATAAACACAGAAAAGGCTCTAATCCAGTTGATCAATGTCTCCTCCACCCTGAATCTCGCCATTTCACCCCGCCATTCACTAGGCAACATCCAGTCTTTCTGTTTCCTAGCATACTCCATTTCCCTGTTATCAACTAGCAAGGAAAACATGTTGACATATTTTCCCGCCCAGATCAAATCCTTCACCTCTTGTGTCACATGTTGGGCCAGATTTTCCCTCCTGGAGGGTATTGTCCCTTCCCCCAGCACCGGTAATGCCACCTCCTTACCACTTTCTGTGGGTCGCGTTGGTTCACCAATCTTGTCCCTTCCAGCGTCGCTGCCCGAACCTGCTTGTGGAGTAACGGGCGCACTTGGCCCCCCCCCACCACCCTGTGCCCTCATGATCTTTGCCACCATTTTCTGAGCCTCCGCTGAGGGGTCCTCTCCCACCTCCCTGGCACCCACTGAAGGGGGTAACATTCCCCCTATCCCTAGCCAAGGTAGTACAGCCGCTATCTGCGCTGCCAGCTCTGGCGGTACCCGACCAACCACTGGGGGTGCTGTAGCTGGCATGGGGGATCCCGAGCCGGGTACCGGAATCGGCGCGGGTACCACCGGGACTACCGCGGGGACCACCTGAGGCACTATGCTTGGTACTGGCGCCGGAGAGGCCGGAGCCGGTGTCACCGGTAGATTTGTCGGGATTATGGGAGCGGGCACAGGAGCTACCGGCGGTCCGAGCACTTTCTCAGGGACTACCCCAGAAGGTCCCCCTCCTCGTGTGGCTTGGGGACCCGACCGCTACCCTTCTTGGCCCTGACCCGCTTGGGCAACGCATCCAAATCCCCCTTGGCTGCGGGGGCACAATGATTCGCTTGGGTCTCCCAGATGGCCCAACCTGTTCGTCGAACCTTTGCCTGAGCTCTGCCACGCTCTTGCCTATCTGGTCAACCTTCCCCCATCTCCTGTCCATAGCTGTCATCTTGCGCATCATGCCCTCCAGCATATGCTCCATGCGGGAGCGCCTAGCCCCACGACCACTAGCCATCCCCGCAACAGGTATACCACCTGCCCTTACCCCCTACACTGAAAGCCCTGCTGTGTCTCAGTGCCCACTAGCGCCTATCTGGTGTTTACCTGCTCCGAGATGGAGGCACACAGACTGGCCGTAAGCACCACGCAACTGTGACCGCCACACACCAGCTAACCTGGGTGTTGGGCGAGCGCACTCTAGCCCGGCGGCCCAACAGAAGCAGTGAAATGCAGGCCTGCCTGTGTCCCCGGATTGCGTCGTCCCCCGCGCGCCTCTCCTCTGGTTCAGTCGCACTACCGAGGTCCTAGGGTAAAATTCAGTTAGGGTATAGCACTGCCATCACTTTCAAAAAGGCCCAACCACACCCCCGTTAAATACCTTGCACTCCCAAAACAGTGCCACCACCCCTCACAACTCCTGCCAATCACCAACAAATTATTATTATTATATTTTCTTTTTTTTTTTTTTTTTTTTTTTTTTTTAAATTCGCAAAACCGAAGTTATGGCCCTGGAACCCTTGCCTCCTCCTCAAACAATCCCCACAATCCAGGTACTAATTTGCAAAATATTGCTCCCTGCAATTATTCCTTAAAAATTGCCTATCAGCCCCTGTGGTCTCCCATCCATGTGCTGCCCCTGTCTTCCCTGCTTCGCCCCCTGTTACCGGCTCTGTGTATTCCAGCTATACTCCGACTCTGTGCGGGCGGGTCAGCAGGGAGCACGCTCCGCTCCTCGATGCAATCTTCGCACGATCCCCAGTATAAACACCGGCTTGTGGTATAGGAATGGTTACACCCGGACGCCGGCGCCGCTCACAGCTGACACGGAACAAGCCCGACAATGCAATGCGATCCCCCTTGCTGCTGCTCAGTGCCTGTAGAGGGAAAACAAAAGATTATTCGGCGCCTTTGCGAGGCGCGGGTGCAAGCCTGGGGAGCGCGGGAACAAGAGGGCGCCTCCCGCGCTCCCCCGGCCTTTTAACCCCTCTGTGGCAGACCAGTTCCAACTGGTCCGCCCCCTCTGGCTCCACTCCTCTGCCCCGGAAGCAATTAAATTGCTTCCGGGTCAAAGCAGGAGCCAGCACCAATCGGCGGTGGGGCGCGCCCGCCGCGTCATCAAGACGCGGCGGAGCGGCACGCCCCACCACCGAGAGTTCAGGGGGGAGGAGGGGGGCCGGCGCCCCGCCATACGTGCGGGGGGGCCGAGCGGCCCCCCCTTTCCTTTCTTCCTCTTCAGTGAGTCTGAGCGAAGGCAACGGAGGCTTCCTGAAATACAGACATACCTTTCAGTGCATAGATGCCACCTAGAAATAGCAGCTGCTGTCCCTGGCTTCCCATGTGGTACTGCCCTTGATACCTGTCTCTGGGGTAAAAAAAAAAAAATAGCAGCAGAAGCAGAAAATAAACGGGGTTATATGAAACTAAAAGTATTATAAGAAAGTAAAAAGGTTTTTTAGACCTCTGTTTAGTTTTTGTCTGAAGAAGGGCATGACCAGGGCACAAACCAGAGATGCCACTGGGAACCAAAAGCTGTGTGGTGTCACTTCTGCCACTGCCAGCGTATTGTTGAATCAAGATCCATGGGAGAATGTCCACCCCAGTGTGAAGAGCAGAGCCCCTTGAGATGAAGGATGTGGTGTAGGTAGTGCTTGCATGAAGGGTGTTGTACTTCATAAAACCAATCCCTATTCCCAGATTCTGATGCGACTTGCCACATTCCTGCCTCTTCTGTATATTTCTATTTTATTGGTTGACTGAAGTGGGGTTCAACATCTCCAAATAGAAAGAAGAGGCTGGTGTAAATTCTTAATTTACATATTTTTCTAAGCTCAGTAACTCTGCCAACCATTTAGGAAAAACTTGTGAATCTGTGCTTTCTTTAAATTGTCTCCAACTCTTTTTTTTCTCCTCCTCACTTAAGTGTGGCCCACTGTAACCTGTGTTAACAAGGTACATACCTTGCAGCTTCCAGTGAGCGCCAACTGCAGTGACATTTGCAGAAAATGAACCAGGGTGGCAAAAGGTAAGGTGCCTTACAAGTATGGGGCCTCACTTGCCTCCTCACTTGCTTACCTGTAGTCACCTTCTTCTTGTAGTTCGGCTGCTGATTGTGCAATGTTCACTCACCTGGGAAGTTCACCTCCAGTGGTTGCGAAAGACTGAGTGGGGAGAGGAACCACCACAGTGCTCTGGGCTGATCACGATGGCACATTCTCTTAACAAAAGAAAGCAATCGACAGTCTGTGTCAAACAATGCAGTAGATGAACATGTATTAAGGGCTAACCTTTTTTTCCCCCCTGAACCACGCAGCAATGTTTGTTCTTCTTTTCTGATGTTGTCCCAGCTTAAAAATGTCCCCATCAGCCTCCAAGTTAATTGCTGGCCCCACACCCTCTCATCCCATGGACCAGCCTTTGCTTTCATTCCCTCACCATCCACCTCCTTTATGTAGCAAGTGCCTCATCACTTTTGTACAGTGTGTGTCTGCAACAAATACAGCTGCCAGCATCTTTTCTAAGGCTATCCTTCAGCTGCTACTGACCCACAACTCAGCCAATTCATATCATTCCTTGTTTGAGGTACACACTGCCATTGTTTACCTGGGAATGATGCACAGGTTTGACCATGCACATCAATACTGAATGTCGGTGTTCTCCGCTATTGTGGTACTTGGAACCATGCACAGCTGTGGCAGCAAACATCATTTCTGACCTCCACCATCCTCTGTAATGCCCATGCTAGAAACCTCTAACAGCTCTAACTGACCCACACATATCCTTGCCAGTTCACCTTATATTTTGAGATGAAGCACATTCTGCTATTCCTATCACAGAAGCCCCAAACCGCTATACCCATGCCCTAGAATCCTGACATGCAGCATCCCTACCATTACTTCACTGAATACCCCACACAGCTCTGCCAATGCACAACAGCCCTGACCTTCAGCCTCCTCTGACACTGTGGCATTGGGAACTACTCACAGCCCTGCTAGCTTACCTCTTTCCTAATCTGCAGAGCGCTCTGCGTTTGCTATAACGGCACCAGCATATTTGCAATCCAAGCCTGTTCTACAGCCCACTGTGAGATTGGGAACTACTGCATCTCTGCCAGTCCACCCCTATCCTTGCCTCACTTAACAAGTCTGTCACCCTATTTAGCGCCTTAAAGCTCATTTTCTATGTGTACGATGGCAATCAGTACTTCATTAGTACCAGTCACTTGGTTATTCATATAAAAACATAGCAGATTCGACAAACAAAACAGAAACCAGTTTAAGATGTTTGTGCTTTTATTTACAATACCTGCCTTTACAAATTCATTTTTTGAAGTCTTTTTAATTTTTTTGTTAAATTCAGATATGTACAACGTTTAAAAAAAATTCAAGTGTCAGCGAAATCAAAACTACAAGCCCTGTACATTGAAAAAATAAAACAAAAAAAAGTGCAAAGAGTGAAGAATCATGGTCTTTGGCGACTAGGCACGCTCACACTTACTGCTGCTACTCACCGATTTGCATGCGCACCCACGCCACTTGCACATACATTCACACTTGCACACTTATAGTCAATTGGCACATGCTCACAATTTCATTCACTCTAATTGGTCACGTTAGACATAAAACTGCAGGATCTTCACTTATCCTGGATAATCATACACTTCCAAGACCTAAAATAACTTGCACAAGAAATGATAAGGGGGGATATTCTTTGATAAATCAATGTGCCCATCCCAAGTGAAGTCGTTGAGAGGCATCGGTTCCTCCTAAGAGACGAAAGGGTCCTCCTTTTCTCAAGGGTGGATCGAACACAAATATACCCCGCTTACAACTAATTGATATCAGGCCCCAGTGTGCCAACTAGGCTTTCCAAACAAGAAATAAAAGTTCCCCACCGGGCCAAAAAAAATGGAAAACTTGTGTGGATTTGTAGACTTATAATATGACACCAACACCCAAAATTAATATTGTAAATCAGGCAAATACACACAAAATTCTTGTTTTAGTGCATTCAATTGACTAACACTAATCATTTTTTATTTATTTTTCTGCTTTATCCTACATATGATTCGACCAGGTGTGAGCGATGGACATCTGGTCGGTTTTCGGATCTCTTTTTTTTTTTTTTTTTTTAATGAAGGATGGAGGGACAGAGGGTAATGGAATTAGGTAGTTGACATTGGCCCTTTAAGGGTCACCAGAACAGCCAGACCAGTAAAATGTCCTACAGCACTTTGTGCCCTATATATGTGCATGGAATGTTTTGTAAACAATTTGTTTTTTAAAACTGGAATGTTTCAATATACGCCTACTACTAGGGGCAGGCTTTAGGTGCACCTACCATGAGCAGTTTGAGGTACCAGGGTGCATGGAAGGGTCAACATTCTGAACAACTGGTATCTGGCCTGGGGAACATCTTCTTTGTTGGAACGGTCACTCTGATGGAAATTCTAAATGTCATACTGGCCAGTTGACCTGTTACCACTGGATCCAGTTGCTGATTTGTGGGTTTTAGAACATTTACCGAACTGCTGTGAAAGGAGACCATCTCAGGAACTATTTGCTAATGTAGATTGGTTTGATTTGATAGATTTATTTAAGCAGTAGACTATGCACTCTTTTCCTGTAGGACATACATGGTTCAGAGTCCAAAACTCCTATTCAAACTGTATCCAGTAAAAATCATTTGCAGATAGCCAACGTGAATTTTTAGTTAGCAACTAAATTGACAAAATGGTGGCTACATGCAAAAATGAGGACAACAGTTGAAGGGATCAAGGGTCACCAGTTGCGTCCATTCCAGCCTCTACGTCTCCGGCTTTCCGGTTAAAGAGGAGGGACATTTCGAGCATGCCAATCTCACCACTGATGTGAAGAGATGCAGAGAAGACTTATTAAAGGTTTCCCTGCTTTCCAAGCCTGCAGCTGGAAGGACACAGGATATCTCCTGCTGGAAGTACGTGAGCACAGAGAGTTGAAGAGAGTCAGAAGTGAGGGAGGGCGGGCGGAATGGGGGAGAGAGAAGCCAGCTGTGGGGGGGGAGGAGGGGCGCGGCGTGGAAGATCAGAAAGTTGACGTAGGAAACAAGTTTGGATAGAGAAGGAGCATAGCAAGTCATGGGTGACAGAATGTTAGGGTGCATAGGGAGTTTGCGGAAACAGTATATTAGAGAACACAGGAAGTCGGGGAGAGAAGACAGGCCTAGAGGAATCAGAAACCAAAGATGGTCAGAAAGTAGAACGGACAACTACAGTTCGAGGAGCCCCGATAGACAGTAAGTACACGAATGCCGAATTAAACAGGGCTTTGGAGCTACAGGAAGTTTGTGGGAGCACAGGGCATGAGGGCAAAGAACTGAGGTGTGCAAGGATTCCTTTGGATGTGCACTGTGAATGATGTCACAATCAACTCACTATGTACAGCACTTTTGCTCATTCCATGCAACACTGGTACTCATTGCTCTAGAGGGATTCACCGCCACAGGTGGGCAGGAGACAGCCAAACCCCCCTAACAAAAATAATACAAGACCTGGCCCACCGTTAGCTATTTGCTCATAAAGGGTACTTGGTTCAGGTTAAGACTAAGCTAACACTGTTGCTAAAACTTTCCTCCATATAATTATGTATATGTATCTATAGATTCCGATAAATTAATTAAATATATATATATTTATTTATAAGAGTGGCCACTTATGACTGACCATGTTAGTGACCATTTAATGGTCCGAAGAGGGTGCTTTTATTCTGACGCTTTTCTTAGAAAATTAAAGCTTCAGTATTGCAGCGCAAAGTCAGGACAATAGAGAAAAGAAATACTCCCTCACAGGTATCCATCTTCAGGACTAGCGCCCCTGGCACCCTGAAGCGATCACAAGATCCTCATACCAATTCCCACAGTGTCATGGCAGGGGTCTATAAAATTACAAGGCAGTCTGTCCATACAGGGTATGGCACATGTTCATGAAATTACAAGACAATTTGGCCAGAGGCGTGGCATGATCTGTCTATACAATTACGAGAGAGTTTTACAAAGGTGCCAGAAGCATAGAGCATGACCTGTTTCTAGGAAATTTCAAGGAATTGTTTTCAGAGAGCTCAATAAGGTGGTACAAAAACAACACTTTGGTCTCAGACATTTCGAGGCATCTAGCAGGTGTAATGGACCTATGCGTGTATCGCAGCAACTGTGTCTATAAAAGGACAATAAGCTGGAGCGACAGAGGCAGTATGGTTTTGCTGTACTGGTGACATTACAAAACCATTTGATCAATGGTATTCAGATGCCCATCGCATGTTCGGAGACAAAATTGTAATATCAATCTGAATGGGCACATGGTTAAGCAAATGGATTAGTAACTCAACCACATGAACAATGGGAGAAGATAAACAACACAGAAACTGAAAGAAGGCAATACATCATAGGATAACACATAGAATATAATGAATATATAATTGAATCAATATTAAGGGCATTGCATGATATTGGCCACAGAAAATCAAATTAATATTATTAAAGAGAATAATCGAGCAAGATAACTATTAAGGATGATGTCCATATCATGGGACCAGGATAGTGGATAATATAAATAACTGAGTAAAGGACAGAAAGAAAGAAGATCAATTAAATAGTTTGGGATCTAAGAGATAAGACTAGAAATATATCATAGGGTCAAGGACGGAAGACCTACAAAATATTATAGGAAGAGAAGTGAAGATTGAGGAAATAACCATGGGATAAACGAGAAAGGAATATTTAAGTTAAGATACAGCATAAGATTAAGGAAAAAATCAGAGCTATAGGAGGCGTTTTAATTAGTAAAAAGTATTGCATATGCAACAAATGGCTTTATTGGATTTAAGAAGGTAATTGAGGATTGTATTATGGGATTAAAAAATAAAGTAATGTGATGAGGTCTAGGAGAAAAGACCAAGCAAATGTTATGGAGCCAAAGACGGAGGATAAAGGAAACATGAGGCAAAAGAGAGATTATCAAGGAAATAAGATGGATCGAGAGAAAAAAAGTAGAGGACAGCAATGGAATCAAATAGAGGACAGCAAGGAAATATGGTAACATTCAGAGAAGATAAAGGGAATAATATGTGATATAGGGAGCAATATCAATTATGTTATGAGATCAAAGAGAGACGTCTAAGAATGTATCATTGGATTAATAAGAAAAGAACAAAGATCTATCAGGAAATTAAGGCTATGGGGAAGAAAGGAAAGCGTTTGGGTTCAAATACAGATCCTAAAGAATATATAATTGTTTCAGGTAGAGCAAGGAAATATCATTTAATTCAGGAGAGAGATTATTGCAGAAATAGTTTGGAATTTAAGGACAGAAGATGAAGGAATTAATGTAAGATCAAAGAAAGAGGCAAGAATATATTGGGATCTAGAAAAGAAGAGCAACCACATTATAACGGGATTCAAAAGCGAGTATGAAGACTATGTTAAAGAGGTTACATAAGATCAACAACATATGGGGTCAAGAGAGAACTGCAAGGCTATATTATGGGGTCAAGGTGAGAAAAGCAAAGCAATACCAAATGTTGAGGAGTAAAGGTCGAAGAGCTATGGGATAAGGAGCAGGGACATATGAGTTAATGGAGGCAATATCAAAGGAATGCCATTGGATCAAGGAAAGACGGACTTCACACCATAACACAATCAACAAAATGAAAGACGGCAACATATAATTGGGCCAAGGAGAGGAGGTGACAGGTAGAGTGATTTCAAGTGGAAGGGTAAGATTTAAAAAAAAAAAAAAAACAAGTACTGCAAAGAGTGTCACCTGCCATTGAAAAGATTCAAAATTGTGGCAACTTGCACAAGGAACAAAGAAGGAGGTCTTATGTTAAGGTAACAACATAATGCACAAACCGTAAGCAGGACTGAGCTACAATACAGAGTTTAACTTCCCAGATGCTGTAACCTAAGAGCATGCAGACCTGAAAAGACCATATTGTGAATGCCTGACACTCAAATGCTTTCTCTAGGGTCTTATCCATAAAGACTGCTTGACATTTGTCTTCGAACCCACGATTGCGTTGTAATAGTTGTTGAAGACCATCTCTGTTCAGAAGATGTGGCAGCACCGGCTCTTCAGAAGACACAAACAAGATTTGTATGTGAAGGGAACAAAACTTAGATTTGCATATGCAATGTTCCTGCAGACCCTGTTTTCATTACTTGTGAAACAGAATGAAGCCTCATTTCTCTGGGATGCCTTGACAAGTGCAGTGGTTCCTTGAGTTCATTTTGGCAAAGATCAGGGCATTCGTCTTCATCAAGGTCTATCTCTCTCCAGAGTGCTCATCTTTCTTGACACGCCAAGCGTTCTGCAATTCAAATATATTTCTTTGATGCAGCTTCTACACATGTTACGTAAACAGTAGATTGGAATGTTTGGGTAGGTGCTCCAACCATGTAATCTAGCAGTGACAGGGAAGTTGTGATTCAAGTACGGGAAAAGTTGGAGACCGCCAAAATCACTGGATGGATCGTAAAGGAGGAACTAAAGGGATATATTTTGGGACTACGGAAGAAATTCTTACAAAATCACGAAGGACAAAAGAAGATGGTAAAGGTTGTACAAATGGAGCAGGTAATGTCATACACTATATACTATTGATATACGGAGTGCATATTTTGAGTATACCATGAAACAAAGTTAAAACATTGTCATAGGAAAAAACAAATTCATATATACCATGGAACAAAGGTAACTAATACTTGCCATTGGACGATGGAGAGAAATGAAAGATGTATAACTGGAATATTGAAGATCAATTGTGGCATGGAAGTAAAGGCAGTTGTATCCATGGCACACCATAGAACAAGGGAGAGAATATTGATGGGATGCTAATGCATCATGGAAATACGTAAGACCATATATTCCAGGGGAGTAAAGACGCATATCGATAGGACCAAACACCAACAAAGTACCATGAAGAAAGAAAGGATATCTAAGCTGCGGGAATAGGAAGGAAAAAGCAAGTGAATAATCGGGGCCTGAGGAGGACGAATGGATGGCAACTAGGAAACCAGAGACAGAATATCAAAGATGTACGATGAGAGAGGAAAATGATATGAGAGCAAGGAGCTGATATCAAGTTAGGATGAAGAAGAAACGATTGAGGGGATACTAAATGGCTTAAGACAGATAATCAATAATCTACAAAGTAAACACAGAAGGCCCCAGGTACCGCAGAATGAGTTGTGACTATGAGGAAAGATTCATAGGAACAAAGAAAAGGAGGAAAAGGAAGAAAGGGTCCACTGAGTAGGAGTGGGTCAAATTTGCAATTTACAGCAAGGGACTTTGATAATAGCATCGTGGTCAAAACAGAAATATGGGGTTATGTGCTTCAGCTCAAAAGGGGATCAAGACAACAACACAGGAATCTAAGAACGTGCAGAAGTCTACCACTGGGCCATAAATAGAGGATTGTCTAACAGGAGAACACAACGGGGATCAGGTAAATTCATGCGACTAAGTACCGATGGTCAAGAATGCAATATTGGATCTCGAAGAAGGTCCAAACTCTACCTAGTTTTGTATAGTCGATGGATGCTGGACTTTATTTAAAAATATGTTTATTGTCTTATTCTACTGATGTCATAAGATGCCATTTTGATTTTTCTTCCTTCCAATAATTGTATGTATTTTACACAAAACATTATTTAGCAAAAAAAACGAAGATGGAACCAATGTGAGATGACTGAGCATAGACGAAGAACCTAAAATTACGGTTAATGATTTACCACATGACTGAAGCGGAAGTGCTGAGGCTATAATAGAAACCTGCAGAAAGGATCAAGCCAGCTTTAAAAAACCAGCTACAAGGAGAGGATGTGGTGTAATGGCCAGAGCTGCCGACTTAGGAGCTGGGGACCCAGATTCCAGTCTTGCCGTCAGCTCAACATCCTAAGATTCTGGGTAAATCATGTAATCTCCCCGTGCCTAGGAATAGCGTCTAGAGACCCTCATGGGTGATTAGCCGTGCTATACAAATCCGAGTATTATTATTACCTCCGTGGTCCTGGCAAAGAAGAATGTACCAGGCAACAGAGAAGATGGAATTAGGATATACTTTGATGTAACGGAAATGATGAAGACTACAACAAGGGAACAAATCTATAGGATCAAAGGAGAAAGTAGATCAAGGTTTTATCACCAAAAAGATATGAGAGGATCAATTAAATCTCAAAGGAACCAAGGAAAGGATCCATGATAGATCTATAAGGGAGGATTACAAACAACTTTCTCATACTCCACATTTTCCTAAACATAATAAGGAATTGGTCAAAAAGGCTAACGTGTGAAAAAGAGAGGATTGGACATCTACCAGGCGAAACAGGGAAGATATTAGGAATATGCCAAGGGATGAAGACAGTAAGACACAGCACACATCATGAATCAAAAAGATCTGGGTCAGGGGAAAAAACAACAGCATAAACCTCGACGAAGACGGAGTGGGAGACAGGCTGGTAAAAGAGGTCAACGGCTAAGCAGGACATTTGGGGGGTTACAAACAGGCCGATACTCTGAAAGGGGACAATTAGTCATATCTGATTCATTGAGCAATATCAGATTTGTATGTTGCAGCACCCTAGACCATACCTCATTAAAAATAGGTCCCACGGCCTGCCTTCTTGTGCAAAGGCAGTTTTGATAAAAAAGGAATAATTTGCATCCTCTTGTTTCTGAATCATAAATGACTACTATAAAAGCTTACAGAATAGTTTCCTCTTTATATTTTTTATTGAAAATAGGTCTTGCTCACAAGGATCAGTCTGTTCAATATGGGTATCCCAGCCTTCTCCAGGCTTGGTAATAGAGGCCTGTCTACACTTGGTTTAATCAGCATAATTCAAGGTAGGAAAATAATGAACCCTAGGTACAAAAATGTTTTAGGTATTAAATGTATTCCCATTATCAAAGTTTTGGGGCATTTATTTCCATTGTATTAGTGATTGTTGTGTCTGCTTGGTAAATTTCAGTTATTCGCCTACACTCCTTCAGTATTGCTCTCAAGTTAATTTCATTTATTTTTGATTTTTTGCTTTGTTTTCTATAAAGAAGAGCTTCTCTACCTTGCTCAGTGCTCACCAGTCCCCAAGTTTAAAGCATTTTCCTCCCCCACCACCTTCTGTCTATATGGCTCCATGTTCTCTTCACTCCATGCCGTCATTTTTTTATATTTGCACATCTACAATGAAGTGGACTGCCTTATACTCCACATTTTCCTCAATATACTAAAGGCTGGATACAGTGGGAGAATGTGTATGATGCCATAACTTCAACCTAAGCAAGTCTTGCTTAAGAAGGCATGGGTGGGTTATTCTGGTACCTTAATAGAACTCATGCTCTGAAAATGGTTGTGTGAAATTAAACACACACAGCAAGATAATTGCAGAGAAGTAAAAACAAGCCAACTAAACATAATCTAAGCTTCTTAAGTAAGGGTCTCGCGAACCTTACTGTTACCTCTACATAGACTATGATAGGTAAAGAGGAGCTATATGGACAGTACTTTTAAGTCAACATAACATGGACTTTGTAAACATCATCTAGGCATGGATAAAAGCCTATGGATACAACGCAATCGCCTCATTGTAACCTAAAATTAGTAAACTGAAAGAGCGAGGTACCTGAATATCATATTCAGAATATTGCTCATCATAAAGTTTGTGTTCGAAATATTGTACACAAAAGCTCTCCAGTAGAGTCAATGATAGAAAATGTACTCCCTCTGGGACATTGTGTTTGTGAATTATATTCAGGACACAATATTTATGTCAGACAATACTCCTGTAGACAATATTCTGACTTGCTGCCAAAGAGAGACACTGTGTACTATATGGTTTTCTCAAGTTAATCTAGGCTTGCAGACATATAATCTATTTGCACAATACTGTAGTCAATAAGACTATCTCAGCCTAAACATGGCTTGCTTGTAGAAATGTATACCAGACAGTGTTCTTTTGGGCCAAGGTCAATTTACATTCAAGGATGGTTTTCAGTAACATTTACAAAAAAGTATCATTAGGCTGCAATAGGATAATCATCAGTGTCTTGTTTGAGGGCCTGTCTGACCCTGGAGGGCTATGCAGGAGTAGGGATGGTGGAGGTTAAAATGTTCACACTTGCATGAGAGGATGCTCAACCTCTTTTTCAAAACTTTGGGAAGACACAAGTGGTGGGGTGTATTAAGTCACATGTGGGAAATCTTTTTTTTTTCCAGTGTTGAAGCATTTTACATACACACGATTACACAAAAATTCTTCTTAAAACATTCTCTAAAATATGATTTCAGATTCCTCAGACATCTTTCTTCTTAGCCACTGATGGCAATGGAAAAGCTTATGGATATTTTTTTGCTCATATGTGGAAGGTAAAAAACATCACATTGCAAAAGTATACTTGGGAATTTAATGAGCTGCAGCTGAGACTTTTGGAAAATGAAGTTAGAGCATCTACAGGAACTCCATAAGTGACGTGCCAGATATGTGAAAGTACATTTTGCTGCTGAAAGATATGAATCTTTATAAATGAATCATTCCAGACCCATTTGAGACATTCAATATTTCCCTGTATACTAGTAGTGAACTCTTGTAAGACCTATTACTATTGTTATTATTACTATCAGGTATTGTTTTTAAAGTGCTTATCACTAAATCACCTCTGAGTGCCAGAATAAAAAATTCCACACTTTTTCTTCCTTCCTCTGGGAATTTGGAGCAAGGCTCACGTTTACAGAGAAATACTGTTGAGGAAAAGAAACAAGCCTCTTTGGACCAGTGGTATGCTGTTGCTTGTTATTACCAGCTCTGGTAAGAAGTTAGCGACTGTTTTGGTACCATCTTGAATCTCAGCAGTGCCTCCAAAATAGTATAGGGTTCAGCTGCGGTCTCTCTTCGCCAGAAGGTGAACCCAGTTTGATTGCTGTGGAAATCTTTATTAAACATAAGCAAATCACTGAGCCCCACGTAGCAATTGTAGTTTATAAATACTATTCTGTGGTAATAAGAAATGAAATAACAAAAAAGTTTGGACCTAGCGCTGGGCAGCAAAGAGTAAAATAAAGCATCCCAGGATCAGGGTATAGAGATTAATATTAGTTTTCACTATCCATCAGAGATATCCTTTGGTCTGTCTACTTGGCCAGGTGTGAGAACCTGGCTCATGGACATTTCTATGACTAGAAAAGACAATTCCCCATGACCACTTACAATCCAAGGTAGCTCCTGGAAGCCTTTAAACAATTTCACTGTAATATCAATGATCGGGTATAAGCTGTGTGTGCACATTTTCACTGTGGAGCTAAACCTTTTTAGCTTCAATTACTTCATGTGAAACCTGAGAACAATGTCCCATGCCAATTGCAGGACACTTTTCACCATGATTTACTCAACCAAAAACAGACCTCTTGTAAAAATATTCAATAATAAGATGTTTTGTGACTTGTTGTCGCCTGTCTATTGGTTTGGTTAAATTTTTTGATGGTAACGTATTTGTTTCTATTTGTTCTTTTCTCATGTTTTGACTAAAGAGAATATTGCTACTTACTCAATCTTTATATTTGAGGAAGTTACAGTTTCAAGAAGCTCCAAGAATGCAAAAGCTGGCTGTAAACTTAGATCTTTCAAGTACATAAAAACCCTTCCCACCCTTTCGTATGAGTTTAAAGGCTTTATAAACACATGGGCGTGCAAAGGAGGATAGTGTACTTCTTTTTTGACACCTCCATGACATGAAGTCTTTCTTTCATTTCTCCTTCCAAAAGGGGCAGTTCTATGATTCAGCCCCACAGTCATGGGAGAACTGACCCTATAGAAAATATGGAGACTTTAAGATGGCTGGGAGATTTGGTATTCTAATAATTAATGTTATTTTCCAACTATATGGGTCCATCTTATTGACCGCCTAAGAAGAGATGTGAAGTCTCACTCATTGCGAGTAAGAGTCACACATTTGACGTTCTGGTTGAGCTGTCACTCACAATAGGTTAAATGTCAACCATGAGCAGAAGGGTTAATACCTGAACATTACATACAACTCTTTTCAGAGCTTTGATGTGTGTGAAGCAGTTCCTGGGTGCTGTTGAGGCATTCAGAAACAGTCCCATTAAAGGGAGAGGCCTTCTACAACTCCTTTAGTTAATAAGAGGAGCTGTCTTGCACACATCAGAGTGCTGCTCCACAACTATTTTAAACCATGAGTCTACATTTATGAAGTTTTGGTATTATTACATTTATATTCTTTTGATCTGCCATCATTTTACTTGGTCACTTGTCATATTGTCCTCGATGTCATTAAATTTGTTAATTCACTCCGAAATATTCTCTGAACCACAGAGCTTATTTTACGAATAAAAGGGTGAGTCTACTACGAGGGTTCTGGAGCATCAGATTGGGAAATTTCACTGAGACATTTAGGCCCTGGTTTACCCTACTGCCCATGGTCCCAAATTTCAGTTTTGAGTTGGTGCAAAGTGGCTTCTCAGGCAATTAATCTTTCTCTTTACTATGCAAGATCTTTCCCCTAGGAGGCCTTTGGGGCAAATTAATTAACTATGCAATGGATTTGCTTCACAAAATTGACGCAAAATGGCGCGAAGTGCAGAGCTGCAATTTACTTTCAAAAGTAGCCCTAAAGTAACATGTGGTACATGGTCACTCCTACACAATCCCCTATGGATTTTGACGCAAAAAGCCTACTACCAAAAAAGGAAGACAGACATTTGTGTCAAAAATGTGCACATCCATAAGGCAAGCGTAATGTTGGAAAAAAGTTTTCTTTTTTCAAAACGTTTTTAACTTTGCATGTGTAGCTGCACTGGACAGGAAATATATTAACTTGGAAAAGTGTAAATCTATGGTAAGGAATAGTATTTTGTACTGGAAGAGTACACTTCCTTCCAGTATAAAACCTGTGCTAGACATCCACGTGCACTAGTCAAAGTGCACCGGCGCAGAGGGAGAGACTGAAACAGCGACATAGCTTGGTTGATATGTCGTTATTCTCCCCGCTTCCTTTGATGCAACGCAGCTTTGTAGCGTCACATCTTTGTAAATTAACTATGCTCCACTAATGTTATAAGTTAGATTCCGTTTATTTTTGCTGTTGCAGTATATGCAAATACATTTTTTTAAGTACAATTTTAGCAGCAGTTGAGAAAAGTCTTCTTTTAATCTAAACCTAAAATCCTTGTTCACAATATATTTAATTTAGTTGACCTTCCTCCCCCCCACCTGTTGAAATTCAACTCCTAAAATTTACATTGCCGAGTGGCCTCTCTCGAAGGGTAATTAAGTCTCTCGAGTTTGCACTCACAACCTTACCAGAGCCGGCTACAATACTGCAACCCTGACCAGTCCCGTGCATGTGCAGCTACACCAGAAAGAAAAGGCTGTGGGGGCAGAAATCAAAAGCACAGCCACGCCCAGTTCCTCTTGTCATTTCCTGCGAGTGACTGAAGGGGAGGGACATGCATTCAAAGATGGCTGCTTATATTCAAGCTGGGCATTATATACCCGTGCATTTTAAGGTTGCCAGCTCTCTCAGGGAAAAATACTGGCCAATTTGTTCAACTTTTAAGTTTCTGCAAAGGCCAAGACATGAAACTTAAACAGAACTTTAAAAAAAATCGTCTGTTTGCATTTTTAACATTGCCTTTCTGTCTTTGTTTACTTTAATTATCATGCAGGAGTCATTAAGGCAGCTCTGGACCATATTTTAAAGTGCTTTCTTCTTATAATTATTGTTTTAAATGTGTACCTTTAAGGGAAAAAGTACAGACTTTAGATGATTTTTCAAATGTTTGTACCGGCTGGATATTGAAATATAGGCCATGCCTATAAAAAACGGGCAAGCGGGCATCACTATGAGTCTTTTTGTTTTTGTTCCTGTTGTCATGGAAAAAAAGTTAAACTTTTTAAGTCTAATGAGTCCTGATTAAAGGCACAGAGTATGATGTCTTGGGTGCCACTGCTGCTGAAATAATACAGCGGCAACTTGACTCCATTCCTTAGGCACAAGCACTGCTTTGGCGTGGAATCCTTCAGTTTCATACCATACCAGTGGATAGTGAGGGAAAGGTGGGTACCCTGCTAGTGGCGTAACATTATCCCCTGTAACCCCTGTGGTGCGTGGGGCCCCGAGCTCCAGGGGGCCCCCCTCCAACACTATGCACGGCTGCGGGGCCCTGGCTGAGAGTTCCTGACCTGGTCCAGGGGAGGTGGGGGGGACCCTTCCATGTACTTTGCTGGGGGGGCGCTCAAGTTTCGTTACGCCACTGTACCCTGCTCGTGTTTGAGGGATATAGGATAACAAGGGTGCGGGAAAGACTGCAATTCGGGCCCCATCTAAGGACGGCCATCGTCGCACACCATCTGCAGTCAGGCCAGGCACAGCGTGTCTTTTCTTATTGCACAGCCGCTAATAAAATTGACAATAGCTGCCATTAATGTTGCGTACAACACAACCGTCTGGTCTCTTGGTGCGTAACAACAGGTGTTGATATTACACAACACAACGGTGCTCATTTGATGAGTCCCTTACATGATGAAGGGCTTATTTGGCCTTGCTGTGGATTCCAGCCCCTAGGTGCAGCTTACGCACTGTTCTCTAAGCGGGCGTGCTTAGCTCACTGAGGTATCTTCCCCAACATTACACACAGACTCTCTAACATAAAGGACACATCTCAGAAATGGATGGTCTACTGACGTGGGACTGAGGCGAGACACGTGGGAGTTCTGTGATGTTCCTACTCAAAGAGTATGTGGTTTCTCATTTATAGGGCATTGAGGAAAGTCTAGAGGGTACAAAACTGATTTTAAAGATATATTATACAGCAGGCCATAAAGCACGACCACTGGAATTGTGTGACGGGGAGGACCAAATTATGTGGCATGGTTGACTAAATTATGCCACAAGAAAAGGCAAATTATGCTGTGTGATGCATCACATTTTGTGATAGTGTTACTTCATTATTTTATCATTTTTACATGTTAACACTGTCTGGGCAAAAGTTTCACCTCATTAGTAACAATAGTTTAACACCCAAATACAGCAATCAACAACAGAAAAGTGACCAGTCAAACTTTGTGAAGGGTCTTCCACTGCATGTAAACAAGTTTCACCACATTTTTTTGTAACTTTTGAACTAGATTGAGCAAGAGCCAATTTTTTTTATGTTAAAATCTGCAAATTAGGTAGCTGTTGATAGGTTTTGTTGAAAATGCAGCAAACCTACAATTATACAGGAAATTCTGCAAAACTGCATAATTCCGGTGGACCTGCCTTAGAGTGAGGAGGATTCTTATTGATGGACTGCTCACTGGTCTGCAGCATCTCCCTATTGCCACCGACATCCCCAGCCCAGGATGTGTTGGACTGCAAACCAGAATTAGCCAGGCAAAAATGTTAAAGGCAGCCTCGCACTGCGTGAGGCCACAGGTAGAAAGGGGCCACTAGGGCATGGTTGAGTCATGGCTACCAATCCTGGTCAAAAACAGCCTCCTAGCCTGCAACCCTCTGGAAAAATGTCAGAGTGACAGAATAGCCTCCCCGTCGCCGCCCACAAGGGTAAACATTGTGACAGATACAAAGACATAAGAATGAGATGTTGGTGGAGGGGACCTAATTCCTTCACAACTCCCCCGTCTTCCATTTTGTATTGATTCCTAATTTCCCTTGCCCAACCAAAGCCATTCAATGAGTTTTGAAATGTTGACAAACTCCTGATATCTGGTACCTCTAGAAGGCTAGTAGTACTAAGACAATCCCTTGTCAGGCAATGGCCTTTCTAGAAACCCTTCATCTCCCTACAGGCCCCCCATGGCCTCTGGTAGAGCCTCCATGTTCTTCATTACAGCGAGTTGGAAACTCTTCATGTGTGCCGCTAACCACCTGAGTGAGTGGGTTTCTTGCCACAGAGCAGGACGCCATTTTCACCTGTTACGCTTTGGCAGGGTCAACGCTATATGCCAATCATGGACGTCAGAAGGGGGGTGCAGAGGGGGAATTATGTCCAAGGCCATGCCCTTTCAAATGCCCTGCTCTCCTTTAGTTTATTAATAGATTTTGACTGCAAACAAACCTACCATCTTCGTTAACAATGAGGAAGTTTACATGGTGAAACCATTTAATGGCTCCAGAAACTGGTTTTTTGTCTCTCCTTGGAGTACACCATTTTAATACTTAAAAACAGACGCTTGTGGCACCTGTCAAAGGCGAAAAAAGCATTAAGAGGGTCCTTCATAAAGTTTTGTCCCCAGGCCTCGCAAAAAACCTCTGCCAAGCCTGCTACCAATTAATCTGATGTGCCTTAAAATAAGCAGTCCATCCAACACCAATAGGCCATGAGTTCTCTGCCTGGGCTAACCAGCAACCCCAGATGCACGCATCATCAGCAAATTTCGTAGGAGTCAAAGTGGACAAAGGTGCGGCGTCCATGTCTGACTCATTTACATGCACTAAATCATTTTATGTTGCTTCACACCCAAAACAATAATGACATGTAGACAAAAGTAACAGCCCCATTGGTTTATGAGTAGTGGTGAAAATAATTCATCAGGTTGTGGGTTCAAGCACTTCATACAACTCACACAAGGTCAGTAAATATGGGTCTGATTTAGAGTTTGGAAGACAGAGTAAAGGCAGTCAGGGTGGCAAATGATTTTACGTCCGCCACTCTGCCTTTACTTCACCTGCCAAATTCGGAGTTCATCTCTGGCCATGCGGTGAATTGTATCAGCTTGTATCAACCGCCGTCACAGCAGTTCATACAAAGCTATTTAAAAGTTTGGTGTGTCCGTCATTCACAATGGACTCTTACACCAAACTTTGAAAAGTTTTTACTGTTCCAAAAACAGACTCCCAGAAAGGGAGTTTGTTTTTGGAAAGTAAAAAATAATGGACCCTACAACATGGGAGTTTTTTGCTATGGTGTCAGTGTAATTGTTTTATTATTTTTTACTGTCCCTTACCCCCAAGATATTCCTGGTGGTGACGGACAGAAAAAAAACCCCAAAAAACAGCCGATCACCCACTCTAAATATGTTGGACAGTTGGATGGTATACCTCTGGCGGCCCATACTCCTTGGACTGTCACAAGAAGGTGCAACGGAGTACTCTGTCGGCCCTATGTTCCCTTTTCTAAAGTAGCCCCAGATTAGGAAATGACTTGCATCTCTCACCAGAGAACTTGCAAAATTCCCCCTTTAAAAGAGCCCAAGGAAAACAAATCCCCTTCACCTCTCATCAGAACAGTGACAAAACCACCTCTAAAGGAGCCTCAGGTAAGGATATTCTTGACATCTCGCTCCTTGGCATTGGTAAAGTTGTTCTTCTAAAGGAAACCCAGAGTAAGGTATTCCCTGCAACTTTCACCAGGGCAGTGTCACTTTTTCTCTAAAGATGCCTCAGGTCATGACATTCCATTCAACCCTCACCAGGACAGTGACAAAGCTCTCTCTAAAGGAACCAGAGGTAAGGAAATTTCCTTGGGCCTCTCACAAGGACTGTGACAAGGGGCCCAAGTTAGTGTTTGGCTGACTGGGTTCCCTGTCAGATACACAACAGAGGACCGTACCCTCTAAACCATCAGTCCTTGTTTCTCATTTAGAGATAAGCAGACCCTAAGTTTTCAGTTGAATGAGCCCCTGTTGGCTCCATCAACGGAAACCTTCCTCCAGTGGCATGACAGATCAATGGCCATTGCACGAAGGACATGACACCACCCGCCCTATTTAGGGTGGACGGTGTAATGTATTTTTTTCTTCTCCATCACTACCAGGAAAAACCTGCCGCTACGGGGAAAAAATAATGATCCCACACTCTTTGAGAAAACTCCTGTGGAATGGGGGTGTCAGTAGCTTTTTGCTTTACAGGCACAATCGCCCACTTAGGGAGTTGGTTTCTGAAATGCCCAAAAATTTAAAATATTTGGTGAACGGCTATCAAAAGCAACAGTGGCTTCGCACAAAAGCTTTTGCACATTGAAAGGGCCAGGGTTATTTCAAAATTTGACGAAAGGTACTCCGTCAGGATGTCAGAGATAATGTTCTTCACCACCCTGATGGATGGAATATTTCCATCAAACTCATAATCAGGGCAATTGTTTCCTTTAGAAGGACCTCTAGTAAGGACAAGTCTTGGACCTCTTCATAGGGCAGTTAAATAGTTCCCTTTGAAGAAGCCCTAGTGATAAAGGTCCATGTAGGGGTCACAGGCCAAGACAATCTTGGCCAGGTCATTGATCAGCTTCCCCTAAGGGGACTCCAAGTCAGGGTATCTGTCATAACATCAACAACAAAATGTCTATGATACAAATGCTGACAACCAATATATTGACAACAATAATTATGCATGTATCTTATATCTGTCGAAAAATATGAAAGGAGTTGCCTAATACCATTTATTATCAATTGCTACCAAATATTCTAGGTATGGAGGTGAAATATAAAAAGAATCCAGCCCTTTACTAGGGAGGAACAGATTTACCATTGATTTTCAAATTACTAACCGCACATATTATAGTAGGTCGTAATTACATGTTCATTCAGTCTGCATTTGTATAGTAGACATGTTTGGTTGTAGAAATGTGACCCAAATCAGGACATTTCCTGTTCCTGGCAGGTACCACCAGATCAAAGATGATTCCTTAACACCACCAACCCCCTAATAATACCCTCTGGGATGCCCTTGGAAGAAAGTGAAGCAGGTGAGAGACACTTCTCCCCTTGCACACCAAAGAATTTTTCACACAGCACACAGCCAACACGCCTGGCAGTAGGTGGTAGGTTCAACTTGAATAAATTAAGTGCTTACCGCTTAGCAGACTATGACTTGAACAGAATTAAAAGATATGCATATTTATATATTAGAATAACAAAAGTAAAGCTTTAAAGAGATGGACTGGAGTTACAGGTAAGGCATGTCCATGTTAATCTCAGGGGTGAGCGAGGCACTCCGTTCAGGGTGTGCTTCTCGTAGTCAGGCATCAAGCCATCTTCCATGGATGTTCGCCAGCGGGGTTTGTTGTGCCAATCTCTGCCTCCCCTTCTGGTCCCACCCTCCAGAGCTGATGGAACAGAGCTTCATTGCTTGCCCTCTGCCTTTGTTCCCTTTTTTTCCCTCCTTTTCTCTTGGCAGCCATCAACCCAACTGAGGATCACATATTCGATGGCAATTTGGGCTTCACGCCGGCTTCTAAGTCTGGGCTGAAAACCACGGAGCCTTTCCGAGAGCCAGAGGATGATGCAGGCCTAGTGGTGGACACTGGGGATTGTAGGGTTGCGGCTGCGCTTGCAGGCCTACTTGGCAGAACGGATGGTCCCGAAGGCATCTGCTGAGCATAAGATGGCTGCCCTGGCACAGCCGTCGGACACAAAAGTCCAGGGACAGAGGGGGTAGACTTGTTAATGGTACTCAATGACTCCATGGGCGCAGAAGGCATCTGTGAGGGATAATATGGCTGCCCAGGGACACCGAGGGAGGGCTTGGCTAAAATTCCTGGAACAGAGTGGGTAGACTTAGCAGTGGTGGTACTAGGCGATTCGGTACCTTGCTGGGAAAGACAACCTTCTCCCTGCTGGGCATCTTTGTTAGGCAAAGATGGTTGAGATGCTGACAGGAGGCGGCCATCTTGGGTGAGCCTCCCAAATGGCAGGCCTTGAATGCTCTTGTGTTTGACAAGGTGCTGTGGGCTGCTGCTGGAGGCTTGCTGCATCAGCAGAGAGATGTGGGAACCTGTAGCCCGGGACAGGCTGTAGTGAAGAGTTCTCCCGCTCCTGTGGCCGGAGCTCCGTTCAGCACCAGAGGGGACCCCCACTGTCTGCTGGAGAAGAGAGGTTGAAGAGGATGTGCCTCTGGATTTTGAAAGCTGTGGCTGGGAGCCCATGAGCTGTGGTTTCGCCATTGTTGTTCGGTCTCCTCTTTGGGGCGGTTGGCTCAAACCTGCTGAGCCCTGAGGTGGCAGTCCTATATTGGAGTGTTTGCGCACTCCGCTTTCCAATGGCAGCTGGGTTTGGAGCACGGATGCGGAGGGGGAGCTGGCGACCGGCGTCTGGTGTTGCGATGGGACTCCAGAAGGAGAACTAACAGAAGAGGGTCTAGAACCAGCTAGACTAGGCTGGGACCTCCGGGCTTGGCGGGTGAGAAGGGCCGCGTCTGGGGACAGCGGGCTTGACAGGGAGGATGGCGGAAGGAAGACGTGGGCTTGAAGATTCTGCTGATGAGTTAGCGCAATGGCCACATTCGTGGTGGCAGCTGCAGTCTGCAAAGGTGCGTGGACCAGCGGTTCCCAGATGACGGCCCTGCCGCCAGGCTCCCGGCTGACTGAGGCCATGAGTTGAAAGTGCTGTAGGTCCTGGATGTTGTGGGCCGTGTCCCTGTCATGCTTCACAATCTGCTGCACCATGTCAGTATTCACCGAGCCCGTGCTGTTCTCCGCTCTTTTACGTAGAAGGATAGAATTCTTCTTACCTTGAAGAGGTGATGACACAAAGAAAGGCATGTGACACAAGGTGAGGTATATAACACCAAAGGAGTCATGTGACAAAGGAGAAGGCTTGCAACACCAGAGCATGCATGTGACACCAACAAAAGAGGCATTTGATGGAGGGGGATAGCGACAAAAGACGAGACATGTCACAGCAGAGCATGCATATGACACAGCTGAGGTATATGATACTAGACATGGTATGCAATAGAAAGTGCCATGTGACACAGGCAGAAGCATGTGATGGAAGTTGGCATGAGCCACAGGAAGAGGCATGTGATGTGGTGGAAGGAATGTGACACAGGAGGAGGCATGCGACTCTACAGGAGGCATGTGATGAAGGGTGATATGTGACACAATTTGGGTCTGTGACACCAGAAAATTCATGTCAACACCGGGAGGTGACACTAGAGGAGGACGCTTGTGATAGACAGTGGCATGTGGCATAGGAAGAGGCCTGTGACACCAGAGGAGGTATGTAACACCAGAAGAGACATGTCGTGGAGAGTGCCATGTGACACGGGAAGAGGCATGTAACAGAGGGGTCATGTGGCATGGGAGATATGTAGCTCAAGGGAGGTATGTGACACCGGAAGAGGCCTGTGATGGAGGGTGACATGTGACACAGGAGAGATATGACACCACGGAAGGCGTCTGATAGAGTGCGCCACGTGACACAGAAGGACAAGTTACACAGGTGAGGTATATGAGAATAGGAGAGGAACGTAAACACTGAATAGATGTGAATCCATTGACGGTATGTAATACTGGGTGAGATGTAGGAAGAAGAAACCACGACATACAGAGAAAAGAAACTGGCACGAGAAGACAGAGTGGATACACCCAGTGCTTTAAGTGGGATGGGAAAGGTGTGTGTGTGTGTGTGTGTGGGGGGGTGTCTCAAAAGAGGCGTGGCCTATGTAACGAAGGGTGTGGTCTAACAGAGGGGAGCACAACCCTGCACAAGTTTATTAACAGTTTTTTCACAAGACCGTAACTGAAAATCGTAAGCAAGAATACATTTAAGTTTTTACAGAAACGTTTCTGAGCCATTAGAAATAGTAAGTCTGAAAAGGAAATTTTCTGAAAAAATATGTCTTTTTTTTAAACAGCTGCCTCCTTTTTTGGATTAGCTACTACTGATTTTCCAATTTCATACTGCATGCAAACGCCTAACGGAGATTGTTTGAGCTACTTTTATTTATAAGTGAACTGAGCAGAAATGTTCACTTTCCATGGAAATATTATGCAGAAATATGTATACCTGCCAACTCACACGGTGTCATCGTGTGACACACAATATCGGCTCCCGTCACCCTGTGAGAAGCCGATATCACACAGTGGCAGGGAAAACGAGCTGTAAATAGGGGTTTTCCAGCTAATTTTCCGAGGCTTTGAACTGCCGACGTCCATTAAGGAGTGTGAAAACACCCCAGGACATGGCACCAGCCTCAGTAAGCTTTTTTTTGGGGGGAGGGGGGGTTTGGGGGCGGGAGGTGTTCAAAGGTGCCTGGTACCTAATTCTCAGCATGAGGCCCCGCCCCCTTCAAGGCCCCGCCCCCTCCTCACACTGTGAGACTGTTCTTCATTTGGCAGGTATGAACATGGGATTCTCCGTAGCTGTCCTGCTGGTTTTGTTTTATGCTGAAAGTCTTAGCAGCCAAGGAAAAGTGAGAAAGCGTGCCCTAAACAAGAATTAAAACAAAAAATCCACTTAACAGAACTTTTCATTGGTTGAACGCTGTATCCCAGTAACCGCGAAGAAGGAAGGGCTTTAAAAGAAGGCTTTATTCTCAGTTTTAAGACCTCTCCTTTAGGCTCATCAGCTGAAAATGTGCCAATATTCGGCGCATCCTCTCTCTTCCTCTTGCTGGATAGGGCTGCTGTGTATAGTGATAATGCTCCATTAGGAACTTTACATCCAACCCTCCGAAAAATGTTTACTTTTTGTTTATTTTGGGCTTGAAAAATAGCCAGAAGCTGCTAACACTGGGCAGTAGAAGCCCACGCAGCTGCTTTCCACCTGTCTGCCCACCAAGCCCACCCATCTTGCCCCCTGTGGATTCTGTGCCGCACACAATCAGATCACTATCGGGTAATTATATCTTCCAATTAGCAGATATAAGAAAGCAATCTCTTTGAATTTACATAAAACGCCCGGAACGGGGGATGCTGCTACCAAGGCCAGATTTTGTTCATGCTGAGGGCAAAATTAGAGGGTTCGAGGTGGCCCCGTCTCAGCACCTGGTTTTTAAAACTGCCAGTGCTGAGCACCCGCAGGCCCCTGCCCACTTAAAGTCCTGGATACACCTTATTTAAGGAGGCGGAAGTCACACGGGGAGTGAGGAGATATGAGATGCAGGGGTGGTATGTTGCACAAGGGCAGGGTTCCATGCCAGATTTTTAAGATAACTACATTTATCTAAATGGGAATATGTTAAATAATCTTTTATGGATCCGGCCCTCCAGGACCGACTTTGGAGAACCCTGCACAAGGGGGAAAAGTGAAAATGTGCAAACCAAGTGGTGCAGGGGAGACGTGCGTCAAGGTAGACATAAGTAACAGGGGAGACACAAAACAGTAGGACATCATGACACAGAGTGGATATGAGCCACATATTCATTTCAAAATCATTCAGAAATTGACATCGGATGGTCACCTTGCTACAAGGACTCTCTTGAGGAACTAACTTTGCAAAATTCCAGCTAGACTGCTGAAACCGCACACAAACGCCCTTCTTTTGGGCACATAGTGGAAGTCTGCACCATTTCCTTATGGTATCGGAAAGATATCCGTGCCATGGCTATATGATATAATACGTATAGATATTTATTCAAAGACTACAACCAAAAAGACATTAAGTATCGAGAGACGCAAAGACTATAAGTTTCATTGGAATGGTTTGGGGATTGAGGGTAGGGAGAATCCATATTACCTTGGGTTGCAGGAAGGAGCCCAAATCAGTAGCAAAATAAACTGACCACATTCCTACAGAGCTCCGGAGTACACCAGAGAAGGGACAGAGCAAGGGGTACCTCTTGAGAGTGGCAGATGGCAATCTAATAATGCTTTATTGGCATGACTAAACACAAAAGAATAGCTAATGCATGGGTATTTACTGTAGGGTTTACCTATTTTTTTTATCCGTGGTACACACATATATATATATATATATACACACACACACATATTCAGTAGTTAGCCCTCAAATTTGTGCCCCTTGTTTAATGATCTGCATTTTCATTGTAAGAAGTATCACAATATGATTTTCCCAGTGCGTTCCAGCTAGATGTTCTCAGCTTTGAAGTTAGAGGTCTTGCTATTACTTTTGCTTATATGAGTCCTGATATGTGGGCTACATTTGTCTGCATCTGTATTTGTTTACAAAATAGAAGATGCATCTTTTTGTTGGGGATTATGCCCCACTTAAAGTCTTATTTAAGAGTAGCAGCCTTAGTAACAGTTTGGCGGATGGGGGTACTCTGTTAAAACGTGGTGGCTATCCCGTTCTGCCGCATTACGAGTGCCATAGGTTACAATGCAGTAAATAAAAAGCCAGATGGGTGGAACGCTTAAATTAATCTCAGCCACTAGTAATTACTTGGGGCTGAAGCTCATTCCATCGTTTTTTTGCTCATCATGCCACTTCAGATTAGCATATGCTAATCATGATTAGCCATATGCAAATCAGTCTTGGTTCTGCACCCATAAGAACAGTCCTACTTGAACCGCCAACCCAGGTTCTCTCTGAGCCAGGACACGAGCAGCTCAAGACCGATTTTGCCCTATTTGGGGCTCTTCAGTCGGGTACATCATGGTTTCAGTGACACAGTGAGCATGGGATCTACGTCTAGGCATACATGCTGCACTTAGTGTGTTGCACTGAAGTAAACAAAAAAGTGATGGGTAAAATGCTTGAATTAATCTCAGCCACTGGTAATTACTCAGGACTGCATCCCAGTCCATTTTATTTTTGCTCACCATGCCACCTCAGATTAGACCCAGCTATGGCTAGTGGCTGGGATTAATTCAAGCATTCTGTCTATCATCTTATTGTAGTTGATACTTTAAGTGCCACAGGTATCCCCAGATGCGTATCCCGTGTTCAATGTGCCATAAGACTCAAGGTACACCCTACTGACGAGCCCCAACCAGGGAGAAACTAGCTTGCTAGTGGTCCCGTCTCAAGGAGGCATCGCCCTCGTGCTGATTTGCAAAAGGATGGCCTTTTCCTACAGTGGCATGGTGGGTGAAAAACAATGGAATGCGGCCTGACCAATTGCCAGTGGCTGAGATTAATTCAAGTATCCCATCCATCACCTTGTTGTTGCCATAAGTTATAATTAAGGCTCCCAGTTTTCTGTTTTTACTGATTTTTACAGATAAATACAGACAGAAAACAACATGTTTCCTATCTGTATTTATTTTTAAAAGCGGAAAAATACAGAAAACTGTGCTTTTTGTGAGTGACTCTCCATGCTGTCCTTCATGAATTCTAGACCTACAGCTGAGCAGATAGACATCATGGAGAGTTAGAAAAACAGAATTACATTTCTCTAAATACAATGCATAGGTTAACAAATATTTGTATATAATGCTACTCTTTACCTGTAGGTGTAGTGTTTGTTATATTTGACGGCTTAATTAGCTAAAGCATGACAGACATCAAAGTATGAGTGCATGTTTATCGATTAAATTAATACGGAAATATACCATTTTCCGTATCGATTTATTCTCAAAACACAAAATAAATATTGAAAAATACCAATAAGGTGGACAAAAAATAAATATGGATATTTACAGATGGAAATGTTAAAAAAATAAATACCATAAAACCGGGAGCCCTAGTTATAATGCACTTGTAATTCAGCAGACGTGACATCCGCCGTGTTTGTGACGGAGTATCCCATCCGACAAACGCTAAATGAGGCCCCAGTGGTCTTCAGAATTCTTCGCCATACAGGAGCTTGGGTTGATGATGAAGTCAATGTTTTATCGATGGGCTCATATGGAATAATTTGGATTTAACAGCGTAAAAAGTTCAAAGTTACATTTTTCTAGAGAGATTTTGTGTTTTTTTGTGAATTTTTGCGAGGCAGTGTAGACTATGGAAAAGTAGGTTTCGTTCATCGTATTTTATTCCAGGGGCTCGTTCTTGAAACAGAAACTGTGGTGCGTTGCTTTCTACTGTTTCTGGACTTTATATAATTATTTTTGTTTTCACTTTGTTTATGTTTATGGATCACATGAGGCAGGACTATTTTAAGATGTCAGGCTTTACAGTAAGCCTTTTTCTGTAGCTGGAAAACTCCAAAAGCATTAGCCTACACAATGTACCTCACCTTCGTATCACCTTTGGTTTACAATCTCACCAAACCAACAGGCCATTTGTGTAAACATTAAATAGTATAGGGTTCAGACAGCCCCTTGGTGACACTTCCTTCTCATAGAATGTTCCTCAGGTGGCTACTCCATTTTGATAAAGCGGTGCAGTGCTCAGTGGAAGGCTCCTATTCCAATGGGAAGAAGGCTCTTCTGGTTGGCCACCTATCCTCTATAAAAGTGTTCTCCATCTTGATGTTAAATTGCTTTGTTTTTTCCAAGAAGCTCAAGTCACAGCCTCCATCTTGATTGTGGCTTTACCAGGAAGACTGAATGACAGTGAGATTAAGGACCTGATTTAGACATTAGCACATGGAAGACCCCATAACAAACATTATTACAAGTACATTATATCCTATGGCACTTGTAATACGTGGGCAAAATATCCATCGCGTTTGTGATGGAGTATATGATCCGCCAAAGTCTAAATCAGGCCATAAGCCCTTGAAAACAAAATGGAGGCAAAGCGGATGTGACTGTTTAAGTACAACGTAACACAGGCAAAAGCAGAGATGCTCTAAGCTGTGAAAATAGGCCTCATACCTATCAATGCATAACACAAAGGCATTATACATAATATACTTCCATAGTAGCCAATATTAAACCGCTAGTGCTGCCAATCATGCAGCTGATGCAACAGCGGTTATACGTAAACCATACACGGCAGCTACCATTGCAAAAAAGTGTTACATGTTGTATAGCATTAGCGATCGTCTGCACAAAGAAGGTTTAATCCTACATCCAGGCATCTCTTGTATTTGTTTTTGGAACAGCCTACTTCATGTTTTGCATCTTTCTCCATCTTTGCAAAATTTCTATAGAGAGGTAAAATTGCACCTTGTTACAATGCATCTTTCTTGAATTGCACAATGAAAAATCAATATTTTGCTGAAGCGAGTATTTTGTGCTTGCTTTTGTATTCAATATTTTACGCGCTTGAATATTGTACAGCTTCCTGTTGCCTCGGTTGCACTTCATGCAAACCTTTTATGAAATATCATCAAACACATTTAAACTTGTAGGAGAAGCTCTGACCACAGTTAGGCTGTAGTCACTTACTATTATACAAAAATTGATCCTTAAGTGCACACTCACCACATTTCCTGTGGCTTCTAAGCTCTTTGAGGGGATGACTCCTGTAGAGTGTGGTTAATCTCATGTAGAGAAAAGACGATTGAGAGCCTGAATAAGCAGTTCCCCATGATAAGATGGAAGCCAACCACAGACCGGACTTAATAAAATATAAAGAGCGTGGCATGTTCATGTGATTGATTAAAGTACCTGTATCGGTGAAAGTATCGAGATAGTGGTGGAAGCACGTTAAAACGACAGAGGCACACTTCGACCAGGGAGGTATTTGCTACATAGACGGACATGTGACTTCAATGGTGCACGTGGCAATCACTGAGACATCAACCACAAAAGAAGGTGTAAACCTCCATGCCAGTCTACTCCAAAGGCTCACCAGTCTTATAGGTCATAGGAGCCAGCCCTACTCATCAAATAATGCCACAGCAAAAGTGACACATATATCTTTGGACTAAGCCCCAGTATGCAAAGTGTGTTGATTTATTGTAGCTCTGCTTTTGTTCCACGCCCCTTCAGGACTAAAACTACACCAACAGTAAGATTTTGGGAAAGGCTACACCAGACGTAAGGCCATCTGTTTGAGGTAGCATTCAAACCATTCCAAATAGGGTGTTTTAGGAAGTTCACAACATTAGCTAAATAGCCATTTCTAGGGGACTCATACCGTGAATGCAATGTATCATATCTGGTGTTTGGTGCATAACTGTGTTGCATAGGGGAATGTAAAGTGAACTTTAATATGTATGGGATACAGACACCATGCGCCCCATTGAGGTTTGTCATGGTTGTGAGCTTTTAATGAGACGTGTCCAAAAGCCGCATGTCTGCTCTCCGGTATCCATCAATTCATCCTCAGTATTTTTGGGGATTAAAGTCACACTGCTCATCTCTCCAGAGGTTGCATGATCCAATAGAAGAATTAAGGAAAGAATCAGAAAGACCCTCTGCCTTTGACTATGGTCCACTAGGACTTCATCTGCTACTTAAACACACACAGGTCTAATACATGTTGATTATATGAGGCTTGTCAAGGCATGTTGCATGATGCTCTTGGTTGGTATGTGAGTGAGCATGTTTGAAATCATGGCAGCTGTGGATCTAACTTCAAACATTTGTAAGGCTGAAGAAAGGTCTTTATTTATCAGACATTATGAATAAAGTTGGCTTGCAGTACCTGCCCAGTGAGATTTATTAGAAAGGGTCATCCTGTAACATGGGAATGGTTCATTTACACGTGGCAACTGTTGAGATGTTCATCAACATATCTTACATGAACCAGTGGTTCATCACAGTTCAGCCTGAGAGGAAGGGCTTGCCTGAGACAGGTTTGAACATGCCTCAGACATGTGATGCTCTTAGGACTTTGAGTCAAGTGGGTGGTGGGGTTTGTATAATATGAAAGACCTAATTTATAGCAGCAACTGCCTGCTTTCACCCATCCACAAACAGATGACTTTTGTGGATGGGCTGCGGAATGCAATGATATTGTGCATAAGAGGATTTAGAGCTTTTGTCAACAAGCCCAGGGCAGAGTTAATGTTCAGTATACTGCTGAGTGGTTTTAATTAGGATCCAGCAACCTATGTTGACATCTAGCATTGAGTTTGGATTAATGCAAGAAGAGATCTCTTTCAGATCAGTCAATCATCTTTAGAAAGCGACAGAGATCTTCTCCTTAGAGGAACCCCTTGACTAATGGACCTTAAGAAATTGGAGAGGCTTCTTTGCCTGGTGAGCCCCCTATGTATTTTGGAGCTTGCCAGCCGCGGCCAGTGCAGGTAAGAGCGGTGGGGCCGGGTGTGGGGGGATTTCGGCAAATGACGAGGAGGGAAAAGTAAATAAATAATTAATTTTCCCTCGTCGTCTGTCAAAATCCCACCGCACCCGGCCCCACCACCCCACCGCTCTTACCTGCACGGGCCGCGGCTAGATCTTGCCCACCTCTACACAGCACAGCTGTGTAACTCAAATCCGCCACAGTTCTAGAGTGGAATAATGCATCATGGGAGTGAGAAAAGCATCATTTGGGCTCTTGTCTTACAACAACGTCTCTGGTGAACTCAGCCAAATGATATGCCTTGAACCCTAAAACATCACTGTACTATACTGGTGTTTGTGTACACTTAGAGTAGTGCTTAGATGCAGGACTAACACCTATGAGTAGGCAGGGATAGCTAGGAATAGTGCAGGATTAGTTCGTTTTCCAGATCTCGAGTGGTGCAACTCAGTATGAACAAGGTGCTGAAGGAGGCGCTGTATTATTATGAAATCATGGCATGCTTCTGCAGCAAAGCAAGTAGGATGGCAGATGAGCCCAGTACGAGAAGTCAACATTTATTTAGATAAGATTTAACCCTGGAGCAGTAGAAACCAAGATTGGTCAAAACAAGTGTCCATGTTGCTACCTTAGAGCTTTGCAGGGTGTGAGCATGCAGGCACCTGCTCAGGTGCTATGTTAATGAGGGACCGTCTTGGGACTAGCCCTTTCAGGCTGTGCAAAGTAATGCAAAGGCACAGTGTGCAACACATGATGCACAGCAACAGGCCTGGATGGTGCTCGAGCAAGAAGTGTTTTTAAATGGACAGTTGCCAATGTGTTGTCTATCTAAGCCTCACCGCATGCATATGGGAAGACTCGACGTAGACTTGGGCCACAACGCTGTGTCATAAGGCTGCCATTATTCCACCCGCTTATTTTATATAAAAATAAATGCATTCTATAGCCTTTACCCAGGTTTTATTTTAGTTCTTTGAGTTGGGAGCTATGAGGTCACACCTCTTTCCAAAGGATCCAGTGTCTGAACTATAAAATTCCAACTGTTATTGCCGGACAGGGTTAATTTCTTAATAGCAGACACATGCCTGACAGAGTTTGGCATCTTGATGTATATAACCATTGACCTAAATATACCCTCCATTGCCCGTCCTAGGCAATAGCAGTTCATTGCATATTCCCAAAATAAAGTCATCACTGGCTTATACCACAGGGCTGTGGACCACGGGTGAAGGCTTTGCCTCAACAGGTCGGCGATCACAGATCGGCCATGTTCCATTCTTGGTATGGTTAGTGGAATGGGACATTTGAAGGAGACAGGACTTCAACAGACAATGCAGGTTTCATTTATGTATAAGAGAGGCGTGCTCATGAATTGGAAGACAAGAAGGTTGACAGATGGGACTGGTGATGCGTTGCCTTCTTGGATGTACACCAAAAAAAAAATAAAGCACATGAGACAATGTGAAATTGCTTTATTCACTTTGATGTTGTGAAGTGACTTTGTTTGATGGGCAGTTTCCTGTTGTTACTCTCTGATTTATTAATGCAATTCATGCAACAAGATGAGAAAGGAATGCTACTGCCCTATCACCTTCTCAAATCACTTTCATTGAGATGGTGACTGAAGACAGTGTAATAACCTTTTTACTGTGCAGATTCCTGGAAATTGACTCAGCGTGAGGAAATAAGCCAATAAGTGTTAGTAAATCTAAGCCTAATCAGTGAAATTGAGATTCTCCTTACCTATTCGATCCAGCCGGTCCATGGCCACAGTTTCAAAAGCACGCCTCATCATGGGGTACTCCTCCAGCACTTCATTGAAGTTGTCCACAGAGAGGGAGTACAGGCGGCAGTAGGTGTCAGCCCGCACGCTAGCCGTCCGCCTTCCCCTGGTCAAGAGGCAGATCTCTGTGTGGAAATATACCAAAAAAATAGTGTTGCTTTTCATGTTTACTTTTTTCTTAGAATTTTCAGCAGGCATTCTGTTTGCCAACCTAGAGCTTTTTTACTCAACACATTTTGTCCACAAGACATCCTGCTCCTAATTTTGTACACCAAACATGTTTTGTCATTAAGAGGAAATTTAAAAACTACTCTGCACATATTTATTCCAGATTGGGGAGAAATATTTTGCTCTAACCCCGTAAAAAGTTAGCAAACTTTGGCACGTAAGGCCCATATTTTTCACACTTATTTATTCAACATAATACTGACTGTGAATGGTATCTGATTTCTGTTTTCAATGACAGAACCTCCAAAAACAATTGTGACACTCCGAGTAAGGCTTTGCCCAGATAATGCCCTGGACGAAACCAAATTTGATGCTCTTTTTTGTCAGTCTCAGTGCTCCCTCTAGATTGCTGCTGCTGGTGGTCCCAGTGGGGTGGCTCTCTTGGGTTTATAGGTCAGATCCTGGTTGATTATTTTAGAGAAGTAACTGCCTCTGAACACACATTTCCCCTCCTCCCCTTCATCTGAGTGACCCATGCCACATCAAGCTCCTGTTGATCAGGGCCAAACGGAAGGTGAGAAGCCAGGTCAGAGGGTGGTCAGAGACAGCAGGGGGTGAAGTGAGAGATGGCAAGGGGTGAGATGTAAGGGACAAGAAAGTGGGATGAGGAGGAAGTGAAACAATGGGAAACTGGAACTAGTTGTATGGAAAACCAGAAAAAAAATCGACTGGCATGGGTGAGTAAAATGATTAAATTAGTTCATTAGGTTAGCTCCTTATGTGCCAAACTGAATAGGTACTCTGGACATGGGCCCAGCTCGCCCATGCCCAACTCCGGCCCTGGTGACACTATCAGTAAAGGTCTATGGTACTTATTGTTTCATGCAGAATATTTCACAAACTAGGGCTTCTACAATGCTAGCCCAAATGAGTTGACCATAACAACAGCACTCACAGTTATGAGCTCTACATTAAGTATATTATAGTATTCTTAAAAGACCTTCAAACTGGATGGATTCCAGAGGCAGCAGGTGGCTTAGACATCTTTAATCCCATCTTGGCATTTGAGGCTGAAGGATTTGCATCTTCTCCCATCATTTAATGTAGTAAAATGAGGGATTAATTACCCCCTCAAATCATGGATA
Organism: Calotriton arnoldi; assembly: GCA_963921515.1. Taxonomy (NCBI): domain Eukaryota; kingdom Metazoa; phylum Chordata; class Amphibia; order Caudata; family Salamandridae; genus Calotriton; species Calotriton arnoldi. Next base: position 3,618,043 of record CAWUFW010000413.1, on the reverse strand, counting down.
ACTTGCATAATTCACTTTTGGCAACCAGCAACAATTACTATTGTATTATTTTGGAGTTTAAGCAAGTTGGAGTAGAGATGCTTTCTTCTTGTCTAGATGAAGACCCCATTTTCAATTAGAATTGAGAGTCGAAACATCAACGAGTTTGAGCAATGGTTTTGTCTCAAAATGAAATCTATAAAACATGCACAATGAGTAACCAGACCTTTGCCGTGTCTAATACGAAATAGTAGTATGTTCTTTTAATTTTACTAGTTGTTTTACACTTTTTGTTACTATTGTCACAACACATAAACACTGCACTGGCTTTCACATGGAGCAACTTTCTGAATGTTTTTCATTGTTTAAGTATTCCACAAAATACTTCATGTCCAACCTAAACAATGAGTGTTGATGTTAGGATTAATCCATTTTGCTAGCATTATTGTATCCCTAATTGGTGAAATAATCTGGATGAAACCATAAGAACAGTTGTTTGTGCAACTAGATATGTAACCCTTGTTCCTTAGTCAAGCCATAATATCACTGTCTGGTTTAAAAGTTTGAGTTGCAACTTCATTTACCTCATGAAGTTGAATACAGCAAAGTTTGATAGGTGCACACAAATATCTATCACAGGACCTTTTTTGGTAAGAAATTTAGGCCACTCAGTAAAGCCTCGGTTCCTATTGCCACTTCTCCTTTATCACAAGTATGGAAGCCTCTGCTTTTTCTGCTAACCTCATCCTATCAATTTGCCAAAATAATCTCAAACATACCTGCTTTTAAACCATTTATCCAACTTCCCAAGACCTTCTGTTGTCATAGTTCATATTTTCTATGCATTGTCATATTTGCACATTTTCATATTTTTGAAATGTGCTATGGAGTTTTAAAGTCCAGACTTGCCTTTTTTTTCAGGACTGAAGGTACACGCTTACGTTATCCAGTCAAATGCCTTTTACCATCTTACAATGTTGCCTTATACATTCTTGGAGTTCTCGAATGTGACCCACCTCCAAAGTAGGATCCATCAGACAGCTTGGTCTCCTTGTTGCCTTTGGTGAGGATACTGACCACGCCATGTTGGATGAAGTACATCTTCTTCCCGACGGTCCCCTCGCGGATGATGTAGTCAGCCGGCTGGAAGACCTCAAAACGTAGCTTGGTTAACATCGCTGTCACAAAGTTCGGATCTGCATTGGCAAACAGTGGCATGTTAGCCACCAGGTTCCGGCAGTTGAAGTTGACAATTTCCTAATGGGAATAGAAAAGTGTCTGTCAGTGGTCACGGTCATTCCTCTTTGACAGTGTAGCCTTCTAGAGCCCGACTAGCCTATAAAAAATTGAAAGAATTTCTAACAGATCGATGCCTTTGGGAACCTCTGGCCATATAGTTACTTAACAGGGGTGTCTACGGTCATCCTGAAAGGGAACTTAGAAAGAGGAAATATTTGGAGCATACTATGACTCTGCTAAAGGACTATCATTCCCTCTGCTGTCATGGACACCAGGCAAAGACTATGTGTCTGCTTAACACTCCTTAGAAGCTGATTATTAGTGGGCAAATTCTCCTTTTTGTCTGTTTTATGAAAGGCAATCATCTAAGCTACCCTGCTGTGCTCCGTGTAGCGCATAGGATAAACTGCATCATGTTATGCCTCTGGGCGTAGGATTCGCTGAGATCTCTGACTCCTGGGTATGGTAGTGACTGAAACATCCCACTTTGTCTTCTCTGCTGCTAGAGGCTGGAATAATGTGACCTGTCTCCTTGCTGTGACTCGATTGACTGAACAATCTCTTTACCCTTCAGGCATTGTGACATAACATTTATAAAGCGTATGTTCACCTGTTAGTTCATCTTGACAGTTACCCAACAAAGTGGTACTCATTTTATCAACTTCAGAGAAATGAAAGGCTGAGTAAACTGCCTGGAATTTGAACCTGTGAGTACGTAGCGGATGCAATTTTTCCTTGGAGACACAAAACCTGGCACAGGAAAATCACACACATTTTGCCTCCTGAGTCTGCCAGAGGCTTACATCTCTGGTCCTGTCCTGCATTCTCAGGAACACACCTCTTAGTCACCTACCTCCTTTAATGGTTCACTCAGCTCCCCAAGAATGTTTTCTTCATCAAACATCTTGCCCTGGTAGCGGTGTTCATAGTATTCATGGATTCGTTGGCGGGTGTCGGCAGGCAGCTTGTGGAATGACATATACTGTTCCACTTGTTTGTACTGAAAGAGAAAGGGGTCCATAGTGTACATGTAATGGCACAATTCTACAAGTAGATCTTTATAACTGGGATAGCTCACTTCCATGTGACCTTAACTTTTACAGGCCAGGGCCTGTGGGAGACAGAATATTGCGTTACGGAACACCGAAATGCATCCTAGAGGGGAAGAAGGGAACAATAAGATTTGTAAAAGGCACATTCACCCTTGGTTCTCCTGAAACTAAAATAACAGATGTTTATTGCGACCCATCACAACAGTGCTCACTTTATTGACCTCAAAAGCATGAAAGGCTGAGTGGACTAACCTGGGTTTAAACCTGCGACCATGATGTTAAACACAAGGTCATAGAATGGATGCATTAGTCCTGAACCGCCACTTGAATGCATACCTCCTGGTTCTATAATAGACAATTTAAACAATAGACTATATGCTCTGTATCCACCCATACTCTACTGATCCACTCTACCTGATCACATCTCCACCACAAGACGACATCTCTGAATCTAATCTACATTTCATCTTTCAGACCATGTATAATCAAATCTAGACCAAGTCTACGACACTAGGCTACCTCTGTCTCCAACCCTCTGACTTATCTCCAAATGTAATGCATCTCTTCTACTAAAAAAACAACTCTTCTAGATCCACTCTACACCACTAGACCACATCTCTGCCTGCATGTCTCCTCTCTAGACCATGTATATACATCTAGACCACATCCAAGTCACTAAACTATCTAACGCTCCAACATTATGACACATATCCATCCCTAAAATCCATCTTTACTACTAAAAGAAAATCTCTTCTAGATCTAATCTCCACAACTAGACAATGGGTCTGATTAAGACTTTGGCAGAGTGGGAGCGGGGCCGCCATGCTGCCGCCCCGCTCCCACACCACCAAAGCCGTGTGAGCACCGCCTCCAAGATTACGAGTTTTCTTGTGTCTTGCAGGCATTTCTTTGACGGTCCCACGAAGGTGCCTCTGAAAAAGAGCACTGCAATGGGAGTGTCAAAGGCAGTTCCTGCATGGCATGGACTCTGTAGTCCATGCCGTGCAGGAACTGGGGTGCATGCACACAGGGGGGCACAACATGTCCCCCCTGCATGCACCCCATGTCCCTAAGGCAACAGGGGGCCCTGTAGGGCCCCCTTTGTCTCCTCTCCACCACAGTTTTCATTGGGGGCTCAGCGCCATGAAAACCGTGGTGGAACGGAAACTTGGAATATGCTTGGCGGTGCCGCAGCGGCACTGCCAAGCATATTGCGGCCTCAAGTCCCCTGCAACACCACCAGGGATCTCTGATCCCTGGCGGTTGCGGCGGTCCCATGGCAGTCCGACTGCCTAACTTGTAATAGGGCGGTCGGACCGCCGGAGTGGCGGTGCCTGCATCGCCACCATGGGTACGGTGGTCCATCGGATAATTAGGCCCTGAGTCTAGACTACATCTCCACAGCTGCCCCATAAATCCTTGAACAGTGTCTCACCCACTTACCATTTCTCCACTGCCTCACTGCAGCATGTCATCCTGACCACTTCTGTACTTTATATCTCATCCACATCTCCTAAAATATACCACAACTCGGTCACTGATTCATATCGCCAGTAGATTACATTTCCTCCATGAGGCCACACTCTGCTGTAACTAGAGGACACCTGTGCCCCTAGATTATATACCCTCTGTTAGGCCGCATGGCCCCAACCAGAGGGTATCTACTAGACTAAATCACATCTCCTCTCAGAGATAATTTAGAAACCTTGGACAGCTGAGAAGACTTACTAGGGTGGGACTGAAACTTGCAACATCCTGACCACTACACATGTGATTTGTGACCTTTCTCTGGTGGGTACCACAAATCCAAAGACAGTCAAACTCAGTTGGCTAAATCAGTGGTATGTACGATCAAATGGTAGAAATATCAAATGCGAAATGTGTGATAGAGATGGAACGATTGAGTTAGGAGGCTTGGGTGCCACCAGACCATAATGTCTGGCACGTCCATTTGTTCTAAAAAGTTTATGCTCACCTTCTCTTGATACTGGCGACGTGAGGAGTCCAGTGACTGTATGAGTGCCGTGGCGTGGCCAATGAACATGGCATAGCAGGTGGCACCAACGATCATGCTGAGCATAGTGAGCCAGACGTCGGTCATGCCCTCCGGGGCCTGCTGTCCATATCCAATACACAGCATGTGGCTCATAGCCTTGAAGAGGGCGTGTGAGTACTGCTTCCCCCAGGATTCATTCTGCAGCAGACAAAGAGATCAGAGGAGACGAAGGGAGAAGAAGGAAAAAATACATGTGCACAATGCTTGTTGGGAGAGCCGGGCCAAAGCTCTCCTCACACTATGGGCCCGATTCTCGAACGTACTTATGCGTAGTAAAGTTACGAGTGCAGAGTCTTCACAGTCATGGCGGAATCTCCACACTCGGGGCGGAATCTCCGCACGGCGCATTCTTTGCAGTGCGGCGATTCCGCCCCGAGTGTGGAGAGTCCTCCACGAGTGCAGAGACTCTGCCACGAGTGCAGAGACTCCACACTCGTAACTTTACTACACGCAAGTACCTTTGTGACTCAGGTCATATGTGTACTAAAGAGAATATAGTGTTCAATATAGTCTTATTTATTGAAGATGGCAAGCGCAGTAGTACTGACGAAGTCCGCAACACTCAACCATTGGAGATCTCATGTATCTGAGAACCCACAAAGAATTTATGTTTATTCGACACATCCAGGGTCTTGTGGATCTGAGGCCCAAAGGGAATGCAAATCGCACTGACTTTCCTATTTCCAAGCCCTATCTAAACACCAGTTGTAACTCAAATACTCTATGGTATTTGCCCAAGGACAGCTTTTAAAGGGCCAACAAAGGGAACAACCTTTGTATCTTAGTTTCCATGACCTTCTGTACAGTACCACAATGCTCATCACAGAACTCAACTGGAACATCATGCACCTGATACACCTAAGATGTGTGAGACACACAATATTGTGGCTAAGATAGAGACAATCAAAATATTGTGATGCTAAGTATATATATATAAATAAGTGTACGTTCACTATTCCTTACTCCACATCCACTTACCATGAAGATATATATATATATATATATATCAATGTACATAAATGTGGAGTTAAGTATGTGATTTCTCTTCCTTCTCTCCCTTGGCATTCTCACCTTTGCGTTTGGGACTCCCTGTTTCCACTTTGTGGATCCTGAAGGTCTCTCAGCACCACCTAATTTATCTTCAAATCATCTGGTTTCTGCACTACACTCAACGCCACCCTTTATTTTACACTTTAAAAGAGACTAAAGCAAATAAACAAATGGTATAATCTGAATAAATTGGACTTAAAACAGTTGGCAGTTGGAACTCAGAACCCTACTAGCTAATTGTTCACAAGTCTTTGTGGCAACCACGCCTCCGCAGGGCTGGGTCAGAGGGAGTCAAATGTCAGGTTTACCAAGGCCGGGAGGGTCATCGCACAGATGGCACAAAAAAGGATGGGTAGAGTGTGCAATCTTAGCCATCTTTAATTATTGTGGCCCGTATTCAATTATATCACTTCTTAGCTTGAATGTGCCATTACAGACAGACAACAACCATAAGCAAATCAATTTTGACTTAGCCCCAAAAGTGAATGTCCATTACAAACTGCAAGGCCATGCCCCCTCTGAAATGAATCTGTTACAATCCAAGCTGTGCAATCTTTAAAAGGCTATTATGTCAGAGCAGAGCATGTTTCATCTGAGGCCAGAGACTGTGAAAGGATGGCACAGCTGGGTCAGGGCCACCAACATGTCATGCTTGCCTTCTCTGCCTGAGAGACCTCTAGGGGTGATGTAAGGTCAGTCACAGGCTGTCCTTGTCTGCTTTTGAAAACTGGCAGAGCTAGGGTAGAGTTTTCCAAACTTCATGCTTTAATTGCCTATGAAGTTCCAGTCGGGCTGGGGTAGTGTCACACACTTCGCATGCGCAGCTTGCCTCAACACTCCTCACCAGGGACCTGAAGAAATATGACCACCTCATCCTAACCCTTGTGGAACTCCAGTGGCTTCCCTGGCTGGCCCGCACCATCTTCAAAACCAGCTGCATCATCTACAAAACCATCACAACCAGCATCCACCCTCATCTGACTAATGTGCCTACCATCTCCGGTGGGCCTTAGAATACCCTCAGCCAGGACACCATCAGACTGGAGACGAAGAAGCGCAAAACAAGGAAATACAAAGCAACAGGCCTGCTCCTTCTATACACCTAGGATAAGAAACGGCATCGCCATATCCATCAGGACTGCCGCAACCCTGCTCCAATCACGGCAAGAGCTGAAGACACACCTCTTTGAAGAACACTTCCACATGATGCAGTGACAGCCACCGTCTCCCCTCAGAATGCAACTATCCTCCAATTCCTTGTTGACTGCATCTTTGCTTTAGACTCAGTAAATCTATCTGCTGCCTTTTGGCTACATTTTTTGCTCGACAAATAACAAATGCAATTATACATAAAGTCTAGTTCCTGACTGTACGCGCCCATTATGGGTAGCCATGGGTAGGTACTCCTCCCGGCTGGGTTGCACTTTGCTACCACTTGTTCAGCTCTTGCTCCACCTATTCCCATGGTCATAAAGACAGCAGTGAGAACAGAAAACTCTCAAAGTCCTGTTTCGTTTGTAATTGCTACACCTAGTCCTTCACCGGCCTCCCACCAGCAACTCGAACTTCGAAGGCTGTTGAGAGTCTAATGAAGAGCAAGGGGTGGGGGCGTGGCCACGGAGCAGATGAGGGAAGACGCTTGAGCTCGGAGCTCCGCGCCGACCCTGCCAAAATCCTGTCTAATGGGCACGTAAATGAACCCCTGAGCGACCCACAGATTGGCGAGGGACAGACGCCATAAGAGGGAGTGACGGCTGGCGCTGCCGGTGCCGGAATCACCGCGAAAACGGGAGAAAAGTGCGGCGGCCCCGGCGGACCCAAGATGGCGGCGAGGATGTAACCCTGGCGCCGGGAGAGGAGCAGCCTGAGATCGCGCAGCCTGCCTGGGACCGGACTGGAGCAGCGAGTTACCGGCTCCTGGCGGCAGAGCTGGTGCGGAGGTCGGAGCTTGAAGGCAGTGAGCGGAGGAATCGTCGCTGGGGCCGGAGATTGCGGCAGTGATGACTGGAGCGGCCCACTAGCGCCCCCGCGCCGGAGTCACACGAGGCGGCCAGCGGAGTGGAGAGGCGCTGGCGGCAACAGCACAAAGGCCCTGAGAGGTAGGCGGGATTCAGGAGATCGAGCGATGGGGCAAACACCACTGCGATGAGCAGGAAGAACTGCCGAGCGCCTGGGTGCGGACTGGAGGAGCACCGGTGAAGATAGGCTGTGGAGCGCGCTGGTTCCCGCACGGGCCCCACAGCGCAAGTGGGCCCCTGGGAGTGTGAGAACGCGGACCTTAGCAGCCAACCGCACCGAACGCATTGGGGATTGACGGCGGGGGCGGCCACCCCGGGGAGCAGTGCAGAAACCAGGCAGGGAGAACAGCGGAACAGAGCCTGGGGAGGAACGGCCCCAATAGCGGACGCTGCGGAGGGGAGACCGGGTGATAGCGGGGTCCGGGGAGCCGCCCCAAGAGGAGCGTGACGGAGGACTAGCCGAACTGTGATGGGCCTGCTCTGGTGATAAGAGGGATCGGCCCCGGCAACTGAGAGGCTACGGGGAATTGCTTGGGGCAGTTTACTGGGCTCCAGTTGTTGGACCAGGGCGCTGCCACCACCCACGCGGAGTCAGGCTGGCGACTGGACCTATAACAGGGCTGTAATCGGACAAAGGACGCCTGAGGCACACGCGACACTGTGAGTGGGGGTGTAGTAGAGTGACATTCGAGAGAGCGGGGACGCGCACAATGCGCCTGGAACACGTGCGGGGGCCCAGGTCGTCGCTGATTACTGCGGAGGCCGCAAGCGTGGCAAGACTACGACCGTAGCCATACAGTGGGAAGCGACCTGGGTGGAGCGGAGCCCGCCGAGGGAGCCTGGCCGGGAGTTTGCACTGGGAGGCTGTTGCATAGCGTCTGGAGGGCCCATTGATAGGGCGTTCAGGCCGTGGGACTATTTGAAGGATAGACAGGAACGGAGAGGGCAACAGGTGAGCGGCCCCTTGCAGGCAGTGTGCACTGTTCATTCCCACAGCGGAAGTGATACCTAGGACGGTGGACTGGTGTTTCTCTGCAGCCGCACGCATACTATTTGCATTATGGGGAAGCCTAAGGGGAAGACGGGGGGTGCGACCCCTGAGCGCGAAGACGATGAAGGCACACCGACTACCCAGGGGAGCCCACACGAGGGGTTGAAGGGATGCAGCAGAGGCAAGTGGACCAGATCCTTAAAGCTATAGCGGATACCAGGGAGGCACTGCAGCAGGACATAGCGCATGTGGCGCAGGGGCTGGGTCTGCTACGAGCTGACCATGCCAAACTCGCAGACAGAGTGAAACAATCGGAAGCCACTATAGAGACCCTGGTACCCGCCCAAAAAGAGATGGCAGCTAAAATGGAGGATGTGCAACAGCGGCTGCGGACCCTAGAACGGCGGGCAGAGGACGCCGAAGGCCGGAACCGCAGGAATAATGTTCGGGTGGTGGGATTGCCAGAAGGAGTGGAGGGTGGCAACATGATGGACTACCTGGAGGGCTGGCTACGGCGGGAGGTCGCACCCGAAGGACTGACGTCCTTCTACACGCTGGAACGTGCGCACAGAGTGCCTTCGCGGCCGCTGGCACCTGGACGCCCTCCTCGGCCAGTGATAGCTAGGTTGCTCCACTATAGAGATAGAGATATACTGTTGCACAAGGCACGAACTTCAGGCCCTTACATAGTGGGCAACAGCAAAGTGACGCTTTTCCCCGACTATACGCTTGATGTTCAGCGCCGCCGCAACTCTTTTCTGGAAGTCAAGAAGGCGCTCCGCTCCGAGGGGATACAATACTCACTGATGTTTCCGGCGCGCCTCAAAATAGCGCTAGACGGCAAAACGACCTTCCACGACACTCCGGATGATGCCTGGACTTGGCTGGAGATGTACAAGGCGGGAATGGGGGAAGCGGGCCGCACGACGAGGGAGCAACAGGAGGAGCCACGACCGCGCCGTTCGCGGAGGATTCGACGACATGGGTCAACAGCACGGAAGCCTTCGGAGTCACAGACAGACAAGGAACGCATGGCTGCTCTGCAGGCGGTAGCATCTATCTCATTAGAACCGAGCTCAGCATTATTGGCGGCGACGGGATCCGAGAAGGGGTCACCACGGTCGGACACTGAAGAGTCCGAAGCGGGCAGTGTGGTGCTCCCGCATGTGACCGCTGGGACAGCCGACGAGACCGTGGATGCGTGATGGGGTGGCAGACCCGGGACAAGTGGAAGGTTTGACGGGGCGCTGGGGCGCAGACTGCCGGTGCCTCCCCTGCCGGCAATGGCGAGGGTTTGTGGGAGGGGAGAGGAATGCTCGATCGGATCACTGAATGTCGAAGTAGCCCTACTACGTTGCAGCCCCGGAGGGGCTGATTAACAGTATAAGGGTCAGGTGTCTGGGGGCAGGAGGGCATCGAGTTTCTCTCTCTGAAGGTTCAGGTCATCCCCCCTGCGTTTGTGTGGGTGTAGCTCCCAGAGTTTGCTGTTGGAGCGGTTTGATTGTTAGTTTGGATGGGTACTAAAGTTGTAGCGCCTGTTCTGGGGATGGGGAGTTGGGGGGGAATTTGGGGTTTGGGTAGAGTAATTAGAGCCACCGGTGTGACAGGAAGTAGGGGGACGGAGAGGGAGGACTTGGAATTGACTCATGGGGGGCTAGCTAATCTGAAATGTATCACCTGGAATGTGCGGGGGCTCCACACAATGCAGCGGCGACACAAGGTGCATGCTTACCTAGTGCGGCGAGGGGCCCATATCGCCCTACTCCAAGAAACGCATATCAACAGGGAGGAGGGGTTGGCGCTGAAACGGAGATGGAGGGGGCAGCTATATTATACGACCTACTCGGCTTTTGCCAGGGGAGCGTTGATTTGGGTTAGGGCGGGGATCCCCTTTCAAATGACGCAGCACTTCTCAGACCCGGAGGGAAGGTTTGTAGTGGTGAGGGGCCGCCTCAATGGGATAGACGTGACGCTGTGTAGCGTGTATGCCCCCAATGCAGACCAGACCTCCTTTTTAGACCGGCTGTCACGGAGTATAGCACCGTATATGACGAGCTCGGTATTGATGGGAGGGGACTTTAACACGATAGTGGACATAGAGAAGGATAGGTCCCACCCACCGCTTACTGGTGCACCTGCCCACAGACTTTCCAAAGCGCGACGAGCATGGCAAACTAATTGGGGGCTGGTGGATACTTGGCGCGTCCAGCACCCGGAGGAAAGGGATTACTCCTACTATTCAGGTCTTCATGACCTGCATGTAAGGCTGGATGCAATGCTGTGCACTCCAGAGGTGCACGCCAAGGTAACTCATAGCGAGTATCTGGCTCGAACGATATCGGACCATAACCCGCTCCTAGTGCAGATACGATGGGCCTGGGAAAGGTCATCCATACCGACCTGGCGTTTGAGACCGGAATCGCTGGACGATCCGGTATTTAGGGCGGAACTAGGGGAGTGCATAGCACACTACTTCCAGGACAATGAAGGCACGGCGGCAACGGCGGCGGTGGAGTGGGATGCTTTTAAGGTTGTGATTCGTGGAGCGTGTATTGCCAAATTGGTAGGGGTGCGGAAAACATTGCTACAAGACATAGAAGAGGCAGACAACCGCTTGCGGCAGGCTGAGAGAGCTCGCCGTGACGCTGCTGGACAGCAGGGGGAGGTCCTGGAGGCCAGAGAGGCAGTGGCGGTGCAGGTGGAGCGACTCCGGGCCTTCGATTACAAACAATACCAAACACGGGTGCATGCAGAGGGCGATAAGACGGGGGCATTACTGGCGTGGCTGGCCAGTCCCAATCCCAGGGGGTCGCCTATACTGGGGCTAACGGCACCAGCGGGCGAAGTGGTGCATACACAGCAGGGGATAAACGAAGTGTTTCGGGACTACTATGCCGACCTATATCGTAGCCAACTACAAGGAGGGGAAGACATGATAGGGGACTACTTGGTGACACTAACCCTCCCCAGGCTGGAGCGGGATCAGGCGGACGACTTGGGGCGGGACATCACATTAGGAGAAATCCGTAGTGCAATCAAGCATATGGCGCGTGGTAAAACGCCTGGAGAGGACGGCCTACCAATAGAATTTTATACAGTGTACGTGGACTTATTAGCCCCTCGGCTGCTGGAAGTATACCGAGAAGCGCGGACGCTAGGTAGATTGCCGATGACAACTAGAGAGGCCATTATAATCCCGATATTGAAGCCTGGCAGAGACTCACTAGATAAGACAGCGTACCGTCCTCTGTCAATGCTGACTACGGACTATAAAATATTAAGCAGGATCCTAGCGACTCGACTCCTGCCCCATATGACGCACTTGGTGCACCCGGACCAGGCGGGGTTCATCCCCAAACGGAGCACGACGGCTAATGTGCGGCGACTGCTTCGAGTTCTGGAGCAAGGGGATCGCTTGCCAAACACCGCGACGATCCTCTCGATTGACATCGAGAAGGCCTTTGACAGCCTGGAGTGGCCGTTCCTGTTCCAGGTGATGCAAACGATGGGTTTGGGGGATGCCTACATAGGGTGGACCCGGATCCTCTACAACCTGGCGACGGCGCGAGTACGAACGGGAAAGACGATCTCCTCCACCTGCTGTGTGGAGCGGGGGACGCGGCAGGGGTGCTCTTTGTCTCCCCTATTGTTCGCCCTTGCGATGGAACCCCTGGCGGCATATGCGAGGTCGGGAGGGCATTATGCAGGGCTAGAGCTTCGTGGCGACATGCAGTACATATCCCTCTACGCGGATGACCTCCTTATGTTCCTGGCTGATACTGGGGATGGCTTGCCGGGGGTGATGGCATTGCTGCAGACCTTTGGGGAAATGTCAGGGCTCCGGGTGAATTGGGCAAAGACCTGCCTGTTCCCGGTGCGGCGGACAACGGAGTGCCCCGACCTGATGGGAGATATACGATGGGAGCCCCAGTGTTTGCCTTACCTTGGGACCAGAATCTACCACACACAGGAAGATTTACTGGAGGGCAATGTACGCAGGGCACTGACTGGGATCAGGGGAAGCATGACCTTTTGGAGCACACTGCCACTCTCGGTGGCGGGGCGCATAGCACTACTGAAAATGGTGGTTCTACCCCGGCTTTTATATTATTTCCGGACGTTACCGATCTGGATCCCGGGCTCGGTGTTTAAAACACTCCGCACCTTAATGGTGGGATTTATATGGGGTAATGGTCGACGGCGGGTAGCGCTGGCCACGCTGATGCGCCTTCGCGCCGAGGGAGGATGGGCAGTCCCGGACCTAGAACTGTATTACTTGGCCGCTCAAATGCAGTGGCTCACGCAGGCTGTTGCAAGGGAATTCCGGGGACCAGACGGCCCGGAGGGTAGATGGCTTCCGCGCCATGTGTTGTCGTTTATAATACTCAACCAGCGGCTGCGGGTGGGACTGTTGACACATGAGGAGCGAGCGCTGCGGCAATGCTGGCTCCGCAGCCAGAGACGGGGAGGAATTGAACGGCCTTATGCCCCGGAAATTCCATTGGGCATGTGCACTGCCCTGCCGCATGGAGGGGATTGGACTGACCTGGCCAAATGGGAGGAATTGGGGGTGCAGATGATTGGGGATCTATATGAGGATGGTATCCTCTTGCCCTATCAGGAGTTGCAAGATAGGTATGGCCTCCCAAGGGGCCACTTCCTGCTGCACTCGGCCCTTGTGTCGGCCATACAGCGTTACTGGGGAAGAGGGTTGTCGGAGCCGCAGACCACGCCTACATGCCAGTACGTTGTAATGGCAGCAGGGACTTTCAAGGCTATCACCTGCCTATACCGGCGCCTGCTGGGCGAGGGAACACAACCGTTGCATCGACTGCAGAGGAAATGGGAGGTAGATCTGGGCAGGGAAATTCCGGAGGTGGAGTGGGCAAAGATAGTGGAAAGAGCATGGAAAAGTACGCGTAATGCTAGATTTCAGTTAATCCACCACTACATACTGCATAGAGCGTATCTTACGCCGGCCCAGATTAATACATATTTTAAGACGGATACAGCTACTTGCCCTCGATGTAACTCCGAAGGGGCGGAGCTTCTGCACATGTTATGGAGCTGCCCACAGCTGGGGACATACTGGGAGGACGTGACAGAGGTGCTGAGCGAGGTAACAGATAGACAGCTTGAGCCGGAGGTGGGGGTCTGCATTCTACACTGGTTCCCGCATACAACTAAGACGAAAGTAACGAGCAAGTTTATAGACCTAGGCCTATTATTAGCTAAGAGGGAATTAACTAGGCGCTGGAAATCCAGACAAGGGCCTACTAGAGAGAACTGGGAACAGGAGTTCATTAAGTGGGCAACTAGCGAGAGCGCTGTCAGGTTACAGCTAGCGAAAAGAGCAAATAGCGAAAGAGCACTGGATACGGCCAGGGCATGGGAAGCACTGGTTGCACTGCTGCGAGGGCAGGCCGTGGACTCGGACGAGGAATCGTCCGAGGAGTCAGTGGGTCTGATACCTGCCACGGGGTAAGAGGGCGAGAGCGGCCCCAATTCTGAGAAAGGCAAAGGGGAGCCCAGCAGAATATGGACCTCAAGGTTGCCATCAGGGAAGAGAAGAATCTGGCCCTAACTTCGGAACCTACATAGAGAGTGGGTAACCTGCATGTGCAGGCACACCTAAGACACTTAAACACACCGGTGGCAAGGGTTGGGGAGGGGGGTTGATAGGGGGGAATATATGCATAGAAACAAAATAGTAGATTGCTCGCATTCAGAATTGAGAGAGATGGACGATTAGGAAGATCGAAACATTATCCGCCAGAACTACCAAATATCCAGGCGGCCTATGCAATATGAGCGGATTGAAACGGCAAATGATACTGACATTGCAATGGAAGATGTGAGGGACGAACAAATCAATGTGCAACTATTACTGCGATAAGCAGGGAAATGTTAAGTATCTAAATATGCATGTAATTGGGAGAAAACCAATAAAATATGTTTAAAAAAAAAAAAAAATGAAGAGCAAGGGGTTAACCTGTGTTCTAATCGAGGGTCAAAGGGCGTGTGATGTCACTTCCGCTACCCCTAGCATTTTGATGTATCCCTGTTGTCTCCGCTCTTGAGTCATTTAGACTAAGCTAGAAGTCGACAAGCTACCAGTTTTGCCACCGGTCCATATAACATCTTGGTCACTTCATATTTCATTGTCTAGAAAGCAGAAAATAAAATGAAATTCTCAGTGCATTGCGGTTATTGTGCCAGGTAAAGCATTTTCACCCCAGGCACTGCCACGTGGCCCGGCCCTGCGTTTATATTTTCCACCTTGTGCAATGTTAGAAGAAACTCTGCAGTGAAGTCAGAAACAACTCGATGCTGTAAACCCAAGGGACATTTCCAGGAAAAAGTCCCTGAATAAATGCTGTCAAAGAGAATGCGGAACAAACGCCCTTGCAGGCGACAGAGAAGGAAGCAAAGGCAGGAACAGTGCGCAAGACGACGAGGGAGCGAGAGACAGACAGGTATAGATGTGTGGAGCAGATAAGCAGCCAGACGGAAGGTACTCGCTTAAGGCAAAAAAATCTATTCTGTTTCTTCTTTCATTTAGAAAACTGACACACAGCTGGACTGTCATGCAAGAAAATGTGAAGACTTTCCGCACATCTTACATGTCTAATATCCTGCAATGGTTGGAGCAGGGTCAGTCACATATGACTACACAAGCCTTTCATAGTCAGTCACCGGCCAGGTTCCCCCGCCTCTGAAAGTCCTGTGGTGCTCGGCATCATCAGATGGCAGGCTCACCGCCTCTGAAAGTCCTGTGGTGCTGGGCATCATCAGATGGCAGGCTCACCCACTGCTGAAAGTCCTGTGGTGCTGGGCATCATCAGATGGCAGGCTTACCCGCCTCTGAAAGTCCTTAGGTGCTGGGCATCATCAGATGGCAGGCTCACCCGCCTCTGAAACTCCTTAGGTGCTGGGCATCATCAGATGGCAGGCTCACCGCCTCTGAAAGTCCTGTGGTGCTGGGCATCATCAGATGGCAGGCACACACGCCTCTGAAAGTCATGTGGTGCTGGGCATCATCAGATGGCAGGCTCATCGCCTCTGAAAGTCCTGTGGTGCTGGGCATCAGATGGCAGACTCACCCTCCTCTGAAAGTCCTTAGGTGCTGGGCATCATCAGATGGCAGGCTCACCCGCCTCTGAAAGTCCTGTGGTGCTGGGCATCATCAGATGGCAGGCTCACCCGCATCTGAAAGTCCTTAGGTGCTGGGCATCATCAGATGGCAGGCTCACCCGCCTCTGAAAGTCCTGTGGTGCTGGGCATCATCAGATGGCAGGCACACACGCCTCTGAAAGTCCTGTGGTGCTGGGCATCATCAGATGGCAGGCTCACCCACCTCTGAAAGTCCTTAGGTGCTGGACATCATCAGATGGCAGGCTCACCCGCCTCTGAAAGTCCTTAGGTGCTGGGCATCATCAGATGGCGGGCTCACCCGTCTCGCATCTGAAAGTCCTTAGGTGCTGGGCATCATCAGATGGCAGGCTCACCCGCCTCTGAAAGTCCTGTGGTGCTGGACAGCATCAGATGGCAGGCTCACCCACTGCTGAAAGTCCTGTGGTGCTAGGCATCATCAGATGGCAGGCTCACCCGCTGCTGAAAGTCCTGTGGTGCTAGGCATCATCAGATGGCAGGCTCACCCGCCTCTGAAAGTCCTGTGGTGCTGGGCATCATCAGATGGCAGGCTCACCCGCCTCTGAAAGTCCTTAGGTGCTGGGCATCATCAGATGGCAGGCTCACCAGCCTCTAAAAGTCCTGTGGTGCTGGGCATCATCAGATGGCAGGCTCACCCGCATCTGAAAGTCCTTAGCTGCTGGGCATCATCAGATGGCAGGCTCACCCACTGCTGAAAGTCCTTGGTGCTGGGCATCATCAGATGGAAGGCTCACCCGCCTCTGAAAGTCCTTAGGTGCTGGGCATCATCAGATGGCAGGCTCACCCGCCTCTGAAAGTCCTGTGGTGCTGGACATCATCAGATGGCAGGCTCACCCGGCTCTGAAAGTCCTGTGGTGCTGGGCATCATCAGATGGCAGGCTCACCCGCCTCTGAAAGTCCTTAGGCGCTGGGCATCATCAGATGGCAGGCTCACCTGCCTCTGAAAGTCCTCTGGTGCTGGACATCATCAGATGGCAGGCTCACCGCCTCTGAATGTCCTGTGGTGCTGGGAGTCATCAGATGGCAGGATCACCTGCCTCTGAAAGTCCTTAGGTGCTGGGCATCATCAGATGGCAGGCTCACCCGCCTTTGAAAGTCCTGTGGTGCTGGGCATCATCAGATGGCAGGCTCACTCGCCTCTGAAAGTCCTGTGGTGCTGGGCATCGTCAGATGGCAGGCTCACCCGCCTCTGAAAGTCCTTAGGTGCTGGGCATCATTGATGGCAGGCTCACCCACCTCTGAAAGTCCTGTGGTGCTGGGCATCATCAGATGGCAGGCTCACCCGCCTCTGAAAGTCCTGTGGTGCTGGACAGCATCAGATGGCAGGCTCACCCACTGCTGAAAGTCCTGTGGTGCTAGGCATCATCAGATGGCAGGCTCACCCGCTGCTGAAAGTCCTGTGGTGCTAGGCATCATCAGATGGCAGGCTCACCCGCCTCTGAAAGTCCTTAGGTGCTGGGCATCATCAGATGGCAGGCTCACCCGCCTCTGAAAGTCCTTAGGAGCTGGGCATCATCAGATGGCAGGCTCACCCACCTCTGAAAGTCCTGTGGTGCTGGGTATCATCGATGGCAGGCTCACCCACTGCTGAAAGTCCTTAGGTGCTGGGCATCATCAGATGGCAGGCTCACCCGCCTCTGAAAGTCCTGTGGTGCTGGGCATCATCAGATGGCAGGCACACACGCCTCTGAAAGTCCTGTGGTGCTGGGCATCATCAGATGGCAGGCTCACCCACCTCTGAAAGTCCTTAGGTGCTGGACATCATCAGATGGCAGGCTCACCCGCCTCTGAAAGTCCTTAGGTGCTGGGCATCATCAGATGGCGGGCTCACCCGTCTCGCATCTGAAAGTCCTTAGGTGCTGGGCATCATCAGATGGCAGGCTCACCCGCCTCTGAAAGTCCCGTGGTGCTGGACAGCATCAGATGGCAGGCTCACCCACTGCTGAAAGTCCTGTGGTGCTAGGCATCATCAGATGGCAGGCTCACCCGCCTCTGAAAGTCCTTAGGAGCTGGGCATCATCAGATGGCAGGCTCACCCACCTCTGAAAGTCCTGTGGTGCTGGGTATCATCGATGGCAGGCTCACCCACTGCTGAAAGTCCTGTGGTGCTAGGCATCATCAGATGGCAGGCTCACCCACCTCTGAATGTCCTGTGGTGCTGGGCATCATCGATGGCAGGCTCACCCACTGCTGAAAGTCCTGTGGTGCTAGGCATCATCAGATGGCAGGCTCACCCGCCTCTGAATGTCCTGTGGTGCTGGGAATCATCAGATGGCAGGATCACCTGCTTCTGAAAGTCCTGTGGTGCTGGGCATCATCAGATGGCAGGATCACCTGCATCTGAAAGTCCTGTGGTGCTGGGCATCATCAGATGGCAGGCTCACCAGCTGCCGAAAGTCCTGTGGTGCTGGGCATCATCGATGGCAGTCTCACCCACTGCTGAAAGTCCTGTGGTGCTAGGCATCATCAGATGGCAGGCTCACCCGCCTCTGAATGTCCTGTGGTGCTGGGAATCATCAGATGGCAGGATCACCTGCTTCTGAAAGTCCTGTGGTGCTGGGCATCATCAGATGGCAGGATCACCTGCCTCTGAAAGTCCTGTGGTGCTGGGCATCATCAGATGGCAGGCTCACCAGCTGCTGAAAGGCTTTAGCAGGGTCAGTCTTGTCAAATGATGCTGCAGTAAATGCAGCCCTATGCCCTTTGATAATTGCCACCATGCTGACGTCACTGAAGGAATCAAATTTCAATATAGCTGCCACTTTGAGAAGTACAAAAGGTATGGTAAGAACAACCTCTTTAGCAATAAAGTGCCACATGAAGGAATCTCTGTCAAGGTCAACTAGCAGGGTTTACTTTTTTGTTTTGCAGTTTTATATAGTGCGGACTGGACCTGAAGGTATTGGAGCGCTTTACATGAGTGCCAGTTAGATAACGTAAGGTCACTTTTTTTTTCTCTCTCTTTTTAGGGACAGGGAGATTAAGTGATTTTCCCAGAATCATCACAGGATGTTGAGCCAACACCAAGGCTGGAACGTGGTTCCTCATTTCCAAAGTCAGCAACTCTGGCCGTGTCGCCACATCCTCACCCCACCCTCTCTTTTACGAGACTGTTCATTTCAAAGACAGGCTCCTTATGTTGGAAGAGCTCCTGGATGTTTACTGACGCATTGAAGACTAAAAGAACAAATAGGCAAAAATACATATTGTGAAACGTCTTTCCTGGCACTCTGTAGCACAGAAAAGAAGCTGAAAGGAGCCAGACAAGCTTGAGAGAGCTGACTTTAAGGTCTCCCCTATAGTTGTTGCCCATAAACTGAAACAGGCTGGTGAAGTGCATATCTGTGTCAACATACGGGAAAGAAGCACTGCTACTTCAATTTGCAGTGGCAATCTCTGAACTACTTAATGCAGAGCGCTCAAGTTTCTAAGGATCTTTTCTGAGTAGCTCATCCAATCCAAGTTGTTTCTTTGCATTCTGTGACTTGTAGCGTTGACTTTATAATGGTATTGATAAAACCTAAGTCCTAGAATTTATAGAAAATACCTTAGAATGTACTTAAAAGAGCTGAAATAATACAGGAAAAGAGACTCCTTAGAGAACTTGAATGCACTTTGCAGGTAGACGCAGGAACTGAGACAGACATTACAGTAAGACTGAGGAACTGTGAAGCCATGAGAAGGATGTCACAGGAGACTTGTGGATTTGAGACAGACATTGGTTGATGCTGGACTTGACATAGGTGTTCTAAGAGGTTCTGAACAAAAGTCTTATTTTCACATGATCATCTTGTTAAAGACATCATAGAGAGATGCAGGACCTGGAAAAGACATTACGACTTCATGAGAGGTCAAAGACGGGTAAATTAGCAGACATGATGATCCTTGCAGCCCTGTCTGCAGGAAAATGTCAAATACACAAAAGGTGATGGGAGGAATGCTTTCAATTTGTCTAACCACTGGCAATAGCTAAGGGAAGCATTCTTAAAGGAGCTGCAGTCGAAAGCCATAAGCTGTTTCACATTTCACTCTTACCACCCTCAATGAGTCTTAACATCCGATATATATATATATATATATATATATATATATATATAATTTTAATTTCTTTACCGCTTTTCCATATTATGTAGGAATTTTAGAAAATTAATCATGCATCCAATAGAAAGTAGGCTTTTACGATCAAAAAATAATTTTCATTTCTACTTTCAAGAGCACACTTGGAATTTAAATACTCCTACCTTAACAAAGTACTGTCCCCATATAGCTTTACACATAAGAGTGCTCTGTGCTTGTAAAGAAAACAACACATATGGGATCTAGCTCAGCATTATACAAACACTTGGAAACTGATTAGTAGTTTACAAACCTGGGGTGTGGTTCACAGACACACAGAGTTTGATGATCCGGCCTTGCGGTTCTTCGGGTACAAACTGGGGAAGCAACGTTTTTCAGAGATGTAGGGAGAAGAGCTCAGCCGGTGCGTGCTAAGAAGGCATTGAGCTAAAGGAGAAGGGTGGGCGTGCAAGGGAAGGATTCCATGCGTTTACAGGGTGGGCATTGCAGAGATGTGTACAAGAGCCAGAAACCAAAGGATCCATTAGAGATATGTCTAAAATACAACGTGCAGACTGCAAAGGAGAACTCTTTGCCAAAAGTATATATCTACCTGATCAAAGGTGGACTGCTAGCCTTGGTTACTATCTCGAGAATTCCTGACAGGTTGGTGTCTCTGAAAAGCTGTCAGTGTTGGGGAAGTGTTAGTTTGACTTACACTCAGCATGTGAGTGACGATGCTATAATGGTAGAGGGTCACAATATTATGGTCATATATCGCTCTGCATCAAAATCAAATCCACATTATCGCCTACCATTACAATGTCACGTTAAATTGATATGGTGTTAAGAATGGTAAATCTATACTTCCTACATATACCTACCTCGATGATATAGTGGTAGCCGATATTGTGGAGTCAATATTTGTTTTTGATATTCTAGACCTCTATATTGTGACATACAACCAGCTTCAGCACTGTTGCCTTTTTAGAGTCATCCGTCTGTCAGTAACTCTCACAAGCCCTCTAAAGGCCAGTCCACATTTGCATGAGATCTGTGTTATTAAAGGTTGTCATTCCAATGCAGAGGTTCCAGACATGCAGTTCAGAAAAGAGGGTGTTAGGATAGGTTCAAACTTTGAGAGTCTTCAAAAACAGTTCTACCGCGCATGCTCCTGAAGCTCTGTGCACTTAGCAAGCTTCTTAAATCAACTGATCATGCACGCAATCCAAATCAGGCACCTTTAAAACCCAACTGAGAAGGCTTCTGAATCTATGTAAATTGGGAGTACTTGTGAATACTCATAAATGTGATGGTTCCTGGATCCATATATGTGAACAGAACATATAGCAGAACGTATGTGAATTGACATATTCTTAAATATTGAGATGCTCCTGATTCCCTATGACCGGGGCATACTACTCGTTGTATATGGACTTAACATGCTGCTCCCAAATGTAGGCAATTAAGCAGAATCCAGGATTTATGCGAACCGGGAGCGTTCATGTGATCATATAAATTAACGATGTCCCTGAATCCGTACATGTAACTGAACATGCTCCTGAATCTATGTGAGCTAAGCATCTTCCTGGATCCAAATGAACTGAGCATGAACTTCATTGCACATGAAATGAACCTGAAACTATCTACCAATGCATACCCCAGAATGCATGTAAACTAATCATACACCTGATCCTACAGAATCTATGCATACCCTTCATGAATGCATATAATAAAGCAGTCTCCTGAATCCCTGTGAACTGGGCATGCTCTTGAAGCATATAACTGGTGAATGCTTCTCTCTAAAGAATCAAAACTGAGCAAGCTACTGGATTTATATGCACTGACCCAGCTTCCAAATCTAGAGGAATGAGCACGCTTCTAAATCTTATGAAGCGTGCATGCTCGTCTGAAACTAGCTGAAAATAATAGGAACTGGGCACGCTTCTGATTCTTTGTGAACTGAGGATGCTCCTAATGTATGTGATTTGAGCATGCGTCTCCTGCTATATGAACCAGTCATGCTCTTGAATCCATATGAACCATGCATTCTCATCCTGAACCTCCCATGTATACTACATATGTGCTATGCATGCATTCAAACTCACATACGTGAACATGCTCACAAACCAGACCATGTTCCTCCCAAACCTATGTGTAGTGAGCCTGACTCAAGTCTGTATAAACTGAGCAGTATTTCCAAATGTACATGAAATGAAGACTGATATACACTATGCATAAGCTAACATATACGCTACTGATTGAACCTACATTGAGCTGGCTCCTGAATCAGTCAGCATTGAGTAGGCTCCTGAAGAAGACTGCACAGATGTTGATCCAAAACATTCTGAACTTAGTCTTCCGTTGACGCATTTTGTACTGAACATGTTCCCCATGCAGTCTGCACTGAAAGTCTTTCTGCAGCAGTGTGAACTGACCATGCTTTGAAGCACTCAATACTAAGTATCCTCCTGAAGCAAGCTGCATGGAGAAAGCCATGAACCAAGTGTACTAAATATGCTCCAGAAGCAGTGTGTGTTCTCACCAGGCTCCTGACGCAGTCTGCCCTAAGCAGACTTCTGAAGCCGTGTGTTTTGAGCATGCACGTGAAGTGGTCTGCACTGAGCATGCGACTGAAGCATTATGTATTTAGCATGTTCCTAGCACAGTGTTTTCTGAGCATGCTTTTGAAGCAGTCTGCACTGAATATGCTCCTGACGCACTCTTATCTGAGCATGCTCCTGAAGCGGTGTGTACTGTCCCTCGAAGGCTCCTGAAGCTACGTGTTTTGAGCATGCATGCGGATCAGACTGCACTGAGCATGCGACTGAAGCAGTATGTGACTGTTTCTAAAGTTTTCTGAGCATGCTTCTGAAGCAATCTGCATTAAACATGCTCCTGAAGCAGTCTTTTGTGAGTATATTCCTGATGCACTGTGTACAGGACATGCTCCAGAAAGAGACTGTACAAAGACTTCTTTGAAGCAGTGTGTTTGAATGAAGTTCTAGAAACAGTATATACTGACCATGCTTCTGTAACAGTCTCCACTGAGCATTCGCCCGCATTGTTTATACCCCTAACATACGGGATACTGCGCATGCTCTTGACGCAGGTGGCACCACTTGCGATTCTTCAGTAGCATGTACTGAGAATGCTCCTGAAACAAACTGCACTAAGTGTTCTCCTCAACCAGTATGTACTGAACATGTGCCTGAAGCAGGATGCACTCAGTCAGCTAGCTCCTGAAGAAGAATTTACTAAGTATGCTCATGAAGCAAGATGCATTGAACATGCTCATGAATCGGTACGCCCTAAAAACATTCCCCAGCTTCCTACTGCATATTCTCCAGATGTAGCGTGGAGTGCGCCTGCCAATGGAGCTGCATGAACCAAAAATGGTCCTGAAGCTGGCTGCATCAAGCATGCTCCAGACGTAGAGGGGCTGATTATGCTTCCAACTAAACCTATGCATAACATACTCCTGAAGCAATGTACACGCTCTTGAAGCAGTCTACGCTGAAAATGTTCTTAGAGTCGGCACCGAAAATGCGCCTCGAAGCCTCCTTCATCCCATCGCAGTCGCGCCTCATGCACTCATGGCTCAGACCCTCTACTTCGCCATGCCCGCTCATGCTCTTCCATCATAGTTTCATGCAGCAGAGTAACCGTCAATGAATATGTACGATACCTAGGGAAGACCTAGGAGGTTCAACGTGTCAAGACCTGAGGTTAAAAAAATGTGATTGATTAATGCTTTGATTCACAAACCTCAAGATCTACTTGACACAATCCTCAGTAGAAATGTTCTAGTATTTCAACTCAACCGGAAAATGTCTAAACAAACACAAGTAGCTGCACAGTCAAAATTATTTTTAAATGTCAAATTTACTTCCTTCACAGCCAAATGGATAAACACTGCTATTTTTAGAGAAAATGGAAAAAGTTGGACTCCAGGGTTAGGTTTTGGGGTTATCAGAGACTTTGCAAACTCCCGCTTAAAGGCTACAGGTCATAGTTAAGAAAACATATCATTAACACTAGTCATCTGATTTAAGAATGGGGTTTAATGTTCGGCGTGCATGTTCACAGTTAATAGTGTGCGGCTATCATTATGGGTAAAGGGTTAGGAATTATGATTAACAGTTTATGGTGCATTGTTGTAGTGCTAGTTTTTAGTTTGGGTTGGTTTGGTTTAGTATTAGCATTAGGAATTTAAAATTGTGATTTGTCTTTAGCATTTTGATTTGGGGTTGGAGTTACAGTTGAATGTTGAAGGATTATGGACAATTGGAATTAGGTTTTGGGTTAGGTTTAAGAGTAGGTTTAGGAGGTTCAGGGATAGGTTTGAGTAGTGTTGGAATTGTAATTAAGTGTCAAGATAAAGGTATTTTGGTTTGCACTGTGGAGGAATGTTAGAGTTTAGTTTTAAGTTTGGGTTAAGGCTTTTGTTTAAGTCAAGGTTAGGTGTAGGGTTACGAAGGAGGTTTAAGAGTTTAATTTGAGGTGAAGGTGGAAAGCTAATGTTTGAAATATACGGTTAAGAATTGGACAGTGCAGTGTTCGAAAGGGTGGTTGATGGTTAGAATCAGTATAAGAGAGGAGGTAAAGGTTGGGTTACGGTTCAGTGATGTGTCCAGCCTTAGGGTGATGGTAGAGGAAAAGACTTGTCTTTGGAGATATCCTTAGCATCTAGTTAAATAGGAAAGTCAGAGGTTAATGCCTATGACTAGGTTAGTAGTTAGTCAAGTCTAAGGGACTATAGTTACCCAAAAAGACTTCAGCCAGAATTGGTCTGATCGGTATAGAGAAACACCTGGGTGGGAAAGCGGAGTAATGAGCATGAGCTAACCTTTCCTTCATTAATTCATTCATTCAAGTGATTTATTTCAGAATCTCTTCCATAAAATCAATAAAGTTTCATAAAACCCATACAGATCACAGTTCCTTTGAAAACAATACATTTCCTTTGTCATTGATTAAAAAATCCATATACGTATTAAAACAACACTTTCTTTAAAAGGGGATTATAAAAACAGTCCCAATATAACGGTAGAAGGGATAATGTACAAAAAATGTCCGTAACCAACAAAACACATTTATACATTTCTTAGAATGTTACTAAAACTATTCTGGAGTTTTAGCCTTCAAAAGTGGTCAGAGCAATGCAATAATGAAGTAATTAGTCCCAAAAGGTGCATGTGCTAGGTTCATCAACACGTGATGGAACTGCAAGTTTGCAATATAGATATATGATCAATCAACCACACTGCTTACTTTTGGAGGCATTTCTAATGTATTTTCCATGTTATGTTATTACATTTAATAATAGAGTTTTGCATTTTATCAGAATCTTGGTTTTTACATATCTGAGCTCATCCCATGAATTATTTATGCCGAACTCAATAAAGAGACAATTGAACTTGCAGTTTTTAATTCCCTTGTACAGGAAACAGAAAGATAAAAAGTAATTTCATTTTCCTCAGCCTTTTGGAAGCAGGCATGGTTCTGGTGCTGCCAGTTACCCGTTTGACTGCGAAACACATAAGTGGAAACGTTCTACTTCTGATCGTACAAAGACCTTGCTTCAAATGTTGGACCAAAATGTCAATGTAACTTTCTCTAGACCATGGGTACTCACAAACATTTGCCCAAGAGCCACAAAGTATGGTCTGTGGTGTGACCGAGGGCTGTTCTGATGCCAGCAGGGTGGCGTTAGGGGGTCTGGGTGGGTCAGGGATTGTGTAAGGAGGTCTAAAAAAACATGTTAAATAAAGAGGTAAGCATTTATTTGCAGGTTAATAAATGCTTGCCCGGTTAACATTTTTTTCTGAATATTAGTGCTCAGCAATTAAACAGCAGCTGGTGCTGCTGTTCACCAGGGGGCCACATGTAAAGGTCAAGAAGGTCACAAGTGGCCCCCGGGCGTACTTTGAGTATCACTGCTCTAGACTGTAAGATATTTCACTCCAAGGTTGCACACGGAAATCAGCACTTGAAGCTCTGGCTGCCCTTTACTTTGCATCTCCAGAGTAGCCTATGAAGCAGTTAGTGCTGTCACTCAAGTTCTAGACATGGATTGGTATATATGGACATGACTTCCACAATGAGTGGTTCATGAGCCACTGGTAGCTCTCCAGCTACCTGTAAATAGCTCTCTTGTGTGCAACCCAGCCTACTAAATTAGAACCTTTTGATTGGTTGAATTAATATATGTATACCAAAATTGTAAAATGTGCATTCAAGTAAAAGTATGCGTATTCTCAGAGCTCATAAGCTGATGGAGAAAAATGCTTGTATTTTCAAAATATATTTAGAGCGGATATTTCAATGATACATTACGCAGCTCTGGGGAGACATACTGCGCATTGCAGCTATGGCTGTTATGTATCACCAATGTAGAGGCATTTAATATTGATACACCCTTTTTTACACTACTGCTGCCAACCCTGGCTAATGCACTGAGGTGATCACTGATGGCAGTCCTGCATGGGGCAGTCACTAATGAAATCTTGTTTGATTTGGTCAGTTTACTTTACAACTCTAAACATATTAGTAGCTCAGGATGATTTTCAATGAACATTAGTAGCTCTTAATAAAGATAAGGTTGGAGATCCATTCCTGACACGTTGCTTGGACCATAGAGTCAATCTCTTTATCCTTTTTTACGCCGCCTTCACCCTGGCCAACCTCCCTTGTAAAGGCATAAGTATGTTTGAAATCCTCCATATTTCTCTATCCATTGTGGTGCCGGATGCTATATTCACCTTCTAAAATAAAAACAGAGTGCCTTATACAAAATATTTGATGACTTTAATACAGTAATGATGTTGTGATCTTTGATGTGAAAAATCAGCATGGGACCCCACTCTCTTTGAATGAGAAAACTACTTTTAAATGCCCCTGCCTTCAAACAGTTATTTTATTGTGCTTATTTGGTTAGGGCCACTGAGAGAATGTGGACGCCTCGCATTAAATTGTGCATAACCATCAGCTTCTTGCTTCGGGTCAGCATTATAGTGTTGGCTTTCGGTGTATGAATTATCAGGGTTAAGATATAATTTCTACTGCATAATAGATCCCATAAAACAAGTGAAAATTAAACCAATTAAGGCAAGTGAATGACAATAAATGATATTAGGATATTTATTCCTGCCAACTGTATAGGAGGTGGAAAGATTATTTGTCATTAGATAAAAAACTACAGGTGACCATGTAATCTTCTGGTCTAGTCCAATCCCCACCACCATCTCCTTTCCATATTTCCTCTGCCTCCCTTCTGACATCACAGTCAGAATTAACCAATTAGAATACAACCTTAATTATCACCCTGATTGATTTCACAACTTTCCCGATTACACAGGTAGCTCATCCATTCAAGATTATTTTGTATTGTAGCGCTTGTAGTATTGTGGGAAATCAGGGCTGCGACCACTAAAACGCTAAATCTATCATAAAAGCCCACCTATTCAGGGTATTATCTTGGGCATGCTGATGACCATTCAATCTATATGATATCATAATATGGTACATTCTGATCCTACCCATGCCCTGGCAGGCCTTGATGAACCAGGGCATGTCTTGCATCTTTTTATATCACCTAGTATTAACACAATCCGCTGGGTGGTATAATAAAATCTGGGTGAGAGAATACAATCTTTTGTTCATCTCTATCATTTTTATTGAAACTAAAACTATAATCAGTCAATAGTCATCAATTCTATGTTTGACTCCTAGTTATCATTCATGCTATCTATATATTTACCTCATTTTGTGACTTGTTTATAACTGTTTAAACCTGTAACAAAAAACTCAACACATTTTTTGGAACACTCAAAAAGTGCATAACATTAAGGTTAAGCCTGATTAAGAGTCGGGCACTAGCATGCTGGATAAGCCCCAACACTACACATTTCTACCACTTAGCAGCCATTCTCAAACCCATCCCCAATCTGAATTAAGGCCTCAATTAGCTCTGACATGGCCAGCTATGTCTGACAAGATTAACACTCCCAAGTTCTAAGAAGCAACCTTAATCCACTTTAAGGCCTGATCCTCTTTGAGATAGAAACCAGCTGACGTACTTCCAAGTAGGGTTTAAATTTACATGGATATGCCCCCACGAGTAGCAGCATGATCCTGGTCTATGGTTGACTGAACTCTAGTACTTTAGGGCCTCTGAAAAGAGTCACATTTGCATCAGAAGTCAAAATAACACTCACCAACAGCTCCACCTGCTTCTCAACAAAGGCCCAAATGCCAATGTCTGAAACACTGTACCAAAAGCTTAAAGTTCATGTTGCATCACATCTGGATATGACCCAAAGCTCCTTGCCAAAAACAATCCTTGAAAAACTCTTCACTGTGGCGTAAGATTCATGGCCCAGTATGCCTTGGTCCGCCCATAAGTATGGCTCAAGCCACAAAAATGCATTAAATGAAGTTTTACAGAACAGTCCACCCAGATATGATATTTATTCATGGAATGCATGTGCGTGCCCAGAATACCCCATGTCTTAAACAATACACACTTTTTAACAATCTATAACACCGAATGTACTAGAAAATTTACATTCCAATAAGACAAAATCCAAAGGGCACTGAATGCCCCTCTAAACATTACAGCCAGGTGATTGGTTTTGGAAATATAGTCTGGTATATGGGTAAATATTTAATGTATTACAATTATGAAAACATACTAATGGAACAGTATTATGGGCCTCACTGCGATGAGTGTTTTGAGTTTTTTGCTCCCAGCAGGATTACAAGACAGCCCCGGCCGCTGCAGGTACGAGCAGTGGGGCGGTGGGGCCGGCTGGGGGGGGGGATTTCGAGAGACGACCACGAGGGGAAATTAATTATTTATTTAATTTTCCCTTGTGGTCGTCTCTCGAAATACCACCCAGCCGGCCCCACCGCTCTTACCTGCAACGGCCGCGGCTGTTACAAGATCTTTAGTAACTCCACTGGGCCTGTGTGTTTAACCTGGAAATGTAATCAACTGAAGTGTCCAGGTAAAACTCTGGGGAGAAATAAGGTCTTCCTGCAACTTTCGAACCATCACAGTATCCGCTTCAAGGCAAACATAGTCTGGTACATGTGTTTATAAAAAATGTCTTATAATTATGAAGAAACATCTGGTTACAATGAATCACCGCCTTATTTGGAGCTGGTTCCCTGAATAGCTCATACCTCATTCTTCAGTTGTTAACATGTTGAAAAATACACGCCTTTGTTATCAACACAAACCTACCAACAATATTCTTTTTAGATAATAATTTGACAGCGCAGTCATCCCATTGTTTTCTTATTCTTTTTAATTGTATGTTCATATACGATGAATTCTGTGATTATTGGTGCTAATTATCTGTAATTATAGCTCACTGTTGGAAGTAATTTCCTGTTTTTAGTAAAATGTAGACGATGCTGACAAGTTAAAAACAAGCATTGACAAAGCCAATAGGTCTCGCCTTTGGGACCTGTTGGCAATAGTTTTTATTGATGCTGTACAGCATCTGAGGTGGTATGCAGCATGGCTAAAGAGGAAATAAAAATAAAAAAGGCACTATGCGGAGCAACATCATTTTGTATGCATGAACCATGCATGTGCGTGCCAACAAAATGACGCAGGTGCTTTCTTATCTTTTTATTTACCGATCCAAGTTGGGTCGGTAAATAGAACAAAGTAGGTGGGGGAAGCAACATGGGGGTGGGGGAGGAAATAATACAGGGGGTGAAGCAATACTTATGTAATGTAACTGGTCCTTTTGTAAAGCGCTCTGACACCTTCGGGTAAAGTTCGCGCTATCTAAAATCGCATTAAATAAAATAAAAATACTGGGGAATTGTAAGCACCACGCAGGGTGTGTGTGGGAGAAGATACAAAGTGGGGAAGGAACATGAACGAGAGAGAGAGGAACATGGAGCATGGGGCGAAGAGAAGCACACGGGCTAGAGAGAGGAGCGTGAAGCAGGGAGGGAGAAGCACACGGCGAGAAATCGACACGGGAAAGCACACAGGCGAGCAAAACACAGAGGGAGAAGCACACAGACGAGAAACAGCAACACCAAGTGTCGTGGATGAGGAATAGAAGTACGTGAGGGAGACAGCTGGAAACACACATGCACCCTCATGGAATGCTTAACCAAAAAGAACAACGTTGTGCCCACAAAGTAAGCAATGGAACGATACAAATAATTAGGCCATGCTCCAGTGGAGAGGCAAACACAAGAAGAGTAAGGAAAGTACACACATACTGACAAATAAAATGTAAGCAAATGAGAGTGACAATAAAGCCAATCAATGCCTACCAATGGGTGGGCGCTATGTAGACTGTAAGCTGACAATAGATCTTATCGCGAATAGACAGCTTGAGCTGTGTGGTAGGCGAGACATAAAAATGAGCACTCATTATTTCCTGAATCTTATTTAAAAACCTTTTGGACACGATCACTACTTAAACCTATAGTCAGACTGTAATGTGACGCTAAATGTATAACATGTACAACAGGTGATCAATTTATACCATTTAAACCAGACCTTCCTGTATGATGTAGGCTACTATGCAGAATTTATTGATTTAAGCATTTTATTCTGCTTCTTAAAAATATGTGATGTTAGGAAGAACAACCCATCGCTATATGTTATTGTATCTAGTTGCGAGAACTTTAAACAAGCCTTTTTAAAAATACATTCAAACCACAGCCCTGTGCTTTCAAAACTATGCGTTCTACAGTGTAACCACATTCCTGCAACTCTTTAGTCATTTCATTGTTTGCAACAACAACAAAAAAATTACACAGGTCTGTTCAACACCTAATGGGCCTTTGACGCACTATTAATATTCTTTTAGGCTATTCTTTGGTTTTCAATTGATGAGTAGCTAATCTACTACAAAATTAAAACTTTGTAAAATAAATGTTGATAGTCATACTTTTCTCTTGTGATGGCTAAAATATTTTGAGGTTTTATAAGGCATGCCCAGAGTAGTTTTACTGGCCAAATAGAATTGGCTATATTTATGCCTGGAGTGTTCAAGCCCTATTTTGAACATGCCCACATCAAGATTCCGTAATCCAGCTTGCCCGTGCTTGGCTGGGCATGTGTGGACATGATCCAGCTCTGCCCTGTATCTGTACCTCTCTCTTCTGAATCATCATGCCCTGCGTCTGGTTGTATAAAATCTGACCCGATCCTACCACAAGGGCATGTCTGTTATGGCAGGGTTGGATTGAGATCAAAAATAGGCCCGGGCATCCTAAAAAAAAAAGTGGTCCACATTTGCGTATTTCGTCTTTTGCAAAGCACTGCTTCAGTGTTTTAAGTATTATAAATAGAAGGAGGGGGTTTCTCTAAAAGAGGCATGTTTTCATAAGTTCACTGAGATAAAAAAAGAAAATGCAAATGTTGCCAGGACTCTGTGCATAGACTAGTACACAATGATGAACCGCACCTGAATATAAGTGAGGCCACTTCTGCTCAGGCCCCCTGCCCCTGCAAAATCTGCATACATTAATGGGCTGGCCCAGCCAGAGACTGGGAATGACACCTACGCCCTGTTGGTAAAAGGGAGGTAATAGAGGCCCATCTGCCTCTGGTAAGGCCGCTCAGGCCCCCACTGGGCCGTTGTCGGCATCTGAACAGACACAGCCCAAATCGGCCACCAGGCTGACCAAAAGAGCGGCCCGCAGCTGCACCTCATATACCGGCCCATTGCCCGAGTGCCCTGTGTTATTGGCTGGGACATGAGTCCAATTTTGGTGTTTATTACTCGCTTTGAGAAGTCTTGACGCAATTTACTTTATATTACATAGGCCATAATTATGAGTACTCCTTATTGGGCCTGGCTGACCTCCCAGCGCTCTCAAGTTTCCCAGTTCCATGCAGGAGTTTCTCAGCCAGTCAGTTTCATTGCATTCTGGGACTTGTAGTCTTGCATATGCCATTATAAAACCAGGACAAGTCCTACATTCAAATTTTAAAAAACGTGGACTGAAGCAGCTCATCTCATGGACCTGGGGAACTTGACAATTTTGTACCTGGCCTGGCCCGTTTCTTGATAGGTTCTCACCTCAAAAATAGGTCTTTGCACTTAACTATTGACCTAAAAACGTTTGCTGAAGAAAAGTGCTTCTCGTGGCTCAAGATTTTTGATGTAGATTCTATCATCTTTTTTGGGCCTAGAAGTCTACACTAATTTTGAAGCCAGGCTCTGTGATACACCCCCTCTCCTCGCTGCCTTACTCAGAGCGACGTTCTGGCGCCACAAAACGATTTTCACAGGATGCAAAGGTTTGCGGCCTACGTCGGTTCAGGATTTATCGCCTTCGTCAGTATATCTAAAAATAAAATAAAAGGTCTCGACATCTGTTGAAATAAACAACTGAAAGGACGAAAAATAATAGAATCAGAAATATCTGCGCGAATCGTTTGTTGTCGTTTTAAGCAGGCCGTCTGGGAATCTGTCCATAAAAGGCTTTTTAAGGTAGGAGTGGAGGAGCCATTTCCTCGGATGTTTTACGCTGAAATAGTAGAGTTCACGAAGGTCAACTGGGAAAGATTTCAGTGGTAATTACTGTAATTAATTTGCAGGCTAAAGCTATCCTGCCTGGTAAAGTGATCATCACGTTGCGAACGGACACCAGAGGAAAACACGTATTGGGTTTTAGGGAGATTAGCCCTGACTCTCGGCGAAAGGCGTGGCAGGGCAGGGGAGAGGAGAGGTCAGTCAGAGCACCGGGGATTCAGGTTCTTGCTTACAGACCTCACAGACCACCCTTACCTAGCTCTGCGAGGCTAGAAGAATTAGGGGGATTTCACTGGCGTCAAACACATCTGTCCAATGAGCGCCTAACAGCCGGTAAAAAGTCTGGAGAGACCGCAGACATGACGGCACTCCAGAAACACCAGGTGTGAAGTGTGCCAGAAACACCTGTCTCCTGAGACACCAGGTGTGCCCAGAAACACCTATCTCCTGAGACACCAGGTGTGAAGTGTGCCCAGAAACACCTGCCCCCCCTGAGACACCAGGTGTGAAGTGTGCCCAGAAACACCTGTCTCCTGAGACACCAGGTGTGAAGTGTGCCCAGAAACTCCTGCCCCCCCCCGAGACACCAGGTGTGAAGTGTGCCCAGAAGCACCCGTCTCCTGAGACACCAGGTGTGAAGTGCGCCCAGAAACACCTGCCCCCTAGATACACCATGTGTGAAGTATGCCCAGAAACACCTGCCCCCTAGAGAGAGACCTCGGGGACAACAAGTCCTCAGAAACGCCTTTCCGATGAAGATTACTCAATAACACCGGCCCCCACAGACCTCACAGATAACCACTGCCAGAAAGTTCTGTCTGTAGAAACCACAGGGATTAAGATAAGAAGTGCAGAAACACCTGTTTCTAGAGACCCAAGTGACAACAATTTCCAGAAGCACCTGTCTGTAGAAACCACAGGGAGGCAGTCCAGAAACACCTGTCCGTAGAGACTACAGGGAGGAAGGCAGTCCAGAAACACCTGTCCGTAGAGACTACAGGCAGTCCAGAAACACCTGTCCGTAGAGACTACAGGGAGGAAGGCAGTCCGGAAACACCTGTCCGTAGAGACTACAGAGAGTAAGGCAGTCCGGAAACACCTGTCCGTAGAGACTACAGGGAGGAAGGCAGTCCAGAAACACCTGTCCATAGAGACTACAGGAAGGAAGGTAGTCCGGAAACACCTGTCCGTAGAGACTACAGGGAGGAAGGCAGTCCGGAAACACCTGTCCGTAGAGACTACAGGGAGGAAGGCAGTCCAGAAACACCTGTCCGTAGAGACTACAGGCAGTCCAGAAACACCTGTCTGCAGAGACTACAGGGAGTAAGGCAGTCCAGAAACACCTGTCCATAGAGACTACAGGGAGGAAGGCAGTCTAGAAACACCTGTCCGTAGAGACTACGGGCAGTCCAGAAACACCTGTCCATAGAGACTACAGGGAGGAAGGCAGTCCAGAAACACCTGGCAGTCCAGAAACACCTGTCCATAGAGACTACAGGGAGGAAGGCAGTCCAGAAACACCTGGCAGTCCAGAAACACCTGTCCATAGAGACTACAGGAAGGAAGGCAGTCCAGAAACACATGTCCGTAGAGACTACAGGGAGGCAGTCCAGAAACACCTGTCCGTAGAGACTACAGGGAGGCAGTCCAGAAACACCTGTCCGTAGAGACTACAGGGAGGAAGGCAGTCCTGAAACACCTGTCCATAGAGACTAGAGGCAGTCCAGAAACACCTGTCTATAGAGACTACAGGGAGGAAGGCAGTCCAGAAACACCTGTCTGTACAGACCGCAGGGAGGAAGGCAGTACGGAAACACCTGCCCGTAGAGACTACAGGGAGGCAGTCCAGAAACACCTGTCCGTAGAGACTACAGGGAGGAAGGCAGTCCTGAAACACCTGTCCGTAGAGACTACAGGCAGTCCAGAAACACCTGTCTATAGAGACTACAGGGAGGAAGGCAGTCCAGAAACACCTGTCTGTACAGACCGCAGAGAGGAAGGCAGTACGGAAACACCTGTCCGTAGAGACTACAGGGAGGAAGGCAGTCCAGAAACACCTGTCTGTAGAGACTACAGGGAGCAGTCCAGAAACACCTGTCTATAGAGACTACAGGGAGGAAGGCAGTCTGGAAACACCTGTCTGTACAGACCGCAGGGAGGAAGGCAGTCCAGAAACACCTGTCCGTAGAGACTACAGGCAATCCAGAAACACCTGTCCATAGAGACTACAGGGAGGAAGGCAGTACAGAAACACATGTCCGTAGAGACTACAGGCAGTCCAGAAACACCTGTCCATAGAGACTACAGGGAGGAAGGCAGTGAAGGATCACCTGTCTGTAGAGGCGACAGGGCAGAAGGCAGTCCAGAAACACCTGCCTGTAGAGGCCACAGGGAAGAAGGCAATCCAGAAACACCTGTCCGGAGAGGCATTCCAGAAATGCATGTCTAAAAGAACACACAGAAGGAGGTACTCCAGAAACACGTCTGTAGAGAACACTAGGAGGAAGACAGCCCAGAAACACCTGTCTGTAGAAACCCTAGAGAAAAAGGCAGTCCAGAAACACCTGTCTTTAGAAACCCTAGAGAAAAAGGCAGCCCAGAAACACCGGTCTGTAGAAACCCTAGAGAAAAAGGCAGTCCAGAAACACCTGCCTGTAGAACCCACAGGGAAGAAGGTAGTGCAGAAACACCTGCCTTTACAGACTCCAGGTGTAAAGTCTGCCTAGAACACCTCTTTGTAGAGACCATAGGGAAGAAGGCAGTCCACAAACACCTGCCCGTAGAGACGATAGGGCAGTAGGCCATCCAGAAACACTTGTCTGTACAGGACACAGGAGAGAAGGCAATACATAAACACATGTCTATAGAGAACACAGAGAAGAAGGCACTCTAGAAGCACCTGTCTGTAGATAACATAGGGAATAAGGCAGTCCAGAAACACGTCTGTAGAGAGCTCAGGGAAGAAGGCAGTCCAGAAATGCCTGTCAGTAGAAGCCTCAGAGAAAAAGCCAGTCCAGAAACACCTGTCTGTAGAGACCCCAGCGAAGATGGCATTCCAGAAACACCACCTTGTGGAGAACACAGGGAAGAAGGCAGTCTAGAAACATCTGACTGTAGACAGCACAAGGAAGAAGCCAATGCAGAAACACCTGTCTGTAAAGACCTCACAGAAGAAGGTAGTTCAGAAATATGTTTCTAAATAGAACACAGGAAAGAAAGCAGTCCAGAAACACCTGTCCATAGAAACCTCAGAGATTAAAACGTCCACAAACACCTGTTGCAGAAACATCCTGAAACGTGTCTCTAGAGACCACAGGGGAAAAGGCAGTCCAGAAACATGTGTCTAGAGGCCACGGCCGAAAAGGCAGTCCAGAAACACCTGCCTGTAGAGACTACAGGGAAGAAGGCAGTCCACAAACACCTGTCCATAAAGACCACAGGGAAGAAGGCAGTCCAGAAACCTGTCTGTAGAGAACACAGGGAAGAAGACAGTCCAGAAACACCTGCCTCTAGAGACCCCAGGTAGGAAGTCTACCCAGAAACACCTGCCCCCTGGAAACCCCAGGGACAAGTAGTCGGGAGACATCCTTTACCACGCAACTTTTACAACGCGATGCTTTTACATCGCGGTTTTCACAACGCAAGTCGTTACAACGACTTGCGCTGGATGGCGCTCTAACCTAAGGAATAGTATGATTTACTATTCCAACACCTTCCCTACTGTACGTAGACTGGAGTTGGAATAGTAAATCATACTATTCCTAAGTCCATCGCCCTCCAGCGCAAGTCGTTGTAACGACTAGCGTTGTAACGAACGCAATGTAAAATACTGCGTTGTAAATGTATGCGTAGTAACGTCATACATTCCAAGTAGTCTCAGAAATGCCTTTCCAGTGAAAAGTATTCAAAAACATATGTCCCAACAACCTCACAAATGACAACTTCCACAAAGATCGTCTGCAGAAACCTCAGGTATTAAGACTGGACAGAAACACCTGTCGGTTTAAACCTCAAAGATCACAACCTCCAGAAACACCTGTTTGTATAGACATCAAGGAAGAAGCCCGTCCAGAAACACCTGCCTGTAGAGACTACAGGGAAGAAGCCGGTCCAGAAACACCTGCCTTGTAGAGACTACAGGGAAGAAGGCAGTCCAGAAACACCGGTCTGTAGAGACTACAAGGAAGAAGGCAGTGCAGAAACACCTGCCTGTAGAGACAACAGGGCAAAAGGCAGTTGAGAAACACCTGCCTGTGGAGACAACAGGGCAGAGGCAGTCGAGAAACACGTGTCAATAGAGACCACATGGAAGAAGGCAGTCCAGAAACACCTGTCTGTATAGACCGCAGAGAGGAAGTCAGTCCAGAAACACCTGTGTGTAGATACCAGAGGGGGGAAGGCAGTCCAGAAACACCTGTGTGTAGATACCAGAGGGAGGAAGGCAGTCCAAAAACACCTGTGTGTAGATACCAGAGGGAGGAAGGCAGTCCAGCTCCAGCCCTTCCAGCTGGTACACAAGGAGATGCATGGTCTATATTGTGTGCACTTTGTTGACTTCCTTCCCCATCAACCTCTTGTTTGGCGCCTTCAATGTGCTGCTATTGACCTAGATTCTATTTGCAAATCCTCGCTTGCAATCATCTCTATATGATCACTGTGCTGGCCCTCTCCTCCCGGGAACCTTATGGTCCATGTGAAAACACAATCTGAAAATAAATATTTTGAAACAATCATAGACTCCAAAACATAGACTATTAAACTATCCACAATAAATATCCCCACAAAAATTCTGAATAACCCTTGGCCAACACTAACGTCTAATTACTGGCGTTAGAGTGGTCATTAATTTTAATTTTCAATAGGAAGCTTGTTTGACTACATTTAAAAATGAAACATACATCGAAATTTTAGTAGAGAGATATTTGTGTAAGACCAGTATTTTGACAATATTTATTTTGGAGTCTTTGGGGACTATTCACCAAGGTAAACCCAGTAATGAGTAAATCTACATGGGTAAGTGTAGTCTTAAATTTTTGAGTAACTTTACTACTTTTAGCTATTCATCATTTACAAGTTAAAGATACCCAAAAATTTAAACTTACATTTCCTCACCCCCCTGAAACATGTGGTACAGTCTGTAAAACATCATATTCAACCGTACAATTACTATTAGTAGTAACTTAACAACCATATTTGACGTTAATCAAGCTTTGCAACGACCTATGGGATTGGGGCAGAGGTCTCCATATGATAAGGTATAGGTACACTTTGAAAAGTTTGTTAAAGTTAAAAAATATATTTACAATATTTGTAAGTTGAATGTTAATGCAAATTTATTTAATATACATATTTTAAATATAGATACTTAAAAGAAATGCTACAGCCTAACTACATTTTAAACTAAAAATAGAATTTATTTAAGTGTATCAAATTCAAATTATTTAAAACAAGCAGAATTATTTCTCCTCATCCAAGAGACATGTCATTTTCTTGACATGTCACACATGCTCCCTCCAATCTCCCACCCCGAATCAAGACGATGTGGCTGATTCACATATGCATTTTTAGTGTAGGAAGTAGTACAGAAGTACTCCTTTGCCTACTCATACAAGCCTTTGATGTTTTGGGGCTAATTCACAGGCTCACTATTATTAAAAAGTTCACTGAGGGTACAGTTGTTTTTATTTGTACTAGGTGTGTATGAATATTTTTTAATAATCACATTTTATTCGCATTTTAGATGTTTTGTAGCCAATTTACAAAGACATGTAATAGTAATAATAAGTAAAGAGTATTACATAAGCACTCTTTTACATACTTATATGAAATGGTTTTCTGATTGGGCTGCTATGTGTTAAAACCTCTGACAACGATTCAAATTATTCAACTGTTCCTACATATTCCAATGCTTATGTGTCTCCTCGAATATTTCCCCACACATAATCTAATAATGTATGGACCTCCCTTAAATAGCATCCTTTCTTAATGTACTGTGACAATGTTGGCCATTGGGAAGAGAAGGTGAGATTTAAGAACGTACGAAAGCATGCTGGTAATGCCATTATACCCCAGATAATGCCCTCTCCTTCAATGATCAGCGCTATTAGAAATTGTATTGAAAAAAATGAATAATTGTACATTCGCCACAAAATGCACAATCAAGGTTGCCTGACTAACAGCCTTTTATCAGTTGTTAAAGTCCTTAGATTTCTTTTAACAATCAGAGGGCAACAGTCAGATTTGATTTCCCTCGGCTGCAGCATTAGGTTTAATGTGACTTTCGGGTCTTCTTTTATGGGATAGCTTGAAGGTAAAATGTCAGGAGAG
Source organism: Calotriton arnoldi (assembly GCA_963921515.1). Taxonomy (NCBI): domain Eukaryota; kingdom Metazoa; phylum Chordata; class Amphibia; order Caudata; family Salamandridae; genus Calotriton; species Calotriton arnoldi. The sequence goes on along the minus strand of CAWUFW010000413.1, from coordinate 3,579,578 downwards.
CTTGAGAGTGGAAGGTCTATCTGTACAGCATCTTGCTTTTAAGGATTGGTGGGTTCCAAGGGAAATTCATTCCAACCCAAGGGTGTTGGAAGGGATGGACGTAAAGAAGGAAATGGGGGTCACATGACCAGATAATGACTTACCACCATGTGGTTAATGGAGACCCAGCAGTCCTCTGGGAAATCCTGCAGCATTGGGACCAGGAACTGCAGGCAGCCGTCCCAGTGACACAGCAGCAGCATCATGCCAATCAAGTTAAAGATCCGCACCACCGCGCTGGCGAGGTCGTAGGTCATGTGGAAAATCTAGCCAATGTGAAAAGGAAGGAGAAGAAAGAAGCCAAAATAAAGGTTAGAAAGTGGATGCCAAACGGTAAAGCTGGATTTATTGTAGTCCCTATGTGGTAAGAGTGACTAGCTAAATGACCAACCGGAGTGGTCTTCTAGTTCTTATCTGTAGACATATAATGAGGTAGAATGTACCTAATTGGAACAGGTCGCCGCAGGTGGTGATCACCAGCACATATTTTTGAAGCCCAAGACTCCAGCAGACATTAACTTAGAGCAAGAGTGAGAATTATGGAGAGAGAATGTAGAGAAATATAGGAAATCATTGACAAAGGTAGAAAGTAGAAATGAAAAACAACTGCAAGAGTGAGCTAAAGAGACTGGAAGTGTAGAGTGATGGGGCAAAGACATATGAGGTGGAACCAGACAAGGCAGCCCTGTGTATTCAACAGCCTCGGCTTTCGGCAGCGTCGGCATCAGCCTCCTATGAGAAACGTTTGACTCCTGCACAAACTGGTTTACAAATAAGACACTGCTTGCTGTCATTGGCTCAAGGGAAATGAGCAAGCTATGTGGGTTAATTTGCAGGTAACATAAGCTTGATTTCTAACTGAAGGCAACGACCAGACAGGATGGGCCTTTGGCTTTTTAGGAAATGGAGCAGGATGGTTGAGTATCATAGCTGAAGAGAAATGGGTGTATTGGAAGGGTACACAGTTCACAGGATAAGGGAGGCAGAAAGGCGTGGAAAGGTCCTTTGCCCAAGAGGGATTTCCAAACTAGATGTGTCAAGGAGTTCTAGTCTTCAGCAAAGGACAGATAGGTCCTATCTGTGGGAGAATTGGTCTGACCAAATTGGTTGGGTCTTATGTTGCAGTTGGGGTCCATCTGCAGGGCACTGAAGGTATGTAATTGGTCTGCTGTTCTCCTGCAAGTGAGATAAACAGGACAACTGGGTGTGGCGGTGCTACTGTGTAAGGCCGGGTGATATGACCCGGTGACCTGTATCTTTATGGAAATGGGCAAGCCAGGTAGATCTAACCCTCCCTAGTGTGCCTCAGACTTGTTCAAATTCTATGTTTCTGTATTACATGGGGGGAAAATGTCCTTACAAATGACAAAACCCATCATAGAAAATACTGCTAGCGGCAAAGAATGTATGTGCCTTAGTGCTATGGGTACACACCTCTTCCCACTGATGGATGTACCGGATCAACCGGGAGAGCCGCAGCAGCCTCAGCAGGCTGAGGATTTTGGTGAAGCGCACAATGCGCAGGGCCCGCGCGGTCTTGTAGACCTCCGAGTCCACGGGCGTCTCCAGGTCAACGATGAGGAAGATGTAGTCCACAGGGATGGAGGATACAAAGTCCACTAGAAACCAGCTGCGCAAGTACTTCATCTTGATGGTGTGCGGCTCCAGAATGATCTCGGTGTTGTCCTCCACCACGATGCCCGTCCGGAAGTTCAGGACTAGGTCGGCCAAGAAGAAGGTGTCAGAGAGGACATTGAAGACGATCCAGGGTGGGGTGTTCTCGTCTTTGAAGAAGGTGATTCCCACGGGGAGGATAATCAAGTTGCCCACCATCAGAAGCAGCATGATGAGATCCCAGTAAAACCTGCAGGAAGACGGGGGCGGGAGAAAGGGGGGCAGGACGAGAGGCCCAGAAAGAGGGACAGGAAAGGATTCAAGGAAGGGAGAGAGGGAGGTGAAAAGAGAAGGCACAAGAGAAGTAAGTGAGAGGAACTGGAAAAAATGGAGACTAAGAGTATGGGTCTACTTCTTAAGCTACAGACATAACTTACCACGCCACCTATAGGCTGACTTTACTCTACATATATAGGCAAGAGTTCCAAACAGGCTTGTACCGCTGACCAGCGGAGCTCCTCTGCAATGACAGACAAGTGTCGCCCCACTCACTGCAGAAGAAAAATAAAATGATAATATAAGAATTTTATTATCGTTTTATTTTTCTCTGACAGCCGATGCTGCAGAGTCAAGTACGATGCGGGCCGGGCATCCTGTGTGACTGCCAGCAGTGGGAGGAGGAGTGGTTGGGCACTGAAAGTGCGCATGACGGTTTGGCCAGCCGTCTTAGGCCAGCCAACCGTCATGCGCACTTTGATTTCTCCAACCCAGCTGTATTGTACAGCTGGGTGGAGAAACGGCTAAGGCTACCAGTCACTTACTGAGCATCTAACCAGGCCACTCAGACCTATCATGGCGCTGCTCTCATGCTGAGAGTAGTGTCTGGATTGGGTGGGAGGTCCATGGACTTCCTCATACTTCTTCTCTGAGGCGGCTGGCAGCGGGAGCACCAGCGTGAGGTAAGTGTTTTTTTAATTTTCATTATGATTTGCCCCGTGCTGCCCCACTAGTTTATTTTGGCATCAGCCGCCCCTGCCGCTGACTGACTAAGGGTTTGTGCGACATTCGTTTTATGTCAGGCATGCAAGCTTCTGATAGGGCCTGAGTCAGTTGCATACCAAACCATGCTTGGCATGTGACGCTCAGTGGCGCAAAATGATGGGGAGAGCCTGCAGAATGCGTTGAGGAGCCCCTGAGACTACGGTGTCTCATGGAAATTCATAGGCCTTATGCTGAATGGGGCGCTCAAGGTTGCAAGGACCTGTGTTACGCTCCTGACCACGCCCCTCCCCGCAGAGCCTCTCTCAGGACTTGCAAAAGAACTGACTTTTCACAAAATGTTGCAATTTTCTACTGGCAAGTCCGCAGAGTGAAGGACTCCATTCACAGCGTCGTATATGTCGCGGATAAAAAGGCTACGCTAACCCGGATAGAGAGAAAATTAACTAGACCACCAAAAATAAAACTCAAAATTACCTCTGAGAGGAAATTGTGACCTTTTATGTATGTATATTTAATTATATACAGCAACACTATCGTCCGCCAATGTCATCTACTGATTCCAATGTTAGGATTTTATTTTAATTTCCTGACTTTGACACAAAATGGAATTAGGCATCAACAGCCTTCCTGGAAGGATACTGCTACAATATCAGCATATCTATTCAGGATCTATCATTTTATTGTGAAGCCGCAGATACCAACATCCGAGCACATCTCCTCTTCCGCTACTTGTCTGTGTCACTGAAGTGCCTCACACCTGTATCCTAGCAGCTAAACATGATTTTCAAGGCTTTGACTTGACCTTGGGGCAGCATGAATGCTATACAAATAACATATAGCCCATAGACAATTCTGTTTGTTGTATGTGTGCTACAGGCTCCATAAAATAATATAACATATCACAATAGATACAGCATGATAGCATATAATAAAACAGCTTGAAAGGCCATCCCTAGACTCCAGAAAGTGCTGCAAAGCCATACTAATGTGGGGTTTGGTGTTCTACAAATGCCAGTGCCAATAAAAAACAATAACAAAACATAGCATAAAAGACATATATCATAAAACATTATATAGTACATGTGATAACATAAGCACATATAATAATAAAATAACAACACATATGCCTTCTCGTTTATTAGACACTTTACTGAAGTGGACTCATGCTGCTAATGAGCTGTAGTTGGAAGAAAAGCAAGAAGTTTTATATTTAGTATTAGAAAGTGGCTTAGCCAAGACCCTAACGGCTAGATCGGTCGACTTTGAAGCTGGGGAACCGGGTATGAGTCTCGGCAGGGACGCTCGACATCCTGTGATTCTGGGCAAATCACTTCATCTCCCCGTGCCTAACAAAATGAATTTGCCCATCTGTAATGCAACTGGTGCTCATGTAAAACGCTCTGATACCTTAGGGTCGAGTTCGCATTATATAAAACTCCCCAAAAAATAAAAAATTGCTGAGTAACTACAGGAACTACGAGGAGGAAGAGGATTGCACAAATGGGGTTTAACAATATAACATTTATAGTAACTGAGGAAATGGTGCTTCCATTGGTGGTACTGACACAGTTGGTAAGTAGCCGCAGGTTATTTATTTATTTATTTATTTATCGCGAACAAGACCCGACACTGATGGAAAATGAACAAAAGGTCACCGTGTTAGTAAGGGTTACTGACAGTGGCTCGGCAGCAGCAAAAGTTGCAATACTTAGTTTGAGTGTGATAATTCTATACTAACTACATTTTTATAGTCAAAATAGTACAATACTTTGTATATTGTCTTTGTTAATATCTGCTTAATTTGCTAGTGGCTATGGTGCTCCGAGATAAGCAGTGCTTAATTTGTAAAACAACAAATGCCAGGCCCTTCTCAAGAGACCACTGCAGCTTGCACCACCCATTGCCCCTTCCAGCACTGCCAGTGCCAGTACCAACTCAGCTACTAACCACTACACTTGTGTGTGATAATTCGGACTATTACAGGTCACTCAAAACTTAAAAATGAATGGCCTAGATGGCTGCTACTTTTTAATGTATATTGAATTATGAAACTCTTGACGATGTGCTTACATTATAAACAGATAAATACTGGCACCAAGTGGTGGACTATCATAAGTGCCGGTGCAGAGTATTAAGTTCTGGTGCTGAGCCCTGGCAAACACTAGCTCAAATTAAGCAGCAGGGATAAAATCACTGGTGCTCATGTAAAGCTCTCTGATACCTTCGGGTTGGGTTCACGCTACATTAAATAAAAATAAAAAATGACAATCACCCCAGCACAAATTTTTACTGAGTAACATGAATTAATGTAGCAAGAAAGGAAGCTGTATATTGGATGCACAGATATACACAGGCAAGACTAATGTCAGTTATCGGTATTTGCTATCGGTTCTACATGCATCACTGCACGTTGGAAATGGTGATGTCTCCCCAGAATGTTGAGGTGGGAATCTCAATGGCACCAAATATTGTGAACACAATATCGAAATGTATGTAAGTATAGATTTTCTATGCTTAACTCCACATATATGTACCTTGCCGAGATATATATATATATATATATATCTTCAAGGTACATAGATGTAAAGCTAAGAATAGTAAATCTATACTTGCTCTATTTGAACGTACTTTTCGAAATTTTGTCCCTCAATATTCTATCCACGATATTAGTATCACAGTATTCCTAGCCTCGATATGCCGTACTACATTCGCAAATGGTTGGTAGACTGCAGGTTCATGGAGTAACTAGTGGTGTGGCCAGAGACCAGGAAATAGATATGGTTCCTGGGTGAATCATGGCCTAATGGGGCAGGGTTTCACAAAGATGTATTCAGGAGGAGTTTTGACAACCTGAGCTATGCAATATTAGAGCAGTGGAATGTCGAGCGCTCCATTGAAGACAATGGAGTGCTCCGGGCTTCTAATGGCCGGTAGAAGCCTGGAGCATCAACATTCCAATGTTTAACAAAGGCCTCACAGACCCCGAGGGGATTTTAACCCCCTCGGGCTCCGTTAGGCCTTTGTTTTACAAATTAGAACATTCTGCCCTCTAGGGGCGGAATGCTCAAATAGCCTTAGAGCCCTCCATAGCGGGCTCTACCGGCCATTAAAGGCCCATTCCCTTGTTAACACTGTAGCGGACCTTTAATGGCCTGTAGAAACCGCTACGGCGGGCTCTAAGGCTATATTAGAGCATTGGAATGTTGAGCGCTCCAATGAAGACACTGCAGTGCTCCGGGCTTCTAATGGCTGGTACAAGCCCTGAGCATCACCATTCCAATGTTTTCCTTTCACAGCTGTTGCTGTGAACAAAGGCCTCAGGGAGCCTGAAGGATTTCAACTCCCTCGGGCTCCGTGAGGCCTTTCTTTTACCAAATAGAACATTCTACTCTCTAGGGGCCGAATGTTCTAATAGCCTCATAGCCCTCCGTAGTGGGCTATACCGGCCATTAAAAGCCCGCTCCCTTGTTAAAGGCCCTCGCCTTCGTCGCTGGCCTTTTTTTTCCACTGGAGCGGGCCTTTAATGGCCGGTATAGCCTGTTACAGAAGGCTATAAGGCTATATTAGAACATTGGAATGTTGAGAGCTCCATTGAAGACAAATGTGTAGCTCTGGGCTTATAACGGCTGGTATAAGCCCGGAGCGCCAACATTCCAGCGGTTCTACTCAGCCTTTCATCCTTCCGAGGTCAGTGAAAGGAGTACCATTAAGTTGTATAACAATGAAGATGTGTTGTTCAATGCCAAGGGGTAAACATGTGCCATTCAAATACATATGTTATGTTAAAGTGTGGTAATGTTTTTTTCGTACAGCAAGCCTGTGGAAAAATGGAAAGAAATAAAAGCCTGTCAAATTAGGGAAAGTAGGGTGAATAATGCATTGTACCAGCAAAGGTGCTCTTTGGGCCTGATTGCTGCAGCTCAATCAGTCCCTAAGAGGAAAATGCGCTCTTGGAGAGGTCAGGACAAGTCTTATAGGCATGCAGGCAGACAGAGACAGGAGGAGAGAGGTGGGGGTAGGGAGGTGACAGGGGCAACAAGGAGAGAGGGGGTTCTCTGCAAGGGCGACAGAGAAAGGAGAAATGAAGACAAGGAAGGAGACAAGGGAAGTAGGAGGGGAAGGTGAATGACAGAAAAGGATTGCCACAGAGCGGACAAGATTGGGGGCAAGGAAGGACGAGGGACAGAGAGACAAGCGTAGAATGGGGATATGGGATGGATTGATGTACAAGAGGAGAGAGCTGGGATAAAGGGAAGGCGAGGACAACAGAGACTTTTAAAAAAATGAATGCTTGATGGTGGGTGTCCTCCTTCCTAAGATGGCCGCCTCCCTTTCTTCTACTCCACACTCTCTCCTCTTTTTATCTCTTTTTTTGGTCCATATATTCGAGCAAGTAAATCATATGACCTCTTTGTTGCACTTGATTTGCCTAATTCGAAATGAGAGGCTTTCTGCGCCTGGTAGACATATCCACACCGAGCACTTTAACAATAAAAACCCCTCCCTCGCTAACTACATCCGGTTGTAGTTGACCCAAGCCTTCCAAAGCAGAGTTGGCCTGGTCCCCACGGAGCAGGAGTGAGGGTCTAATTAATCAAAGCGAGAGACGGACTTGGAGTAATTCAATTACCGGTAAGTAAATGAGGCATTACCCAGATATAAAAGCTGTGCGCATGCGTAGCTTCCCCAACAAAGTCTGAGCTGCTTCGGGGTATCCTCGAGGGCTTGACGCAAAGGGAGAAAGAGCTTGCACCGAGGATCCACTCGCCCAGCGTAGCAGACGCTGGCTCTATCCCAAAAAAATGGCGAACTAACGCTGGAGTCACCGCTCAACAACGACCCTGGTATGTCTTCCAGACCCAACTAACCCAGATCTGCAATATAGATTTACCTGGATAGAGTCTCTGACTTTAGATATTCGTCCTCTCTATTTGTTAATTTTGGTCCAGCTAAAAGGGATTTAAAGCCCTCAGTCCAAGCCTTCAGCAGATGGGTACATGCCTTGATAGCCTCAGTCTGTAGAGAAGCCAGATATCCTCTTCCAGCAGGTGTTGAGGCAGATCAACAAGGGTCATCGCTACTTGCCTACCAGTGACCGGGGGCATCCTTATCAGATATTTGGATGGTGGCAACATGGGCCACCCCCTCTCCCTTTACAACACATTACAGGTTCATGCAGGAAATAGAAATAGAGGATGCCTCGGAGTCAATCATTCTTACTTTTATGAAGTAAAAATGAGCCAATACTGAATAAAACAAAACTGCGCTGAGCATGAAGCATCAGTAAGTAGACCTGGTATTTTCAGTGCAGAATGGTACATACAGTATACATGCCTGAATTCAGCAAATATTCAGGCTCAACTGCACATGTTGAGCTGACACAGACATGCTTGTTGCAAGCAGAATGTAGGTGCTTGGATGCTTTGTATGTACTTAATCTTACAGGGTGTGTGCAATCTCTAGCTACTGGCATAAGTATGCCTTGGTATGTGCATAGTTTGTAATTGTAGTTGTATGTATATTGCGCTGACTGCCCCTGATGAGGCGCTTACGCCCTTTTCAGCAAGTAGCACGCTACTCCGGAACCCAAGGTGGATTAGTGGTGGATTAGTTGAGGGAAATGTAATTTGTTTTTGGGAGTAGAAGGCACGTGAGCCTGTTAGTTGGATGAAGGGATAAAGGATGGGTAGAGGAAGGAAGAGTTTGGAGAGGGTTATTTGGGAGTTCTTAGTAGTAAAAGAGGTTTGGGATGAGTCTGAGAGCGGAGGTAGGGGCTATTTTGAAGAGCAATAGGATGTGTCTTACAGTAGTTGTTTGGGGAGAATAGTTAATTCATATTTTTTTTCTCTGCAGTGGGAGGAAAATATATAAATATGTAGCTATATAATCTCACATCATAAATATACATACATAGAGGTTTTAACATGATGCACATATGCAAAATAATCAGGAGATATAAAATTATGCAAGATAAAGTCCCATATGTACATGTATGAATAAATATGTCCAAACTCATGCTTTGCATTGTTGCTGCAAACTTTTTATGATTTTTTTCTCTTTTTTCTCAGATTTCTTTTTTGTCTGCGTGTACGGTGCATATGTGCTTCCTCTCCCATGTGCGTACTATTGTTGCAGCACAAATCCACGGTCCTGGGGCTGAAGATGGACAAGTATGGCTGCGAAGTATCCTCTCTGTGTCACAAATATGCAATCTTTGCTAGGATGATGGCCCTATAGAACGTTCATATACATGGTCTGCTGAAGGAAATGTTCTGGATGCTGTGTATGTGCGTGCCTGGCTGTGCGGCATGTGCCGGACGCTGCACACTCCCCATGAGGCGCGAGCTATGCTTGCTTTAACTGCATATGTGCATGCTCTTCTATGGACCATATTTGGGGTTATGCATTTGTGCATGTTGCTCTGCCTTGCTTTCTCTGGGGGCCTAGACTGCGCCTGTATCTGCTCTGCTGTGATGAATGCTCTGGGATTTGTCTGTCTGTGTGTGCTTTGTAGTGCATGCTTCATATGTGCATGCTTTGCGGTGGTGCATGCTTTAATGAGGTCCGTACAGTGTGCATGCTTTGTTGGTGTGCATGCACGTGCATGTTGTTGCAGAGATGCATGCTTTGCTATGGTGCATGCCTTGGATGCTGCTGAGGTGCTCAGACTTACACAAAATAATGAATAGCTATTTTTCTTACACAGCATTGGCTTTTCCACTAGAAATGTATCACATCATGAACATAAAATGCAACGAGAAGCCCCCAGCAGTGTTCTGTACACTCCTCTTACTTCCAGACGAGTGGTCCTCTTCTCAGCTACCTGAGAGTTCACGATGTCTTGTCTCTGTTGGTTTGTTTCCAATTACTGCTCATTGTCCACCGCCACCTGTCTCAGGCAACTTGGAAAAAGTCGGTATTTGTGGGCCTGACAAAGTGTGTAATGTGTGGCTGGTCTTTAGTCACTTTTTAACAGCGGCGGCCCCTTTGCTAAGGCGGAGGAGCGTCGCCCCACTGCTCTCTGAGCAGTGCAAAAGGAAAAATAAAACGATAATAACAATATTATTATCATTTTATTTTTAGTATGAAGCCAGGTTAGGGCGGGAGGGGCTGTCGTCAGAGGGAGGAGGAGGGGTTGATGTGCCATAAGTGCGCATGACGATTTGGCCGGCCCTCTTGGGCCGACCAAACCGTCATGCGCACTTAGCATTTCTCCACCTGGCTGTGTTGCACAGCCGGGTGGAGAACAGTCCCAGGCTTACAGTCCCTGTCTGAGTGGCAAACCAAGCCTCATAGACCAATCACAACGCTGCTAACATGCTGGTGACAGCAGCGCCGTTATTGGCTTAGGGGAGCTTGGGTGCTGCCGGGAACCAGGAACAGAGGGAGGACGGAGTAGAGGTGGCGGCCGACGACCGGCAGGTAAGTCGTCTTATCTTTTTTTTCTTCTTTTTTTCTAACACCCCCCGATCCCCTCCAACAATCCCTAGCAGCCGCCACTGCTTTTTAACCTCGTGTGTGGTATCCTATTTAGCAGCAACACCATCTTCCCTAATTAGCAGAACTTACTACCTTAAGTCCTAGTTTTTCCCTAAGTAACCTAAAACAGTATATGATCTCTCTACCTAATATTCAACATTACAGGGTTGTTAAGCCCTAGAATAGATTTAGTGCTTACATGTACCACATCTTTGCCTTTTACATACTACAAAGGTTGCTGCCAGGTAGAGGATGCCCTACTGGACAGCCTGCTTTGAAAGGTCAGTGTGTGGGTTGTTTTTTTAGCTGTTTGTTGATCTGGTGGAGCAATGTTTACTATTGATTTCCCTGATGTCACCACAAACATGCCTGCAGCAAGCACACATTCATGCAGTCTCCCATACCTGGCAAACCACCAATGCATCAAGTCTTTACAAGTTCAAAACAGGCCAGATGTGCAAATCTGGGTCACTTTTTTAGCTATCTAATTCACTAATGGGGGGCACTTTTATTTTGGTGCCCAGGCCTAGTTTCTGTCCCAGTCCGTCCCTAATTCCTGCCCACTGGCTTTCAAACCTCTGATTTCAATTATATATTAGTGTGTTGCTGAGCATGCAAATAGAATTAAAGTGATACGTTTTTAATTTTAAGGCCCTCACATTTGGAATCTTTACAGCTGGCAAAGATTACAAAGCTGAAGAAACAAGGATTGATTCTACGCCTAAAAGATGAAAGCTGGAGAGTTGCCCAAGGCAACTTCACGTGCTCCATGCGTAAAGGTGACGCATTTTAAACCATCACGATGGAAGCGACTATTTGAACGTATAAGAGATGTGCCCTCAGGTACAAAATCATGTGCAATATCAACTCAATGTATTGGGTTGGTTGACTGAGTGACATTTTCTACTCGAGAAAAACTCAAATGAAGTGAAACCCAATAACCGAATTTAATGCAGGAATATGATTGTGGGGGAAAAAAATTGCTCTGGCCTAATCATTTGGTAACAAATTTTAAAATAAATACCTTGTCCACCAAAATGGATTGTTACCAATATTGGATTAAGCTGCATAACTGAAGTAGAAAAGAAAATTATTCTCCTTGAGGACATTTTTCCCAGTTGATTACATCTAACAGATAAGTAGACTTGGGATGTAAGCAGCAAAGCTACAACCATGAGTTAAGACCCAAGTTTTAATGTTTGTATCCTAGGGCTTCCACATATAACCGAAATCGGCAACCTGCAGGATTTTTGGGAGATCCTTTTATTTATTTTATACTGATTTACAGCTTTATAGAGTGCAATATATTATCTTTTGATTACCTTGGAGACCTATGGATTTAGCACATGGATAGCTTGAAGAAAGATGGGGAGACCGTTAACATTCTATCCGATGCTTGAAAAACCCAAGTCTAACATTCTTCGATCGAGACTCCTACTCCCCACCTGGTTTGATTAAAGAGGAGGTGTAAATAGTTCTGTTTGCATGACTTTCCAGAATAAATTGCATTTGTGCTCAAACCTCAAGGTCAAGAGTGTTTCACAGTCCTCAACCCTGCTCTATGGATGAGCTGTTCACATGTTCTCTATTTCTTGTTGCGAACGTGCATCTGTTCCTTGGTGTTGGGACAGGCACCCATTTCTTCCATGAGAACTGTTATTGATAATCTTTCTAATTTTTGTGGTGGAGATGTGACCTTGTGAGTATCTAGTGAAAGTAAGGAGGCCACAAAAGAAGGTTCCAGCTACTGCCAGCAGAAATATGCGGGAATCTCATAAATGCTTTGAGAGATTGAAAAGACAACAGAAAGAGAACCTAATACCATAGGAACAAGGTCATTCATTGACACAATCGAGGTTTGATCACAACTGTCAGAGATTTCATCTCAGTGTATTAGAGACAAACGGGAATGCCTAAAAGCCACACCCCTTTTGTTTAATACTGTTTTGAAAACCTGCACGGACGGGTTTCTTGGGAACTTCTGATATGAATTTTTCATTCCAGCTTATAATATCATTCAATGATGTCTTCTCCTTGGTATCGTATCTTCTCAGACAATTTAACAATATGAAATAATTGTTTTTCAGAACGCCTGAGATCCTATTGCGAATGCAAGCTCGGTCACCCAGACTTGAAATAACTTTTGAGGGTATTCCGGACGTTCTACTGAAGAAACTTTGGGTTCTTCAGAACAGGCCGTCAACAGAGTAGATCACAAACATTATGCATGGGCTACACTAAAAAATGCAGTCCTGTTTTTAGGAAAAGAAACCTTTCAAGATGCTCACAAGAGCCCACACGCCTATTAACAGCTATGGAATGCTGAACTTTCCAGCCAGACCACCCGCACTATGCTGTCAACCATCACAGGTAAGCCAGATGTTGTCATCAGCTAACACAATAAAACCAACAACTCCACGATTTCTAATGTGAGACATTTAAAGACGATATTTGCTCTCACAGGACTGCCCCACTAATTTCCAGAACAGGCCACTCGTCTTCCTTAAATTTACCACTGAGCGCCCAACGATGACTATCTTGAATGTGAGCTTCCAACATATGTTCATGTGCCAGCTTAAAGCCTGAGGATTTACTAAGTGGCCCACCCCCTTCCTATAATTGGTATGACTGGTCTTGGAGACATGCTGGTGTGTCAAATATCAAATAAATAAATACGTGCCATCAAATCTGGAGTTGTCCAGAGATCTTTTCAACTCATACACAATTCAGATAAATAAATTATAAAGTTCTCTCCAGAGGTTGGTCTACTCCAGCATAACTGTAGAGAAAATCGTAACATCCTTTCAGTTCAGGAGGTAAATTTAAAACTCTTTTGATTTTGCAAGGAAACTCATGTCTGCTGGCCTGTGTGGCAAAAGAAATGTTGTTAACCCCCTCTTGTGGTTTACAGGAGTGTTCCACAGTATCCTGGAGCAGCTAGCTTCCATTGCAGAACTTAATTAAGGGGAATACAGGCAGCAGACTTATGCCATCATCACTAAAGACCACAATAGGGCTTCAGATTGCAAGATGTGGCCTTTTAGCTCGGGGGCAATAAATGTAATGTTGCCTGAGGCTCTGAAAATCCTTGTACCAGGGAACACCTCACAAGCAGCACACACAAAAACAAAACTTCAAAAGGCATGGTTCTTTAATATCTGATAGGGCAGATCAGAATAAGGCACAGGCGCGCCCCATTAGATACTGGGGTGTCTAATGTTAGTCAATATAAACTGGATCAATCCTGGATTTGCAGACTAACCACTGATTATGTAGGTGGATTTTTGGATTCAATGTACCCTATGTGGATATCTTAATAACCTGTATGATATGATTCTCATGGATAGATAATGTGCACTCAAGCAAGACTCTTAATATCTTTGTCAAAAATGGATTTAAAGTAAGAGTTGCTCAGAGAAAATGGATAGCTGTGCTTCAATAACTGGGCAATGAACTATTTCCGAAGGAGTCTCACTAAGACATATTGTTAGATCAGCTGTTTATAGACTCCTCTTGGCAGAGCAGCACTGCAGAAAAATGTAAAATTAAATTAAAATATGTGTCTACAACAATAAAAGAAAATAGGTGGCAATACCTGGATGATCGGTGCAGGATGAGGCGTAGAGGAAATACCTAGCATAATTAGTAGGAATGTTATAATTTCCAGAGAATGTATCCAATATGCTAATTGAGAGCCTCTTATATGTTCCATATGCCTAAAATGTTTATTCCAATGTTTTTGGTAAATAAGGAACTTTTTTGCAATGAGAGGGCCAGTCTGTGACATTTCTGTGCTATGATTTAGAGGGTAAACTGAGCTGTATTCTTAATACTGGGCAGCCCTGGAGGCCGCAAATCTAGCATTCGCTGTGGTGTGCAATGTGGTTCAGCCATGCCCCTGTCGAAGTGCAGAGCCACTTTCCAAGACTTGTTCTTTAGATGAAGAACAAAGCATTGCTTTGTACTGTGCAAAGGTGTGCTGTGAATATGGCACTTAGGTCATCTCGACCAACCAGATTTAGCTCCATAAAAAAATTCAATATAGTGTCAGTAAAACCCCCACTACATCTTAAGGCACTACCTAATTTCCCTGAAGTTAATTAAGGGTAAGGCTTTAATTAAAACAACAAATAAAAATGAAATTAAATATAGAAAAAAGTGGGGGTTGAGAGGTCTTCACCCCTAAAAGATGTATTGACCCACGATGTAGAGGAGGCAATATAGTTGTGTAACGTACAACCATAACTTTTCCAAACTACGCGAAGCCCAGCAGTGATAGATTGTTTGAAATATACATTCATTTTGTAGCTTTTACAACGAGTTGGTAAATTCACTGCCAGAAAAAAAAACAACGTCCCTTCCCTTCTGTTGAATACGAGTAGTGTTTTTAACAAAGTGAAAATAACTAGGGCAATAGTGATATTTCTGGCACTAGGGTGATGTTGCACTGAACCCATTTATTACAGTAAGGTGTCTGCAGAATAGGCAGGAGTAGGTACCACGTGGAATTCCTGGGACATAGAATGATGACGAGTACCTTCATAGCTGTGCGGATTTTTTTTATTTTCCACTTTTCAAATTTACGAAAGCCCTCAATTTCTTGCAGCAGCAACGTTTTCAAAAGTTCTTTACTGGACTAGCAATATTTTTTCTAATTTTAACTTGCTGCAGATTATCCAGGGGCAAATGGTTAAATCTGCCTTGCTTCTGCAAAAGTTTAGTGTTTTAAGCTTCCCAACTTTTTAAATAATACCTGCACATTTTAGCAATTTGAAATCAAGATCGACTGTTGTTAGAGTTTTAAAAGTTGTTTGTGAGCTTGAAAGAAGGAGCACAAATAGACCCTCCTCTTCTCAGCCCTCAGACAAAGAAACCAGATCCCTGAATCCCTAAGAAAAATACTAACTCTTATGACATTTCTTATAAATTAAATACACACCCTTTCAAGCTATTTCTGTCATAGTAACTCCCTCAATTATAGTTAGGCCAAGACAATGCTTATCATAGGAAGTCATAGATATAGTTATTGAAAGCTGATGTTATAAATCTTCTATGTAGCAAAATGCTTTATGAAAAGCACACATACACCTGCGGCGAGAGCTCGCTCTACAAATAAATAAATAAATAAATGTATAATATAACCAGGGCCCTTGTGATCTCCAACTGGTGGTCGGCGTCTTAGTAGGAGAATTTTGCAGAGTAAGAAGAGCTCCAAATTGATGCCTTTGACGAAGGTGTTGATCTGTGTTGTGAATGAAGTACTGACGGATGCTGCCAGTGAAACAAGCATTGGCATAGCCAATAGGTCTCGCCTTTGGGGCCTTATAAGTGTTTAGCCAGAGCTATTGACTTTGCCAATGTCTTCAAGCTGTGCTGTAGAGAAGTGTGGCTGCTGTGCGGCATGCTGAAAAGTTATAATAAAAAAGTGTCAGAAGCATTTTTGTTACTTTATATATGACCAAGAAGGCATTATGTAAAACTGAACGACCATATTAAAAAAGTATTTACAATAAAAAATTTCCTCAGTTTTCTTTTATTCTTGCAATGCTGGCAACTTGTTTCTGCCTATTGCAATGGTTGTTTGTTAAAGCTTTTTTTTGAGGGGGCATAAACAATCGGAGGGTGAAGGTTGGGAACTAGTACCTGTATTATAACACTAGCAGCGGCCAGACGCTAGGGGAGAATCAACAGATGCCAGATTCCGAGAGCAGGCTGAGGTGGTGCTGAGTGATGCTGAGGTGGTAGTGGTGGTGGTGGTGACTGTTGCGGAGACGATGCTGAGGTGTTGCTGAGTGATACGGCCCCGAGTGATGCTGCGGCGGCCCCGAGTGATGCTGCGGCGACCCCGAGTGATGCTGCGGCGGCCCAGAGTGATGCTGCGGCGGCCCCGAGTGATGCTGCGGCGGCCCCGAGCGATGCTGCGGCGGCCCCGAGCGATGCTGCGGCGACCCCGAGCGATGCTGCGGCGGCGCCGAGCCATCCTGTGGTGGCGCCGAGCCATCCTGTGGTGGCGCGGAGTCATCCTGTGGTGGCGCGGGGTCATCCTGTGGTGGTGCGGAGTCATCCTGTGGTGGTGCCGAGTGATGCTGTGGTGGCGCCGAGTGATGCTGTGGTGGCGCCGAGTGATGCTGTGGTGGCGCTGAGTGATGCTGTGGTGGCGCTGAGTGATGCTGTGGTGGCGCTGAGTGATGCTGTGGTGGCGCTGAGTGATGCTGTGGTTGTGCTGAGTAATGCTGTGGTTGTGCTGAGTAATGCTGTTTTTGTGCTGAGTGATGCTGTGGTTGTGCTGAGTGATGCTGTGGTTGTGCTGAGTGATGCTGTGGTTGTGCTGAGTGATGCTGTGGTTGTGCTGAGTGATGCTGTGGTTGTGCTGAGTGATGCTGTGGTTGTGCTGAGTGATGCTGTGGTTGTGCTGAGTGATGCTGTGGTTGTGCTGAGTAATGCTGTGGTTGCGCTGAGTAATGCTGTGGTTGCGCTGAGTAATGCTGTGGTTGCGCTGAGTAATGCTGTGGTTGCGCTGAGTAATGCTGTGGTTGAGCTGAGTAATGCTGTGGTTGCGCTGAGTAATGCTGTGGTTGTGCTGAGTAATGCTGTGGTTGCGCTGAGTAATGCTGTGGTTGCGCTGAGTAATGCTGTGGTTGCACTGAGTAATCCTGTGGTTGCACTGAGTAATGCTGTGGTTGCACTGAGTAATGCTGTGATGGCGTTGAGTGATGCTGTGATGGCGTTGAGAGATGTTGTGTTGGTGCTGAGTGATGCTGTGCTGGCTCTGATTGATGCTGTGGTTGCGCTGAGTGATGCTGTGGTGTTGCTGAGTGAGAGATAGAGTGAAGATATAATACCCAATTAGAGAGGGTGGTGAGAGAGAAAGAGAGAGAAAGGGTGTACATAGAATAAAGAGTGGAGCGGGATAGAGAGAGAAAGAAGGGGAGAGAGAGTGAATGAAGGAGTTTGAAAGAGAAACAGATAAAGGGGTGAGAGAGAATGAAAGGCTAAAAAGAGAGAGGGGAGAGTTAATTAAGTAGAGAGAGAATTAGAGAGGGAGAGAAGGAGAGAGACAATAAGAGTGGGGGTGTGGAGTTTAAATAGAGTGAAGAAGTGACGCGGAAAAAGTAACCTTAAATATAGCTTTGTGCTTTGCGCGAATAAATATAAAAAAAAAACAGAGACAAAAATACTGGTAATTAGGCTGTGACTCCCAATATAAAACAAATAGCGATATAAGGTGAAATCAACCCACCGAAGCAATAATTCTAACTAGACAAAAAAAAAAAGCTTGCATTTCAATGCTAATCGCTGTTGTTTTTCATGTGACTGTAGTTCAGGGCCCTCAGTTGGTAATGTGAGCTGCTGCTGCGATTGAAACATCAGAGTCCAGAGAGTTAATGAGCCATGACGAGGAAATGAGGAAGAGATAGGAAACCCAGATGCCAGCTGCGCGTGCACGCCATCGTGAACTCAAGCTGGTCGCCAGCCGAAAGCCAGTGTTTGCACTTCCAAAACCCGCCTACTAAAACTCTCGGCCAGACCAGCGCAAGCGCTGGTGCAGGCCGAGACCTAAAAACGGAGTCATCTTCGAATGTGCATGTGCACTTTAGCAGGAAAGAGTCCAGGGAATCACTGATCCGTTGGAGACACTTGGTGTCATCCAACACCCCCTGCCTATCTCTTCTGTCTACTGGAAGGACCAACAAAGCTACAACTCAAAACAATGCATGAATAAAAACTGCTAATACTTCAACACTACCATTATAATACTGCAACTACAACTCTGTAACAATAAGACTGCAACTCTGTATCACTACAATACAGCACCGCAAAAAACAATACAATATCTTTACAACAACACAAGCAATACAACTGCAACACTAAAACCAAATGTAAGACTGCACTTGAAGACTTATATTTGTTTGTAGTGTTGAAGACTGTAGCCGCGACTAACAACACTATAACATTCCACCTGCATTACAGCACAACAACATGACAACACAGCAGCACTACAGAATCAACACGTCAAGACAAACACTGCAAATAGGAAATGGCACCAAGACTCAGCACTATAGCTCTTTGACACCACTTCATCAATAACATTGCAACCCCCCCACAACAGTGCTCTAATACTAATACGAAACAATTGCACCACTAAGACTGGAGCTCTAGAACTGCAACATTACAACTGCAGCTGTACAGTTATAATACTAAAAATACAACAATACTAATTCCAAACTCAGTAACACTAATGCTACCACTCTAGTGCAATGACTGAAGCGCTGCCACTATGATCAAGGTAACTTTACAACTACAACTTCCACACCAACACAAAAATAGAACACTCTTACATCACAACAATTGTAAATATAAATGACTATAAATATAATGCAACAGCATAACAATCACAACCTTATGGTTCAATAACAACTCTTTAGTTGGCATACTACTACACCATAGTTCTGGGACTCCACAAAACCACCATATGCCATATCTAGAGCACTACAATTACAGAACAATACAAATACATCACTACAGTTACAGCCACAACACTAGAACCACATGAATGCAGTGCATCTGCAACACTGCAACCATAGCATAGCGCTACTACATTACTACAGTATGACAACTACAACACCACAACTGCAACACAACAGCAGCACTGAAACAACATTACAGTTCCTACAACTGCAACAGTCCAACTACAATTCAAAAACTAAATGGCACTACAATTTGATTGAAAAAAACTGGTGCTTCAGATATAGAACCTAATCACTATCATTAGAACTTCCAACCAACAACTGCAATTATAATGCAGCACCTATGTAACTGTAACACCAAGACCACAACAGTACAACCACATCAACATTACAACTTACAGCACTATACCAAAACTATACGAGATGGCGACAAAAACAGTAAGTAAAACACTGCAACAATTCGACTCCAAAAGCTAGACTACAACACTTGAAAAAGTAGTGGGCAACAGATTAAAAGAGCACAATAACTGTATTTTTGTTCTTGAAAGGGCTTCACATAGGTTGTGAGCAAAAGCATCCTGTAAGCTACTGCTGCAAAGCAAAAGCAAACACACCGTGCGGTGTTTGTGGGGTTGAAAACAATTTGACATTGCAGCAGCTGACAGAGATGCACCCTGCCATGACATGTAACAGGCATTAGTGTCTGGCCTTCTCATTGAGAAAGTTTCACTTTTCCTGTTCTCTGTCTTCACAGTATGTATATCTCATTCAGTGCCTTTTTGCTGGGAGTTCAGTGTTGAGTTTTAATATGTGCTGTTGTAGTTTCGTATGTCTTTATGTGCCTAATAGGAGTGTTACTCCGTGTGAGAAGTTAGCCTGGTATATGCTGCCCACTAATTAAAGTGGGCACCTTGCACTAGTCCAAACGACCCTTATGATGTATGAGGTCAAAGATAACCTTTAGAAAGCTATCCTAGTGGTAGCGGTGGAGAGCAGCCTTCAGGCTTAATCTTGAAGGAATATAAAGCAGCTTGTTTTACCAGATTATCACCTTTAGTATTAACTAAATGAAAGGAGAACCACACAGTAGTTATAAAAATATGTATTTATTTATATAACACTCTCTAGTATCCTCTACACAAGCATACAACACAAAGCACACAATACTTTAGCAAAGAAACAGTTGTAAGTAGCACAACACACAGTGGGCTCCAAGGGGAGACCAGACAATATACTAAAATAGTGGTATAAGAACCACGACTGGAGTCGAGACAGGGTCTAGAGCACGTAGAATCGCTATGACCCCAAGGAACCACCCAAGGTGAGTAGAAAGGGACCCCACGGAGGACGGGTGCAGTGTGCTAACACGACCGCGGGCTCCGTACAATTCTATGGGGAAGTTGCGGTTACAGTTTTAAAGTTTAAGGACCCTTCTCGGTGGACTTTGAGGGAACCCTTTGGAAGTTAAGAGGTTGGAGAGCCACCCCACCCATGGATACCGTAGTACCCGAGTTACCTATCCCAGGGGAGCCGGGTGCATAGGTCTGGAGTGGTGTCGGAAACCGCCGTCGTTTTCAATGGAGGGTTGCAAAGAAGAGCTGCTGCCAGGAAGGAAGAAAGTGTCCGTTGGAATCCAAGGGTGGATTTGTGATGGAAGGAACCTGAAAGCAGAGGGGACAGAATCTGGGTCACTTCAGGGTGACCAGGGGCTCAGTGAGCGAATGCCCACTGATGTCAGGTGCTTCAGGTGCGAAGAAGGGATGCTTGACTCTGCAGCCACGAGGACCAGGAGATGTTGACGACGACCAGGAGCCAGATGCGAGCTGTCCCACAAAGGATGTCGAGTGCTGAGGGGTCGGTGTCTGGCTGGAGCACCAACAAGCCTTGGCAAAAGCAACCCACGCAGGAAGGTCAAGCAGGTTACGGTGTGCACCAGCAAGGTCCAGGGGACTCACCAAGCAATGGGGAGTCAGGGCATGTCTGGAGCAACCAGGGAAGCCCAACAGAATTCAAGATGACCCTCAGGAGGACCCACAGGCCAAATGATCAGGAGTTGCGACGGGACCTCGAGCAAGATCACAAAGTACCAGCCCACGGAGCACTCGGTGCGAGGAGGCCGGAGATCTTTGGTGAAAATACTGCTCAGTGTTAGGACTATACGGAGTCCAATTCACAAGCTCGGGAATCGCCAACAAGCATATGCACTTGCAAAAGTACACGGTGCACTGGGGTTCGGGTTATGCGGTCCCCACGAGGGATACTGGCCTCAAACTCGGTGAGAGGGCAAATCGACCTCAAGGAACTTCGGAACCCACCTCCTGTGTTGCTGGAGCCTTCGGAGTCCGCAGGAGCTCAGGATCAGCAGACCGGTCAGTTGCGTTACGGTGCCTGCGAATGCAGGGGAGTGACTCCTTCACCCCAAGGGAGATTGTTCAGTTGTCCTTAGTGCACCACAGGTCCTGCACGGAGCCTGTATGGAGCAAGGGCACAGACAAAGCTTTGGACGGAGAGGGAGACGAAGTCGGGCCCAGTCGAAGTCCAAAGTGTCCAGACGGTCGAAGGTCAGTGGTTTCTTCTTGTAGAATCTTGTCCACGTAAAATCTAAAGTCTTACAGCCAGGTAAGCCCTTTTGTACCCACGGGAGAGTGTTGGACAGATTCAGGGGACCCTCCTAGGGGAGGGTCAGGACAGAGGGGAGGTTACTCCCATGTCCTTTGTCCAGTTTTGCGCCAGAGCAGGAGCCAATGGCTCCCAGAAGTGGTTTGAGCTGGACTATGCACAGGGACACCAAATGTGCCCCAGGTGCAGACTTTCAGGCACTTTGGAATTGCACCCACCCACCCAGCCCCAATACACTAAATCCTGTCTGGGAGGTGGTCACACCTCCCTGTGACAGGATGCCTATTGTGCTGCCTTCCTCTGCTCGAGCTTGGCTCAGCAGCAGGAGGTCAGAAATGTGTCTCTGGTCGGCAGCATCCATTTTGTGCTGACCGGGTCGAGAAGGCTGGCACCGGAAAGACCAGTGACCCCACGAAGCTCGCTTCAGAAGGGTGGAATCATACCCCCCACACCGGTTGCCGGTGTGGAGGCATGATTCCAAGGTGTTTGATACCAAACACGACATGTTTTGTTTCAGCCGTTTTCGAGATAGCATTTACCGCGAGGTTATAATGCACCTCTACCTATATGTCTGGCTGAGTCACAGACAACCCGGGAGAATGGTCTCTGAAGGCTGCAGAGGGGCTCTGCTCATGCAGGGGCACCCTCTCACGTAAAACCCAGCACCCTGCCTTCAGGATTGTTAAGGCCTGCTCTAGGGGTGACTTATAAGTTATAAGTGTAGTGACCTATAGATATAGTGAACCTATATCTAAAGTAAGTGGTGCAAGCACCAGCTTACACAGGCTGCAGTAGCAGACCTGTAGTTCCATTTTGCATGGCCTCTCACGGGTGGCATAATACATGCTTCAGCCCATGGGAGGCCTCTGGGGTACCTATGCCCTGGGTACATGGGTACCATATACTAGGGACTTATAAGGGTACCCCAGTATCCAATCTGGAGTGTACCAAAGTACATGGCATAACATTTTAAGGAGAAAGCAGATAGACTGGGGTCCTGATTAGCAGGATCCCAGTCAGACTAGTCAAAACAGTGTAACATCAAGCAAAAAGTGGGGGTAACCATAAGAAGCAGATCCTACTTTCCTACACAACCCCCCCCCCCCAAACGTAAGGAGATGAGACTACCCTTGCCCAGTTGAGGCTTCATGTTCTAAGTGGAAATATCTGGAGAGTCCATCTGCATTGGCATGGTTACTCCCAGGTCTATGTTCCACTGTATAGTCCATCCCCTGTAGGGAAATGGACCACCACAAAAGTTTGGGGTTTTCATCCTTCTTCTGTTTTAGCCATAAGAGGGGCTTATGGTCTGTCTGAACAATGAAGTGAGTTACAAAAAAACAAAGTAGGGGAGTGAAGAGGTAGCGTCCAAAGGAACACTAACGGTGGATACGTCCTCCTCTTACAAACAGTTAACAAAACATCAAGATCCACCACAAGGGTGATTATTCAATGAATGAAAAAAGGGCCGAACGCGTGTGGGGAGTGTGTTCCTACTTTTGGTAGGACATACATAGGAGTTGTTTAAATACCTCTCACACAAAAGTGCTCTTGGTGTCATGCTTCATCATTAGGGTCTTCCCATCCCACTGTGGGATGGGGCATGCTGCGACCTACGCGGGAGCACTATGCCAAAAAGTACTATGTGTGGTGTGAGGGTAGTGAGAGGAAGGGTCAGAGTGAATGTAGAGTGAGTTAGAGGACCTGGCCTCGTAGACTTAAGACAATTTAATAGGTCATTGAGGCTGGACCTGTTGAAATGGTGGTTCGGAAATATCTCGCATATAATGTGCAGATATTCCTAAAAGTCAACATGCTTGAAGCTCAAGGCTCTTCATCAGGACTGAAAAGATCTCTTCAGTGCTCACTATGTTGTATAAGAATTGTGGAGGTATACTATATACAAAAGTGAAAAGTGCAAAGAATCATGCACCTCATACAGTACCTAATTGTACTTCTAAAGTGTTAATTATGTATTGCCTCGCTACGAACAGCTCACCCGCGGCTCCGAAGTGTGTCGGAGCCGCGGGTGAGCTGTTCGTAGCGAGGCAATGTCTAGCAGCACTATTTAGTGGCGACTCTCTCCCTCACTCGTTCCAGAGGCTCATGGGGCAATATTCCCATCCATACATAATTAACACTTTAGAATTACAATTAGGTACTGTATGAAGTGCATGATTCTTTGCACTTTTCACTTTTTGTATATAGTATACCTCCACAATTCTTATACAACATAGTGAGCACTGAAGGGATCTTTTCAGTCCTGATGAAGAAGCCTTGAGCTTCAAACATGTTGACTTTTTAGGAATATCTGCACATTATATGCAAGATATTTCCGAACCACCATTTTAACAGGTCCAGCCTCAATGACCTATTAAATTGTCTTAAGTCTACGAGGCCAGGTCCTTTTTAACCTCACTCCTTACATTCACTCCTGACCCTTCCTCTCACCACACATAGTACTTTTTTAGCATAGTGCTCCCGCGTAGTCGCAGGTCGCAGCACGCCCCATCCCACAGCGGGATGGGAAGACCCCAATGATGAAGCATGACACCAAGGGCCCTTTTGGTGTGTGAGGGGTATTTAAACAACTCCTGTGTATGTCCTACCAATGAAGTGAGTGCCAAACAAGTATGGCCTCAGCTTCTTCAGAGCCCAAACCACAGCAAAGGCTTCCCTCTCAATGGCTGACCAACGTTTCTCTCTGGGGGTCAACCTTCTGCTAATAAAAGCTACTGGTTGATCCTGACCCTCTGCATTAAGTTGTGACAACTACCCCCAACTCTGATGCATCTGTTTGGACAATGAATTGTTTGGAATAGTCAGGAATATGCAGAATGGGAGCAGTGCACATGGCCTGCTTGAGATCATCAAATGCCTTCTGACAGCTAACTGTCCACTGAACTTTCTTGGGCATTCTTTTGGATGTCAGATCATTCAAGGGAGTCACTATGGACCCATATCCCTTGACAAATCTTCTGTAGTACCCAGTCAGGCCCAAGAAAGCTCTGACCTGAGTCTGGGTAGTGGGAGCAACCCAGTCCATGATGGTCTGGATTTTGCTCTGCAATGGTTGAACCTGGCCTCCACCCACAAGGTGGCCCAGGTACACAACCTTACTCTGCCCTATCTAGCACTTGGTGGCCTTGATAGTGAGACCTGCTTTCTGCAGAGCCTCCAAAACACTCTTCAGGTGGACCAGGTGATCCTCCCAGGTGGAGCTAAAGACAGCTATATCATCAAGATATGCTGCACTATAGGCTTCCAGGCCTGTAAGGACTTTGTTCACCAACCTTTGGAATGTGGCAGGTGCATTCTTCAAACCAAAGGGCATCACAATAAATTGATAATGCCCACTAGGGGTTGAAAATGCTGTTTTTGGTTTGGCATCTTCAGCTAGTCTGATTTGCCAATATCCAGCTGTGAGGTCAAATGTGCTCAAGAACTTGGCTGAGGCCATAGTGTCTAGGAATAGGGTGAGCATCAGTCCTAGTGACTGCATTGAGCCCCCTGTAGTCCACACACAACCTCATTTCTCTCTTACCACCCTGGGTATGAGGCTTGAATACCAGGACCACTGGACTAGCCCAAGGGCTATCTGAGGGTTCTCCCTCACCAAAGACCCCACCACTGCCAAACTCAACTTCCAGAAAGGAATGCAAGACGTCGCAGTCTGGATGACCGACAGCTGCCTGAAGCTCAACGCCGAGAAGACAGAAGTCCTCGTCCTCGGTACCACCCCTTCTGCATGGGACAGCACCTGGTGGCCGACCGCCCTCGGAAGCCCACCTACCCCCTCAGACCACGCCAAGAACCTCGGCAGCGTACTCGACTCATCACTCACCATGAACCGACAGGTCAACGCCGTCACCTCCAGCTGCTTCAACACCCTCCGCATCCTCCGCAAGACCTTCAAGTGGATCCCACCTGAGTCAAGGAAGACAGTCACCCACGCACTCATCACCAGCAGACTGGACTATGGAAACGCACTCTACGCCGGCATCAACAAGTCCCTACTCCGCAAACTCCAGACAATACAGAACACTGCCGCCAGACTCGTCCTCGGCATCCCCCGACACGAACACATCAGCCAACACCTACGAAGTCTCCACTGGCTCCCCGTGGAGAAAAGAGTCACTTTCAAAATCCTCACTCATGCCTACAAATGCCTACACAACAACGGACCCAAATACCTCAACGACAGAATCAACTTCCACGTACCCAAAAGAAACCTCCGATCTTCCAACCTCGCACTGGCCGAAACCCCGCGCATCCACAGAGCCAGAGCAGGCGGAAGATCCTTCTCTCACATTGCAGCCAAGACCTGGAACAAGTTACCGGCAGACATCAGACGCGCCCCCTCCCTGAACACCTTCAGGAAGATCCTCAAGACCTGGCTCTTCGGCTAAACAGATATGCGGACCCCCCCTCAGCGCCTTGAGACCCTCACGGGTGAGTAGCGGCTTACAATTCCATGATTGATTGATTGAATCACTCCCAATTCCAGCATCTTTTGAAACTCAGTCCTGATGCAATCTCGGACATTGTCAGGCTGCCTGTAGATTTTATTCTTAACAGGTAAGCTCTCCCCTGCGTCCACTTTATGGGTACACCAGGTGGTCTGACTAGGAGTCAGAGAAAACATATGCCTATACTGATTGAGGACCTTCCTGCAATCAGTCTGCTGTTGCTCAGTGAGGCTGCCTGCCAAGGCTACACCATCTACTGAACCATCATCAGGGTTCTGTGAGAGGAGATCAGGGAGTGGGTCACTCTCTTCCTCCTGTCCCTAATCAGTAGCCATGAGCAAGCCCATGACTGCCCTGTCCACATAGGGTTTGAGCCTGTTTACATGGAGCACCCTGTGGGGGCTCCTGGGAGTTCCAAGGTCTACCAAGTAGGTGACCTCTCCCTTTTGCTCAAGGATAGTATGGGGTCCACTCCACTTGTCTTGGAGAGCTGCTGGGGCCACAGGCTCTGACACCCATACCTTCTGTCCTGGCTGATAAACAGTCAGTACAGCCTTTTGGTCATGCCAAGCTTTTTGTAGTTCTTGACTTGCCTCCAGGTTTTTACTGGCCTTCTTCATGTACTCAGCCATCCTGGAGCGGAGACCAAGTACATAGTCCACTATGTCTTGCTTAGGAGGTTTGAGAGGTAACTCCCATCGCTCCTTCACCAAACACAAGGGACCCCTAACTGGATGCCCAAACAAAAGTTCAAAAGGGCTGTAGCCAACCCCCTTTTGTGGGACCTCTCTGTAGGCAAAGAGAAGGCAGGGCAACAGGACATCCCATTTTCGCCTAAGCTTTTCTGGGAGACCTATGATCATGCCCTTGAGGGTTTTGTTGAACCTTTCAACTAACCCATTGCATTGTAGGTGATAGGGTGTGGTAAATTTGTAATTTACTCCACACTCCTTCCAAATTGCAGTGACGTAACTAGACATGAAGTTTGCACCTCTGTCAGTTAAGACCTCCCTAGGAAAACCCACCCTGGAAAAGATTCCCAGGAGGGCCCTTGCCACCACAGGAGCTGTGGTGGTTCTAAGGGGTATTGCTTCTGGATACCTAGTGGCATGGTCCACCACCACTAGAATGTAACTGTGCCCAGATGCAGTAGGAGGGTTCATGGGACCAATTATGTCAATCCCAACCCTCTCAAAGGGAACCCCCACCACAGGTAGTGGTATGAGGGGGTCTTTGTGGTACCACCTGACTTACCACTGGCTTGACAGGTGAAACAGGAGCGACAAAACTCCTTGGTGTCTTCTGACATGTGAGGCCAGTGAAAGTGAGGGACAAGCCTGTCCCAAGTCTTGCTTTGGCCTAAGTGTCCTGCTAAAGGGATATCATGTGCCAGTGTCAGTAAGAAGCCCCTAAACTTCAGAGGTATGACCAACCTCCTGGTGGCACAAGGCTTGGGGTCTCTACCCTCTGAGTAAAGGAGTCCTTCATCCCAGTAGATCCTGTGGGACCCACTGGCACTCCCAGCAGCCTCAGCAGCAGCCTGCTGTCTGAGGGGTTCAAGAGAGGGGCAGCTTTGCTGCTCCTGGCTCAGATCTGCCCTGGAAGAGCCCCCTGTCCCCAAGAACTCAACCTGGTCAGGTTCAAGTTCCTCTGAGACAGTTCCATCACAGGGACTGGGATCATCTCCCTCAAGAGACTGACCCTCTTCCTGAGCCTGGGGGGAAGACACAGCCTTACCCCTCCTGCTCCTTCTCTTAGAAGGCACCTGGTCCATATTTTCAGGATCCAGGGCCTGTTCAGTGGATTTCAGTTTGGCCTGTGACCTGGTCACAGAAAACACATCTGCAGAGATGCCCAACATTGCTGCATGTGTCTTGAGTTCCACTTCAGCCCAGGCTGAAGTTTCCAAATCATTGCCCAACAAGCATTCCACAGGGAGGTCTGAGCTAACCACAACCTTATTAGGGCCAGTTACCCCTCCTCAGCGGAAACTAACAACTGCCAAGGAATGGTCTGTCCTGACATTGTTAGCATTGGTCACTTGGTACATCTCACCAAGTACGATCTGGTCAGGGCCCACAAGATCTTTTGTCACCATAGTGACACTTGCACCTGTGTCCCTGTATGCCATGGCCTCCTTACCATTGATCAAAGGCTGTTGTCTGTATTTGCCCAGGTTACTGGGACTGACAAATAAGGTGGCAACATCTATGCCACCATCACAGACAAGCACAGCCTGAGCTGGAGTTCTGACTAGGCCAGAACCCATCTCAGAGCCCAAGGTTAACCCTACTAATCCCTTGTTCCCTGTACCACCACCTGTACTAGTGCTAGGGGGCCCAGTTGCCTTAGGGGCAGTGGTGGTAGGAGGATTTTCCTTGGCTTTTGGACAATCAGCATCTTTTGTCCAATGGGTCTTTACCTTACAAAAGTAACACCAAGGTTTTCTCTTGCCTTTTCCCTTGTTGGATTGTGACTCCCCCCCCAGATGCAGGTTTTGGGGCCCTGATGAAGACTTTAGATCTTTACCCTTGTCCCCACCCTTATCTTGAGTTTTAGAGTCTCGCTTCTTCTGATCACCACCAGAGGTCTGGGTTTTCTGCTTCACCCTGGTTCTGACCCACTTATCTGCCTTCTTTCCCAATTCTTGGGGAGAAGTCAGATCAAAGTCAACCAGGTAATGATGCAACAACTGATTTTGGCAATTATTAAGGATCTGCTCCCTCATAATCAAATTGTACAATCCCTTGAAATCATTCACTTTGCTGCAAAGCAACCAGCCATCCAGAGCCTTAATAGCACAATCTACAAAGTCTACCCAGTCCTGAGTCTGTGCTTTCTGGGTGTCTCTGAACTTAATCCTATACTGTTCAGTGGTTAACCCAAACCCATCAATGAGAGCACTCTTCAGTACTGAGTAATTGTCAGCATCCTATTCTCTCACAGTGAGGAGCTTATCTCTATCTTTGTCAGCAAAGGAGAGCCACAAGATAGCTGCCCACTGCTCTTGAGGGACCCTCTGTACTTTACAAGCCCTCTCTAAAGCAGTTATCCATTTGTGGATGTCATCCCCACCATGGTAGGGAGGGACTATCTTGCTCAGGTTCCTATTGTCAAAAGAATGTTCCTTAACTCTAGGGACACTGTTGCTGCCGCCATGGGACTCTAGTCCCAATTTCTTTCTAGCTCTCTGGACTTCCAGGGATTCCTTGTCTAGGGTCAACTGCTCTTGCCTGAGCCTAAACCTAGCTTTCTCAAGTTCAAGCAGTTGATACTCCCTGTCTAAGGAATGGTCCCTCTTGCTAGATACAGAGGTCCCTACAGACTGTCCTGAGTGATGTGACTCTGCAGAGGGAGATCTAGATCTCCTTGGTAAACTCTGCACTCTTCCAGGAGGAGTAAAGAGAGGGCCATTGGGGCCTTCTCCGCCCTCTTCCTGAAGATCTGTGTTGTCCAGGTGGGAATCATCTTGATCCTCCTGGCCAGGGTTTGAGTCTAGGTCATAAAAGGTTTCACCTCCTGACCTGTCTTCATTCCCTGCCCCACCCACTCTTTCTACCTCATCTGACCCAGGGGTCTTTCTAAGGCCATCTAAGAGTAACACCTCAATGAGGCGTTGGGTGTTGGCATTTCTCCCTGTCTTCAGCTTTCTAGAAACCCACATGGCTTTCAATTCCTGGAAAATAAACTCATTCTACCTAGAAGGCAGAGAGCCACTGGCTTCTCCTTTAGAAGACATACTAAGTGTGGTGTGGTGTATGCACCTACCTAACCTAGTGGGAACTAAACTCTCTTAGGTTGGAGAAAGGGTGTGCTAGACCCTTGACTACCCAACCCTAAGTTCAGTAGAACTTACTTATTCTAAGCTGGTATTATATGTACCTAGTACTTAGTGGTTTTCAATAAATCAATACAAAGATTTATCTGGTAAAACAATGCAGGCTTGAATCCCAACCGCTGCACACCAATGTGGAGAAGTTGGCCTGGTATATGCTGTCCACTAATTAAAGTGGGCACCTTGCACCAGTCCAAACGACCCTTATGATGTATGAGGTCAAAGATAACCTTTAGAAAGCTATCCTAGTGGTAGCTGTGGAGAGCAGCCTTCGGGCTTAGTCTTGAAGGAATGTTAAGCAGCTTGTTTTACCAGATTATCACCTTTAGTATTAACTAAATGAAAGGAGAACCACACAGTAGTTATAAAAATATGTATTTATTTATATAACACTCTCTAGTATCCTCTACACGAGGATACAATACAAAGCACACAATACTTTAGCAAAGAAACAGTTGTAAGTAGCACAATACACAGTGGGCTCCAGGGGGAGACCAGACCATATACTAAAATAGTGGTATAAGAACCATGACTAGAGTCGAGACAGGGTCTAAAGCACGTAGAATCGCTATGACCCCAAGGAACCACCCAAGGTGAGTAGAAAGGGACCCCACGGAGGACGGGTGCAGTGTGCTAACACGACCGCAGGCTCCGTACAATTCTATGGGGAAGTCGCGGTTACAGTTTTAAAGTTTAAGGACCCTTCTCGGTGGACTTCGAGGAAACCCTTTGGAACTTAAGAGGTTGGAGAGCCACCCCACCCGTGGATACCATAGTACCCGAGTTACCTATCCCAGGGGAGCCGGGTGCATAGGTCTGGAGTGGGGTCGGAAACCGCCGTCGTTTTCAATGGAGGGTTGCAGAGAAGAGCTGCTGCCGGGAAGGAAGAAAATGTCCGTTGGAATCCAAGGGTAGATTCGTGATGGAAGGAACCTGAAAGCAGAGGGGACAGAGTCTGGGTCACTTCAGGGTGACCAGGGGCTCAGTGAACGAATGCCCACCGATGTTGGGTGCTTCAGGTGCGAAGAAGGATGCTTGACTCTGCAGCCACGAGGACCAGGAGACGTCGACGACAACCAGGAGCCAGATGCGAGCTGTCCCACAAAGGATGCCGAGTGCTGAGGGGTCGGTGTCCGGCTGGAGCACCAACAAGCCTTGGCAAAAGCAACCCACACAGGAAGGTCAAGCAGGTTACGGTGTGGACCAGCAAGGTCCAGGGGACTCACCAAGCAATGGAGAGTCAGGGCACGTCTGGAGCTACCAGGGATGCCCAACAGAATTCAAGATGACCCTCAGGAGGACCCACAGGCCGAATGACCAGGAGTCGCGAGGGGACCTCAAGCAAGATCACAAAGTACCAGCCCACGGAGCACTCGGTGCAAGGAGGCTGGAGTTCTTTGAGGGAAATACTGCTCAGGGTCAGGACTACACGGAGTCCAATGCACAAGCTTGGAAATTGCCAACAAGCATATGCACTTGCAAAAGTACACGGTGCACAGGGGTTCGAGTTATGCGGTTCCCACGAGGGATACTGACCTCAAACTTGGTGAGAGGGCAGCTCGACCTCAAGGAACTTCGGAACCCACCTCCTGTGTTGCTGGAGCCTTCGGAGTCCGCAGGAGCTCAGGATCAACAGACCAGTCAGTTGGGTTACGGTGCCTGCGAATGCAGGGGAGTGACTCCTTCACCCCAAGGGAGATTGTTCAGTTGTCCTTAGTGCACCACAGGTCCTCCACGGAGCCTGTATGGAGCAAGGGCACAGACAAAGCTTTGGACAGAGAGGGAGACGAAGTCGGGCCCAGTCGAAGTCCAGAGTGTCCAGACGGTCGAAGGTCAGTGGTTTCTTCTTGTAGAATCTTGTCCACGTAAAATCTAAAGTCTTACAGCCAGGTAAGCCCTTTTGTACCCACGGGAGAGTGTTGGACAGATTCAGGGGACCCTCCTAGGGGAGGGCAGGACAAAGGGGAGGTTACTCCCATGTCCTTTGTCCAGTTTCGCGCCAGAGCAGGAGCCAACGGCTCCCAGAACTGGTTTGAGCTGGACTATGCACAGGGACACCAAATGTGCCCCAGGTGCAGACTTTCAGGCACTTTGGAATTGCACCCACCCAGCCCCAATACACTAAATCCTGTCTGGGAGGTGGTCACACCTCCCTGTGACAGGATGCCTATTGTGCTACCTTCTTCTGCTCGAGCTTGGCTCAGCAGCAGGAGGGCAGAAATGTGTCTA
Source organism: Calotriton arnoldi (assembly GCA_963921515.1). Taxonomy (NCBI): domain Eukaryota; kingdom Metazoa; phylum Chordata; class Amphibia; order Caudata; family Salamandridae; genus Calotriton; species Calotriton arnoldi. The sequence goes on along the minus strand of CAWUFW010000413.1, from coordinate 3,547,824 downwards.
TGGTCGGCTGCAACCATTTTGTGCTGGTCAGGTTGAGAAGGCTGGCACCGGAAAGACCAGTGATCCCACGAAGCTCTCTTCAGAAGGGTGGAATCATACCTCCCACACCGGTTACCGGTGTGGAGGTATGATTCCAAGGTGTTTGATACCAAACACGACATGTTTTGTTTCAGCCGTTTTCGAGATTGCATTTACAGCGAGGTTATAATGCACCCCTACCTATATGTCTGGCTGAGTCACAGACAACCCGGGAGAATGGTCTCCAAATGCTGCAGAGGGGCTCTGCTCATGCAGGGGCACCCTCTCACGTAAAACCCAGCACCCTGCCTTCAGGATTGTTAAGGCCTGCTATAGGGGTGACTTATAAGTTTTAAGTGTAGTGACCTATAGCTATAGTGAACCTATATCTAAAGTAAGTGGTACAAGCACCAGCTTACACAGGCTGCAGTAGCAGACCTGTAGGTCCATTTTGCATGGCCTCTCATGGGTGGCATAATACATGCTTCAGCCCATGGGAGGCCTCTGGGGTACCTATGCCCTGGGTACATGGGTACCATATACTAGGGACTTATAAGGGTACCCCAGTATCCAATCTGGAGTGTACAAAAAGTACATGGCATAACATTTTAAGGAGAAAGCAGATAGACTGGGTTCCTGATTAGCAGGATCCCAGTCAGACTAGTCAAAACAGTGTAACTTCAAGCAAAAAGTGGGGGTAACCATAAGAAGCAGATCCTACTTTCCTACACTCCGTGACTGCAAAATTTCAAGTATGTGTGCTGTGTGGGTAGATAAGTGCCTATATGTTGTATGTCACCATGTGCAGGCACTATAAAAAAAGCTATTGGCGAAACTTGTGATTGTCTCTTTACATGTGATAACAATGAAGTAAATCGATATTGACATCCTCTCGAGCAGGCCTCATTTATTCCACTAGCCTCTTCAAGTGAACATAGTGCCCAGAGGCGATTAGGACATAGCCACATAACCCATCAACCTGTTATAGACCACGTGTGACTATCACTTCTGCTTAGAAACCTGTGGGATCTTCAGAGTGAGACGCAAAGGCCCAGCCGGCCTGAACCTCGACTCTTACTAATAAGGAGAGACAGTGCTTTCATTTTGAGCGCTTCCCCATAGACACAGATGAGTTCTGACAGAGCCAGAGTAATTGACCGTAGACATTTAACAAGAGAAGAACCCTGTGGCCATTGCACTAAACATCTTGATTGGCTGCTGCCCTGCGCCGGCTGCATTTCCAAGTGCTCTTCACTCAAGCCATTCGAAGTCGTGACGAAGACAATCACCAGCGCAAGCTGCACTATCTGTCGGGCTGAAGACAGCCGGCACAACCACACATCAACTAGGTAGAATCAGAGACCTAAACATTTGATAAAGAGGACATTGCCAGCATATCTGTAACAGTAGCCAAGAAATATATTCATAACAGACAAAGATTGAGCGTGTTACTGTAGGATTCAGTTCTATAGCATTATAACCCACTGCTAGGAACTATACTGGTTGTTAAATACCCTATCCTTGTATTATAGACTCCAGCCGCAGGAAGGTAAGACAACTCAGAGCGCCTGACAGGCCACGTCTGGTCTAATTTTGGAGTCGTTTACAATGGCATAGCTCCAGTCATTGAAGTTACGTGTAAAAAGCGATAGAACACTAATAATTGATTATTGGACCTCAACCGTGATCGTCTTCTGGCTAGTAACTTTAACATCTATAATTTTTTTTTTAAATACAGTTTTTATGGGATTCACAAAAATTCTAGAGCATACAGACCTCAATATATAAAACTGTTGTTTTCTGTTCATGCGCCTAACCCTAAATTAATACTTTTTTTTAGGCTATTAGAAAATGTATAGACCCTTTGTTTTGTTTTGTTTTCTTTTTTTTTTAACGTGTCAGAAGTTGCCCACACTTGTTAAATTGTCTTATCCTTTCGTAGATGCACACCAGAACATGCTTGAGGGCACATTGGGCCAAGACCTGATTGGGTGTTGGTGCAGTTCATACAGGGGAAACTAACAACCTTACTCCACCAAATAGGTGTACAGGGTTTTGGAACCAGACATTTCAGGCTCCATAGGGTGATGAAGATGATGCAAAAGCACTTTACGTGTATTTTCTTTTTTGTCTTACTAGAAATTTTTATATCTGGAAGAGAAACATCTTTCTCCACATCTTTGGAAAATATTGGGTTATTTGTGTGTTTTTACCTCTGTTTGCACACTTACAACAGCATTTATGGCCCTAAATGTCAGTGTGCAAATTGGGAGCTAAAATCATTGGGAATGTTGATGAACAGTTAGGACTTTGTAGGTTTTCCCGGCATTCACAATAGCCACACTCTAGTACCTCTCCTGGATCACCATGGTCCAGGCGAGAAGTAATCACTGAGCATACCAAAAATGGAGAAACAGACAGCAGAGACCTGGCTGATTTGAAAAGAAAATGTAAGGTTATTGTCAAATATGAAGCCTAGATTCGGATCACTAGTAGAAGGGGTCAGGGTAGAAATGTTGAAATATTATATGCGATTAAATCCACTCAATGGGTAGGGAGAGAGTATTCAAGATGGACTTTCCTGATAAGCCTGGAAAGACCTACAAAATGGAGAATTGTGGAAATTACCCAAATACTCTTTGACTTCTTCCTATCCTAAAATGGTCATAAGGTTTGATTTACTACTGCCAAGAGCAGGAGTGAATATTTTTCCATCGTGGGAAGGGGAAGACAGTACCTCCAAAATTTCTCGGAGAATAGGATAAGTGGTTTTCTACTTGGAAAAGTATTTACTGACGTGTATCCGACGGTTCAGGATACACTTTTGGAAAAGTTGAATGCCAATTAAGCTTCCACGTTGTGAGGTGGTTTTTAGGTCTCGCCTGAGCCAGCGCATGCGCTGCTCTGGCGAGAGTTTTAGTAAGCGGGTTTTGGAAGTGCAAACAGCAGTTTGCTGGCGACCAGCTTGCGTTCACGCGAGCGTGGACGCGCGATCAGGCGCCATATGGCTTCCCTCGCGCCATCTGGCTTCCCTCGCGATTACTTTCGAGGCCGTGTCAGTTTCACGGCCGCGCGGCCATTGCTTGTTAATGACGTCTCCCGACTCCTTAAAAACTTGAGTTCTCCAGGAGCTATTGTAGCTCCGGGGGTTTGGAGTTGATTGTTGTTTCCTGATAATGACGACACTTAGCTGTATAAAAAATATTTCCATGCTCTGGTGACTTATTTTTGAGTGTTTTGGGAATCGGTGTACGAAATGTGCAAAGCTTCGTATAGGGTCGGACTCAGTCAAAAAAACTGGCACGCAGGAGCGCCTGCACTGGCAGCAGCAAATGTCTTGTAATGGGGATCACTGACCCATGCGGGCCTGGCACACCAGGTGAAAGGTGAATCTCAGCACAAAGACCGTCTGGCATTGCCCTATTGCAAGATGCGTCAGCCCAAATCTGGTCAGAAAACGTACAAAGTATCCATCATGCAGCGTTCAGGTCATTACCAACGGAGGGCGCGAGATGGGGGATTATTTTTTTGCATGAAGCAGTAAAAAGATGTTGCAGTTGTCTTGGAGAGAACACCTTAATAGAGAATTAGGAAGCTGTGCTGTGAGTTTGTTCAGCAGCGAGTGCAACGTTCAGTAGTGTATTTTATTTTTGAATACACTACTTTAAAATCTCATGTCTACGGCACAGCGTTCCACCGCTTTTACGTACCGACTTATCCATGTGCTCTGTTGTGCCAAACATACAAATTAGAATTAAATCACTTATCAAATTACTGCCGGAGTTATGTATAGTAGCCCTCAGTGGGCACAGTGACACCCACAAAATGGCTGATGGAAGTGGGAGCCTGGGAAGCACAGGACCCGAGACTTGGTACGAATATCCTTGCTACAGATTAATGTATTCGCCTTTTCGAGCTCGAAGTCGATCGTGGTTGTGAGTGTCTCTTACCTACAGTTCCTACATTATAAATAACATCTCGTTCTACCCTAAGAACTGTCTGCATCGAAATGTCTTTCGCTATCAGATTTTACCTCCTCGTGTGCAGCGAGAAAGATAAAAGGCCCGTTCCCGTCACTCGACACAACCCCTCCCCCGTGGCAAGCCCATCTGTCTGCCTGAGAGTCCAGGGCCAGAATGGGTAATTCGTTTTTTGCGCTGGGCTGCCATTACGTGGTGTAATGTGTTTGTCATTTCCCTTTCTGAACGGAGTTTGTCATAATTGTGTTTACAAATGAGAGCCCGTGATAGGAATACGTTGAGAAAATCATACGGATTATTTTTAAAACGGAAAACGCTACCTGTAAATGTCATTTTGTCATAGCTGGAAGGTTTCATTTACCCTTAGGTTGAAAACAATTCCATGCTCACAATAGCAAAACTAGAAACATCAGATACGATACCAGTCTGAAAATGCAAATGTTAAAGTGCAGTGGGGTCAAACGTCCTCCACCTGTACCTACCACTTGTAAATCACCTGTGTGCAGGGCACAAGTCCTAAACAAGCATTGGCATAGCCAATAGGTCTCGCTTTTGGGACCTTATTAGTATTTAGTTATGCAGCACAATATCCTTGGTGCAACAACATCAACTGTTGCATGGGTAAACACTTATAAGGTCCCAAAAGCGAGACCTATTGGCTATGCCAATGCTTGTTGATTAAGGCTTCCAATTCTTCATTTTTATTAATTGTTACACACATATAAAGGCAAAAAAGGCCTCTGTCTTTATTTTTAAATCTGAAAAATGCAGAAAATAGGTTGCTTTCAGTGATTCTGAAGACTGCCAATCATGATTGCAGAGACATTATCTATGCAGATCAACATGAAGGGCTGAGTGTCCAAGTGAACCTAAAATAGCTGGAGTTGTGCACACTTTTCACCTAAATGGTAATGGTTTCATTAGACTAGAGTGTTGCATTAAATATGGCTGCCTGCAGAGCTAAAACCAGTCAGGCAGCCCGGTTTGATTTTACATCTAATGGTTAAATAAATGTGGAAATAGACAAGTTGCAGAATCGTTATTTCACAAATCACAAAATAAATATGGATAAACGTAGATAAAATGAGCAAAACATTAATATGAATAAATAAAAACAGAAATGCCCAAATAATAAATTCAGTAAAACTGGGAGCCCTTTTCAAGATGCACATTAATTTTAATTTTCAATTTGAAATTCAGATTTCCCCAATTATAGGGAAACAGGAAAACTGAAATCTTGACAGCTTGTGTGTGTGTGTGCACCCATTTGAGATGTCTCCCGGCTGGCCTTTTATCTCTCTTTCTGCTATTTCTCTCTTTGGCTTCCCTTTTCTCCCCCACCTCCACCTTCTATTGCAAATTTGCATGAGACGCTTTTTGCATATTTATTTTGAATATTAAATTTGGGGCCGCACTTAGCATTGCCACCTTTCTTAGAAAAAAGCACACCGGCCAATTGTTTACATTTTGCTATTCTGGAACAGCCAAAAGCTGATAGGAGAAAGAGAATTTGTGGAAAATTGTTAGGCTTATTTCTATAACCTGGCATTTATCCCTCTGTTTGCTCTAATAATCATTCTAGAATGATTTAGACAGCTCTCAAATGATTTTTAACAGATTTCTTTATGTGTTTGCTGTTTTAGGTTTATGTTTCAGAAGGGAAAATACCAGATTTTGCTACTTTTCCAAATATTTTTACTGGTGTGGACTTAAAAGTACAGGCCAGGCCAGTACTAAGACAGCCTAATACTGAGACAGTGCTTCGCAACATGACACAGGTGGGGCCAGGGTATGTTCCTTGTGATGACCAGCATGAGAAAGAAGCATTTCCTTCCAGAATATGTTCAGGTGGGTGGAGCCTACCGGGCGTGGGCACCTTGGATTCTGGGAAAATGGGAGGTGCTGCATTTTAACTGGCCACATGACAGGATGTCACCTATAGTGTGGGGGAAGGGCAGTGAGAATCATTCCCTCATCTCTCTGCTTTGCCCAGGAAATGAACATAAGGTAGTACCTGATCCGGTCATAAATGATGCTGCCCTGCCTCTCCTGAACTCCGATCACTTGTGAAGAAAAAACATAAAGCAACTTATGTGCAGTAAAGCATTTTAAATAAGACAAGTGTTTTTAAAGTACCTTTCTAATTGTATTCAAGAGACAAGCACCACCAGTTTCCTTGAGGTGTTCAAAGAGAACATTTGCAATGTTCAGCTTATCCTAGGTTTCCAAATGTATCATTTGAGACAAGTATTGTAATGTATTGCAACATTCATGCTTGATGACCGCAAGGTGCAGGTATTGTGTTATGGGATGCAGCGCTTAGCCGTATGATAAATGAAAAAGTGTGAAAAAGAGGCACTCAGCTTATTGTTTTCAGTAAGTTTGCAAGTTAGAGCAGCTCTGCAGGTCCCTTTATGGTGTTTCTGTGTTTATATTCCACTTAGCTGGTTACTGCACTGGGTTGTCCAATCTGAGATACTTTGTTTAAAGTTTATGGTCTTGAGCAGGCTTAGGTAAAGGGAGAAATGGTGTCAAGATCTGCGGTGATGTACTTTGTTAATATCATCCCAAATTTGATTGTCATTGTGAGATATCAAGAAACTAGATGCGACCGGAAAAGATGGACTAAATTAGTGCTCTATTGGTCGGCAACATGGGGAATGATCTCTTTAGTTACTCCACACCTGTTCAGTTGGTGATGGTTGTTATTTATTGCTGTGGACTGGTGCAGCACTGAGTGGTGGACACGGCCTTTACCAGTTTTGGCTTTTGTGACTGTAAGAGTGTCAAGCAGTGAATAGGAATTATTGTGCAGCCTGAATGAGCTACAATCAACTGCCCGACCACTGAGTGTTATGCTATTAGCATTAGTGTGGGTTGTATATTGTATTGCATGGTAATTGTATTGATATTCCACTTACTACCCCTGACGAGGTGCTGTAGTGCTTTACACCAGGCAGGACGCTTTTCCAGATCCCGGGGTTCATGCAGCCGCAGCCCGTGCGGGTAAGAGCGGTGGGGCTGTGTGGGGAGGGATTTCGACAGACGACGATGAGGGAAAATTAATTATTTATTTCATTTTCCCTCGTGGTTGTCTGTCGGATCCCCCCCCAACCCTGCCCCACCACTCTTACCTGCAGGGGCCGCAGCTGGGTTCATGTTTTTTTATTTGGCATTGTTGGTTTTTGGGATTAGTGTTGTTCTCTTCAGGAAACCATTTCATGCGTCTACTCCAGATTCTATGTGGTAGATTAATTTGGCAGGAATTAGGTAGGATCTTTAGTGCGAGAGGGGGTATGTGAATTCATGCATTTGTTGGCTGTATTAATAGGTGAGCTACAGGAGAGTAGGTATTGTTAAGTTGCAGGGGTATGACTTTTAAAGGAGATTTTGTGATCCTTCAAATGAGGCATGGGATATTTGCAGAGATACAATAATAGGGATTAAGGCGAACATGCATGTGATGTAGAGGAGGTTGTGCTCAGTGAGAGGAGGCAAACGGGATGGAAAGGAAGGAGAGAAACATTCTAAAGAAAAAGGAAAGTCGACAATCAGACGTTTTAATTCAAGGACAATTTTCATGCAATTTTTTACTAATATTGTGGAGCCTTTTTGAGATAGTATGCAAAACTTTAGAAAGAAACAACATTATTTGCATGTGCTGCAATATCTCTGTAGGCCATGAGACCTCAATCATGCACACACACCACCACCACCACCCACGGGTAACTAGAATTAAAAGAAATATGGTTTCATTTTCCCATACAATCCGGTGGAAGAAAAAAGCAATAACAGGAATGTTGTATTTTAAATGTTTGTGCTACAGATGCTCCTTTCATTTCCCTCTGATGATCAGATGAAGGAGAACAGGGTCTGAGTTAGTGAATTTGTGTAAAGTAATGCTTTTCAAGGAAGATGGCACTGGGGCTGGCTCTAGTCTGGTGCATCAACAACATAGGCACAATGGAGTGTAAGATCTTGCATCTGGCTATCCTTCAGCCTTCCTGCAGCAGTAATCAGACACACAAAAGGAAAGGCCCTGACTAGAGACTTCCTCACCTGAGCAATTTAAACCACAGTTCCACCCCTCACACTTAGCATCTACCAAACCTGCAGTGCTCAGGAAAACAAGTAATCAGCAGCAACTTCCTAACACGGCCCACATTGAATTTCTAAGGGGGGATTTGTCTCCATTCTTTCTCATTTCAGTGTTTGGTCTCCACCCTCAAGTCATAGGAATTCATGCAATACAGTTCCACAGTCTGGAGAGGTGATTGCAGAAACTTGTGTCTAAATTCTGCAGAAAGCCCAGCATTTCCTTGTCAGGGTATGCACTGTGTCCTTTAACCTTCAGCTCGAAATCAAATTTTTATTTTCAAAGAAATACATTAAAAAGATCTGTATCTGTAGGCCCACGCCTCCCGCAATTAAACAAACATTCTCAACATTGTAAAATAAATTACATTTCAGAGGACTTATTACTCAGTCATAGAGACTGTATGTATATGACATGTAGCTATTGTTCTTTAAACAATAGTGGTTTCAGGCATGTATCTCACGGGCATTAATGACATCATTCCTGTAAATTATTCATTTTCACCAATGGGAAGCCCAGAAAATAAACTTGTTGACGTGATGTAAAAATACATAACTGATAACAAATGTAAAATATTTAAATGATGCACCTAGAAGGTCTGCTAAGACCCAACACCACACAACTCAATAGTTGCTGTATTTGTATCACTGTTTTCTTCATGGTTGTCCCTCCTGTGTTGCTTTCTCTACTTAACTTTTTGTTTTTAGTACAACACTCACTGTTGGGGGAGAGAGGGGAGGTTAACGGGACATTCCTAGTGGTGTTGATAAGAGAACTGGTTTGCACCTGCTCCCTCCATGTTTTTTTTAATTATATCCTGCTCATACACTTAGCCCGCTTTCCTTCATCTGTGTACAAGTCGTACATGTCTGTCTGTTTGTTATGTTTAGGGCTCCTGGTTTTATGGTATTTATTGTTTAACATTTTTGTCTGTATTTATCTATATTTATTTTTTGGCCATCTCATTGGTATTTATCCCTATTTATTTTGTATTTTCAGAATAAATGAATTCCAAAAATTGTATATTTCCATGTATGTTTAACTGATAAGCATGAACTCATACTTTGATGCCTGTTGTATTTTAGCAAATTAAGAAGCCATATTTAGCAAAACACTACACCCACAGCTAAATATTAGCATTATACTACACATATATGCTAACATGTGCCTATATTTAAGGAAAGCTCATCCTATTTCTAACTCCACAAGCTGTCTATTTTCACAACTGTTGGCCTGGATTTCATGCAAGACAGCATGGAGAGTCACTCACAAGAAGCCCAATTTTCTGTATTTTTCCAATTTTAAAAATAAAATACAGACAGGAAACACATTTGTTTATGTCTGGATTTATCAATAAAAATGGAAAACTGGGAGCCTTAGTTATGCTTCTTCTTTCCACCCTGATCCGCCCACCGCAGGTTGCAAGACAGGTCGTCCTCACTGCTCTCCTGCGCGGCCCTCTAGTAGTTCTTCCTCTGTCCACTGTGTGGAAGCGGACTGAGGACGAATGACAACGAGACGCAGACAACTTGTGATAAAAGGTTGTAAGAAGCTCATGGTTGTAGTGTGAAAATAGCAAATTGTATGATGGCCGAACCAGAGCACATCAAAGTAAGACGCGGCATCCTGTGAGCGTCAGAAGGGACACTCCCTAATTTGTGACAAATCTGTGGTACAACAACGGTGGTGTATCCTTCCGGCATTGCTGAAATGCAGAGACTATGACACTTGTTGGTGTGGAAGTTTAGCCAGAGTGTCTGAAAGCCTTTGCCCGCTCTCACTGTTTAGCCTTCTCTGGGGATTTCTCATGGGGTAAACTATTTAACAAAACTAAAGACTATTTTATCAAAGTTTTTCAAGAGTCCTGTAGGCATGTAGAACCCCTGGGTCACTTTAGTGCTGTGCAGGCCCTTCTTTCAAGCCATTATTCAATGGTGCCGGGGGGCCGGGGGGATGAGATGGAAGAGCCAAGTGCGCTGGTTTTGTTGTCCAATATTTCCCTCCTTAGTTGCGTGCCTCTTTTTATTGTTATTTATTTAATATCAATTGACATACTATTGTTATTATTCAAGCCTATTTTCCATCATGAGTAGGAATTAATTCTGTCCTGAACCTCGATCACCTGTATACAATTTTAGCAGCAAAAAAATAATTATTTGTTTCTTATGTCACACTTTGTACAACACTTCTGACCTTTCTAAGAACTGTGTCTAACAAGTGTCACTACAAGGCAATTCAATTGACTTAGTTTACTACTCCCTAGAGGATGGAAGGCTTTGTTGGACTTTCCAGAACTTGAACCCACATCTCGTGGACCACAGCATTTGTCAGAAGGGAGCATTTAATTTTATTACAAGACCGGAGCCTACCATTATGCATTGTTGCTTTAATGCCACTCCACAGAGCACTTGAAAGAACAAGGTAATTAATAGAAATAAGCCGTATTTTATCATATTTGTGTGTTAGTCTTTGTAATCGATGATGGGTAATCAATATACAATATGGAAATGAAACTGGCATGGGAAACGTGCTGCCAGTAATTTTGTCAGGTGAAGAGAGCTGGAAGGAAATAAAGCAACTTGAGGCTTCGTCCGCACGGCTTGCACTGATGCTTAATTCATGAGACAGGCCTGGGACACACCCTACACCGGGGGATGATGTGTCCACGGCCATAAACAACAACAGAGCAGTGATCTTCCTGGAACTTTGTAGCCGGGCGAGCCGGCACCCTGACCTTGGAAAGGAAGCGCTGCTTTTTAAAGGGACAGAGAGAATTAAAAAAAATAATGATAATTCTCTTTATCCAGTCATGAATTACCAACACTGATTAAAAATAGGCATTCTAGAATGTTCCATTGTTTGATGATGTCTCTGGCAATGCTTGGCTTGTAAAAGAGTAAGTGCCAGGGCCCAAAGTTTTGCTCAGAAGCCCCAGAGGTTGGGATGCTGAGTGTCTGGCCTGCGTGGTCTTTATTCCACCTCATGCCCCTTTAATCCACCACCAGACACTCTCTGCCCAGTTATCTTCCTCCTGAAGGTCCTTTCTCTTCCCTGCTTTTTTTTCTTTTTCATAGATTTTAACATATGTATTTGTAAAGAGCACGTTCACCCAAGGGTATCTTGGAGCTGAATAACAGATGTTTATTGTTACCCAACTCAATGGTACTCATTTTATCAATGTTAGAAGCAGTGGCGGCCGCTACTTAACGGGGGTGGCGGGGTAGGAGGGTAAATGAAATTAAAAAATTAAATAAAACACTTACGTGCAGGCCAGGAAGCACACAGGCTCCCAGACTCCCCTAGCCAATCACAACGCTGCCTTACAGTAGAGTTGTGATTGGTGTGAGCGCCGCGGTTTGGGGCTCAGAGAGGGACTGGGAGGCTGTGCATGTTCTCCACCCAGGCTGTGCAATACAGCCGGTGGAGAACATGCAAAGGCGTATGACTGTTTGGCCGGCTCAAGATGGCCGGCTAAAACGTCATGCACACTTAGAGTGTGCTCCCCACTCATCCCCCTGTCCCCTGCTCTGGTCAGCCCAGCCCCGCCCTGCATCTAAGCAGGAACGGAAAACTAAAATGATAATAACATTGGTTGTTATCATTTCTGTTTTTCTTTTTAAACTGATCGCACAGCAGTGGGGCGACTCTCCTTTGCCTTAATGAAGGAGCCACCGCTGCTCAGAAGGATGAAAGGCTGAGTGGAGCCCCCGGGATTTGAAACTGTGACCATGAGGTCGAACACAGGACCCTACAGTGGATGTATGAGTCCACTAAGCCACCAGACCCGGAATTAGCCACCAGACCCGTCTTTCTCTTCCTTTTTCTGGCCTCCTTCTGTTTTTTCTCTCTCTTGCTTTGCGTCAAAGTCTAATGAGGAAAAATAAGTGTCGGTCTCCAACATGAGTGCCGGCGGGCCCCACCTGCAACCACCGACTCGAACGCTTTTGAGACATATTGCGGAATCATTTACTAAATGACCCCTTGAACCGCAGTATAGTGTTTCCTCAAAAAGTAGATGTTTAGCCTCAATAGTAAGTTTAGCCCTCCTCCTAACAAGCTGAGCAACTTGAAATCCTCAAATCCTGGGCGAGCGCTGTTACACGGAAGTTGCAGACCACATTCATTGGGGTAGGTTCAGGGAAACCAATTCTCCTCATGGGCCCTCATGGAGCGTGGCCTCTTAATTCCAATGGGGCCAGTAACAGCAGTACCGGTCCATTGAAATGATGAGATGCGCGGGGTTTCTCCGGATCCAGGGAACTTGTGGTCAGAATTGCCAATTCTCTGTTGTACCTCATTCCAAAGGGGACCTTTAGGGTTGCGCTTATAATGAACTGGATTTGCTCCATCCCCGGAGTGACCGTTACTCACATTATCTGTAGCGCTAAAGATGGGGGGGGTCCTGGCAATTTATAATGAGGGAATTGTTTTGTTCAACTATTTTCTCTACGTCTTCAAATCTTCATGAGACATGGAAATGTTTTCTAATAAAATTTAGCACAGGTGTCCTTTCATAGTAGGATGGTGCAAGCAGTGGCTTAACGCAAAATGATGCCCGTGAAGGGCCCCTGAGTCTCCCATATCTCACAGATATTCATTGACCATGGGCTGAATGGAGGGGGGCCTCGAAGGGTTGGGAGCCCCCTGGAGGTTTGGGCCCCCCCTGTGCCAGATGAGCTGCAGGGGCCTGCTTTACGCCCCTTGGTGCACAGAACACATCTATGCTGTATGTGGGTGAGGAGAAAGAGGTTATCCACAGATAAAAATATAATCCCTGCACATTCTGATCAGATTACCCTAAACCTATATCTACCGCTTGTGAGAATGTCCACAATCTCGCAGACACAAGTCTGTGTAACCAGCTGTACTTCAGTACACCTACTAAAGGTGTAGGTTGTCATGTCTCACAATTAGGCTTTTTTTTAAATAAATATGAGCAAGCAGTCAGACGTCTATCCAGGAGGTGTAAAAATATTAGTAATAATCATTTCATCATAATATCTTGTAAATCTATGAAACGCTTAACAATTATCATCATCAAACTATTTTTTATAGCGCCGTATAGCACAAGTACCATTTCTAAGTGCTGTAAAGGAACCTGGGTGATTATTATCCAATCCAGAGGACAATTTAGAAGCATCAGAAACAATTGGTAGGTGTAAGTCTAAACATGCTGGGGTTTCCCCTGCATGGTGAATCCCAAACTTAGTTACCCGTGCTTGCTATCACTCACACCATAATGAGGGATAAGTAGGGCCACTGGGAAAACTCAATTCCACCTTTTCCAAATGAATTTGAATTTGTTTTACTTGCACATAATCCATCATCAGCTGCCTAATTTGCAGGTTTAAAAATAATGCTGCTAACCAGATGGATCAAAAGTTAATAGAAAAAGATGTTCACTGGATGCAGCACCGTGCCAGGATCTATGTAGGGGTTAGCTGGTCACATTTCAGCTGCCGATTGCCCTACCTGGGCTTAGAGGGACTGAAAACCCATATTACCACAAAAAACATAAACTGCTATGGTAGTTTAATCTTGCCTACTGCTTAACCGCATTCTGCCTTGCTTTCATCTCAGCCTACCTAGGGGTAGAGACAGGATGACGACAGAACGGTATCTGTTACCTTAACACTTTGAAAGAGAGAGCCGAGTTGTGCAGTAAGGAGGAGGAAATGTTTCCCTCAGCCAGGACCTCTGGAATTGTGAGGCCGTAGAGGACCAAATTATGCCGGGTTGACTAAATTATGTGGCAAGAAAGGGCAGACAATGCAGCGTAATGTGGCACATTTTGTGATAATTTTACTTTATGATTTTGCCATTTTACACATGTTAAAACTGTCTGGGCAAAGCTTTCACCTCATTAGTACCCGTTTAACACCGAACTACATCAATAAGCAACAGAAGGGTGACCAATCTTCCTCTTCGCTGCAACACGTGTAGCTGCGTTTTAGTACCTTTTGATCCGTTTGAGCTAGAAACAATCTTTGGGTACAAATCTGTAGATTATCCATCAGATGACGGATAATGTGGCAAATGAGGCAAATCCCTAATCATGCGGAATACGCAGCAGCTGCAAAATCACATAGCTCCAGTGGCCATGCCCTTAGCCCACACCATGGTGGATTTTCCTTCTTCCTAGTGCAGGTGACAAAATGGGGTATGGGGTAGTGCAGGGTGTATGGTTTGACAGTTGGGAGGGGGGTGTGCCAAGGCACAATGAAACACCACACACTCGAGAGAGAAGGAGCTAGGTTATAGAGTGGTCCCCGCGCTGGACTAAACCAGCAGTTATAGCCCACAAACAAGGCATTCTGATTGGCTGTGTAGCTCCAACGGTCCGGGTGCTAATTATATGTGATTCAAAGAGGTGTGATGTGAACAAGGTAATTGCCTCTATGTCCTGAAATATTTTTGTTTCATAAGTTACATAAATCTGTGTTCACATCACACACACTATTCTCAAAGCAGAAGCCATTTCGAGAGATCTCTAGGGCTTCAGAAGATTTTTATATCTTTTTATGATAATATATGTTGAATCCTAAAGTATTTTCTACTGAGGCACAGACGAAATAAAAGTAAAAATATATTCTGTCCGGCACGGCCTTCCTAATGGGAAGATGTGCTGCCGTGCTTCAGAGGCAATATACTGTAAACACTGGGTAAACTCGAAAGTCAGGACAAGTTTTATAAAAACTGGGATGTGTTAAATGTATAAGGCAAATCTTTTAATACGAAAATGTTTACATGTAGGCTTCTTTTTCTTCTGACTGCACATTGTAAATTTCACATAATCCATTTCACTCTGGAAGTAGAAAGGACAGTGTTACTAAGACAGTGTTCCTGTGATTTCATCCATGACACAATTATTAATTTCTAGTGCATAACGCTTTAAGTAGAATCTGGCAAATGCAGATAATTTTCTTTGCTAATAACCCTATGCATTTTAATAGCACTGGAATCGTTTTTGTACCAGGATGTTAATATGTAAATCTAGCTTGACAACAGTGCAGAATAATGAGTGCATTATTTGCATTATTTGCATTAAATCACATGCTATGCAGCAAACTTTTTCTCCCCTTGCCGCACAATTTGCATTTCACTGCTGCATAATACCGTGCCATACAATCGGGTCCTCCACTGAATTCAAGTGCCCGTGACTATAAGTGTCACCTTTAAATATAGGTTAAGTACATTTTTGGTGGTGAGAAAGTATCAACAACTTGCCCCTTAGTGGATTAGTATGTGGTAGTAGCAACCACTTGATTAACTCCTACAAAGCATCTCCAGGGTCGGCCATGCTGGTAGATTATTTTTAGACAACAGATCACCTCCAAGTCACTCTGATATAGAACGGGGGCGTTCAGGAGACTGCGGCTTAGAAGGGTTTACTTTCCCTTTGTGCGGCAGGAAGGGGTCATTACTCGCATTACGCATGTTTTTCTTGGTGTCTGTGAGTCATATGACCCACCCGCCACATAACACAGCTCTAATGCGCTGTCAAACAGCGGCCACTCTGCCTCTACCGCAGGAGCTTCCGGTCCACCGGTGACTCATTCCTTCTCAAGGCTCGTGACAGCGCCGGAAGACGTTCTTGGCAAGACTGTGATAGCATCATAGAACAGGAAGTTGGACGAATGGAAGGCAGGTGCACGCGGCCAGTACTGCCACGGCGCCATGTTTGACGCATTGACCATTTAACACAAGGGGACTCGCAAACATTCTCTCAAGGGCCAAAAAGTTTGGTCTATGCCTATATGGTGTCACCGTGGCCCACATTGATGCAAGCAGGGTGGCAGTCTGGAGGGGTGGGGGCTGTTGGGGGGAGCGTTTGGGGGGTGTTGGGGACTGTAAGTTGGGTGTAGGGGAAGTGAAGAATGAACGTCTAGTGGCTGAATTGCACAATGTGAAACCAGAAAATCTAGTATCAATCCCGGCTACCCCACTTGGCCAAATTGTGTGATTCTAGGCAATTGTTTTATTCACTTTCCCACTTTTTCTTCATTATCACATATAAGAAGACCTTGAAATACATGGCATCAAGGTGTGCACTGTACAAAACCTTCTCCAGTGTATGATTTAATAAACTATAATGTTGTCCACGTATAATAGCAACACAGGCCACCCAAAAAGTGCACATAACAAGTGGCTTGCCTCTCAGTTCACTATTGCGATTGTTGTCAGTGTAGATTGAAGGAAGCATGAATGTTTCTTAAATTCATGTTTGAAAAATATCACTTATAAAAAAGAAAAATCTCAATAAACTGCTATAATCATGTACTAAGGTGGAAACGGTTCTGCATGTTAATAAAATACACTTTTTGAATTTTGAAGAGACTATCATAATTTCATACGTTTGTTACAAGAGGTCTTTAAAAATGAAATGTTCCCTAAAGTTTAAGTGGTACAAGAAACCCTAGTTACTTTCTTTCTTCAACTTCAATTAACCTGAAAACAAATGCTTGCCCATTTATTTAACATCTATTTAATGTTAGGGCGGATTCGAGTAAACAGCAGCCCAGCGCTGCTGTTGACCAGGGGAGTCGCATCTAAAGGTAAGGAGGGCCGCATGCGAACCCCCCAGGCCGTACTTTGAATATCACTGATTTAACATCATAGATCTAATGTACCTGGGAAATCAGAGCAGGTCGCAGCTGCATATTCAGGTCAAGCTCTAATCCTCTTACGGTCTCAGAAAGATATAATTAATAATAAAGCGAGCATTGGTATAGGTTTAAAGCGCAGGTGATTCCATTAAAGTCTATGGAGCCATTTTGTGTGTCAGACAAGTGAAGTGAAGTGAAGTAAAATACGAGGTTGACTCACACAAAATGCACGAGTTGACAGGAATGTAACAATTTCTGGTGACTCAGAGAGTTAACTAATGCATCCACTGCAGGGATCTGTGCTTGACCTTGCTATCACAGACTCGAGTTCAGGTGGGGCTAATTAGCCTTTCATCCAACCAAGGTTGATAAATGCGTGCCATTGAGTTGGAAAGCAATAAAAAGCTGTCATACAGCTCCAAGTGACACCTTTCATTGCGCACTGTATAAATACTTGCATGGTCTGTGGGAGCAGCGCAAATACAGCAAACAGAATCTACTATTGCCGACTAGTCATCTCAATTACAGCACTGGTATGGACTGGACAAAAAGAGAGTATTCATTAGGAGCAAAAATGACAAAGTGATATGCTAGAATCTATCACATTGCTTAGTTTTTTAGAAATTAAATTAAATTGTGAAAAGCTCCAACCTTCTCAATAAAATCAAACTTTAGATTGTATATTTTTTGTTTGTGAATTAAAGAAAATATTTCATGATTTGTGTATTTGTTTGATGTATATTTGTTTGTGTACTTTTATTTATATATTTTAGGTCCAAATCATTGAAATTGCTTGGGTGGGGGGGCCTTCTTCCAATAGTGGATCAGTCGGGGTCCACAAAAGTCAAAAGGTTAGGACCAACCAGGATAGAGGAATACACCCCACTCTGCAGAACAGTGCATCCGGTCCTTCAGATTTTAGAGGCCTGGAGATTAGATCGAACACTGTGTGACACTGATATCACTGGCCTGCACATCACACAGCAAAGCTGTCTTTCAGATCACCCAGATTCTATAGAGACATAACGAGGCCTGTCTCTGAAAACACCCAAATAATTCAGTCACCTGCTTCAGGCAGCTGAGATGTTCCTCAGGCTACAGCAATGGCACAGACATGCTTGTCCGATAGCAGAGCCCCCCTTCAGATTACAAAGATGCTACATGCATACACCTAAGACAGCCCAGCCCTATATCTTATTATCCAAATGTGACAGGTGCGGACCCCAGGCACCATCGCTTAATTTGAGCAACTGATATAATGTTGACAGTAGAGCCATGGGCGTCCGCAGAAATGTTTCCAGGGGGGCAAAATTTTAACTTCATCACCAATCTCCGACATGATTGAGCACAAATATTAAATAAATTTAAAAAAATCTAATAAGACAAAGAGCTTAAATAAACAAAGAAACCCATAGGGGAAGAGAAAAATCTTGTGAGGCGCCACAGCAGACGACCTGGCAACTACAATGAAACAGAGGAAAAACTAAAAATGGCCGGAAAAACAAAAAATTCTAAATCAGGTTGATGTGGTTCTAGAGTAGGTAGAGTAGGTAGAGAGTCCTAGCTCTTTACCTTGGTTTTGAAAAAGTTCTAGCGAGATCCACATCAGCAAACCTTTCAATGATGATACAGTGGACGATTGTGTCAAATTCAAGAGCTGGTAGGATCAGCCTCGCTAAGCCACATTGTCTCAAACAATATTAATGAAGCAACTCATCAAGTACCAAAGCCATGACTGATTCCATCTATCTACTTGGACAGAAACTCAAAGAGGAGTGTCCAGAGCATCGGATTCTTCAAGATGGTCGGTAAGTTGTTCAGACATTATTTGCTTTGTTTTTTTTTTCCAAAGTGGGTAACAGCACCATGAGATCAGAGTTATAAACATTTGGAACATCCAAACCATCTTTTGAAGGCAGAGGGCTAACAACACTGGATTTCCAAACTTTGGGGACAAGTCCAGCTGTGAACAATGCATTGATAATATTGGCAATTTCCTAGACACTGGCAGTAGAAGTTCCTTGTAATATTCTCACACAGCACGAGTCATTGGGAAAGCCAGGTTTCAACATGGACAGAAGAATGCCTACCTCCTCTTTAGAGTCTGTGGAAAAGCAAGAGAGGGAGATCTCAGTGCAGAAGTAAAGGCCAGGTGCAGGAAAACTGAAACAAGGAAAGCAGGGGACTGATAAATGGGTAGGTTTTAGGTGTACTCTGCAAGTCATTGAACATGGAAGTGGCAGGGCTACATGTCCTCCAATGCACACCTCTTTAGAACAGAGGCAGAGACCAAAAGGCAAACAATAAGGATGGACAGAATGGAGTTCATGGGTTTGGTGAGATGGAGTTCTGAGAGACTTGGGAGTTACATTCAGCTAGGAGTAGGGGGGCAAGAAATTGGAGGACGAGCTTGATGCCGTATTTTATGTTATTCAGGGGCCTTGCCCATTCTAGGGAAGAAACCGTGTTTTGAGGTCACTTAATAAAAAGGTGATGTGGTGAGAATAAAAAAGTACTGTAGATAGAGCGGGGAGGGGGTTATGAGGTAGCCCCAGCTCTTTCTGGTGTTGCTAAAGCAAGGACACAGATGCCCAGGGCTAACAGATACATTTAGGAGAAAAGTAATCTGCTAAAGAGGCAGGGCCGGAAGGAAGCAATAAATCATATCAAGTAAGACTTGCTGGGGATTGATGAGGGATGACCAAAAGGTGGAGATGGACGAATACCGTTGCTTCTAGTTTTAACAAAAAGGGGGTGGGGTAACCAGTCAAGTGAACATTCTACCTCTTAATTTGTCTAGAGGGTCCGGGTCAGACATAATACCTGGAATCACTGAGATATGGCAGTGCTGGCCTGATACCGGTAAGTTTGAGAAAGGACTAAAAGATCAGTGTGAAGAAGGTGTCTGGTAGGCCTAAGAGGAGACCAATATGCCAATGCAAAGTGGACAGGGTCTAGAACCCAAAGAACTAGGTAAAGTGGTGTGGTGAGAGAGATAGCTGAGAGTCACATACAGGCTAGGTTATTGCATAGTAGATGGTAATGGTATGATGTATTAGTTTTTCGTTGACCGTTCTATTAATTTAAAAACTAAAGGGGTGGGGAATTATTTTGAGTTTTTTCTTGTCTCAATAATAACACAAACTTTATTCAACTTTAAAGTTTGTCTGTGCTGATTTCATTGCTCCTTTTCGTCCTTCAATGACAAGCCAATTAGTTTGATCCCAAAGAGATACTTCTCCAGGTGCTAGCCCAAGAGAAGTGGCTTCAAATATGCACACCCCATGTTGACACCATTGCATGCACACACATACGTAGTCTCCACACCCATTCCTGCCTAAAGAGCTGCACTTCACACCGACAATGCCCCTATGGAGCTGCAGGTTACATTTTGTTCAAAATAGTGACACCTCACACAGATCCCAACAGAAGCATAGCGCTTTGCAGACACTTCTTCAAAAGAACTGCATCTCTCAAATACACCAAGGAAGAGTTCTTCCTTTCTGAGACACTGCCCGTTGGTGCTACATATGTAAGGCAACAAGATGCCTGCAAGTTACTGGAAGAATGACTTTTCCAGACCTAGGCTTTGCTTTTACATTATTAGCTAGTGTGTTCGACCAATTGGTTGAACTAAAATTAACCTAGACTACAGCTCCCAGAATGCACTGGTATGGCAAATCAAAACTGGAAAAGTTGTGCCCTGGTGAGAGTCATCTGGTCACCCTATACATATGACTGACACTGTCCTGAAAAATGTATATTTGCAGACAGTGCCCAACCACCACAACGTCACCAAAGCTCTGCAGTTCACGCAAACAAAGACGCACATAAAGGGTGAGCCTCACACCAATACTTATTTCTTCCAAACAACATTAATATCGACCCCCCGCCAAAATGGTAAAATAACAATGCCTCGACATGGAGTACTTAATACCAGCACAGTACTCCCAGAGACGTAGCCCACACAAGTGGCTTCAGCTGCAACTCCCCGAAGAGGCGCACCTAAGAAATAACCCCCAAAGCACACACAGAAAAGAGCGAAACGTTAGGGTATGTGGTGGATGTGCTGTGCAGCTAATATTATGAGTGAAGTGTAGGCCAGGTAAAATATAGATGTAGGGTTCTGCCCCAAAAGTTCAAGAAGGGCTGAGGCACGCAACCACTTGCAGTGAAATTGCGGCAAAACACGCAATATTGCAACAGATTATAGCCGGACCTAACGATGGGGCCCGTTCAGAAACTATTAGACGGAGAGTATGAAAGCTGAAGCAGGCCCCACTTGAACCAACGGGATTTTTTAAAATAACTTTTATATTTATCTGCATGTGAGGTATGGTGTTTGATTAAAAAAAACAACTAGTTAAAAAAAAAAAGAGCGGTACTGCTCAAGCACTTTTAACTTCTGACAGGCAGCTGAAAGTTTGACCACCATATCTCAGCCCTTACTGGTCTTAGCCGGCTCCATTCGAATATCAAAATTAAATTAAATTAAATTCCAAAGCTCAGCATACAGCCTCACACTCATCCAAGGGTTAATGAAGCCACTCGTTGCTAATTGATTCTGGAAGTTTCCATGTTCGGACCAAGCAAGCATGATCCGTATTTTTCAGGTGCTGTGGAAACCGTTTAACTCCCTGCCTTCAAATCTTTGCACTCGCACCACGCACTTAACAATCTAAGCAGGGAAAAGCCGAGAAACTGGCGGCCCGGCCTACTTACTATAAAGTTGTGACACGTACATGGATCAATGCTGCTAAAGGATAAATTAAAATGCATATTGGTATTCTAGCAGCAGGGAGCTTTCGACGTTAATAGTAAGTACTCTGTATGTTGTATGTTTTATGTGTGTGTATTCTAAATGTTTCCCTAACGTTATGTTTAGTAGTGTTTTTATGTAGGCTAAAATAAGTCTTTGATTTAAAATAACGATAAAGTTGAATTGAAAGTGAGGTGGAGCGCTGGTGACTCAGAGGATACGATGACCCTTGGGAGACGAGGGTGATGGAGCTCGGGGTGGTGTTCGTCCCAGGTGGAGGGAGGTGGGTGGCTGCCTCCCTGCTCAGAACACATGGCGTCCGCTACAGCAACGTGCGCTGCCTGAGTGATAATAACACATTGTCATTGGGCCCGCACCGGAGGGACCGGCGATCCAGGGGGGGGAAGCGCCCCCCCTGCGGATGCCCATGAGTAGAGCTATCTCTCCATTTGCACTGCTTTGAAAGGCTAGCATTTTACCAAGCAGTTTTATCATTCAGAAGGCCAACAACTCAAATACTAGTCCTAACACTTTTAGGTTACAGAGATGCAACGTGAACGCACCACCTCACACCACAGTTATGCATCAAGTTACATACATCTGCGGGGTGTGGCGTAAGGGGGCGTGGTCTGATAGATGAAGGTGGTGGTGACACAACCAGGTCAGGAAATGCTGCTTTTGGAATGCAGCACTCACTATCAATTAACCTTTATGGAGGAGAAGCCCCGGAAGTGAAACTTGGCAGAGAACATTAATCATCACCTGAAGGCAGCAGCTAGCTTCCGGCAGCTAAGCGAGAGTACCAGAACTTTGTCAGATAATGTGGAAGAGGAATTCTTGTGGGATTTGTGAAAGTCAGCAGTGGGTTTTCCAGTATGCTAATATAAACTGCACAAGAATGTGTTTAAAAAAAAAAACATTCTACAACATTGTGCGCTTGCACATTCATACAAAAGACAAGTATGGAATCAATAAAAGTGCAATGCTGTATTCTTTCTGAAAGAATGGAATTGTGGGGGCCATCCATTGTGAGATATTGAGGTATTGTATTGTATAGTAATTGCATTTATATAGCGCTTACTACCCCTGACGAGGCGTCGGAGTGCTTTTTCAGCGAGTAGCACGCTAGTCCGGAACCCATAAAGGATTATTGGTGAAATAGTATAGTGAAATATGAAAGTTATTTGAGTGGTGGATATGTTAGTCAGTTATTTGGATTGAGAAGGATAGTGGAGGGATAGAAGAGGGAAAAAGGTTTGCATTTATAAAGCGCTTGTTACCCCTGATGGGGTGTTGAAGCGCTTTTTGGCGAGTAGCACGCTACTTCGGAACCCATAAAGGATTAATGGTGAATTAGTAAAGTGAAATATGAAAGTAATTTGAGTGGTGGATCTGTTAGTCAGTTATTTGGATTGAGAAGGATAGTGGAGGGATAGAAGTTAGGAGCTAATGGAAACAGAAAGGACCGCAGATGTAAAGGAAAATCTTTTTGGGTATACCAGAAAAGCCTCTTGGGTGATTTAGTAACAGCTAATAGAGCAAACAGTTGAACTGTGGCGTCAACCACACTCTGGCTTCATTATCAGTGCCCTGGTATTTTAGACTGGTAACAAGGCCCCGGGAAATACCGATCCTAAGTATGTTCTTTGGTTGGTAGTAGCGAATGATAGCGAGCTGGGATGGCCGGAATGAGGCATAACGCGTGGTGTCGGATTTTATGGTCCAAATAACCCTGTTTTACCTCATTCCAATGTCTTTTCCCAAAACACATTTCACTAGTTTTTTTCAGTGTGAAACTTGAATAGGAAAACCAAATCTTAAGTGTGTTATATCATTTTTTGAAAATACAAATGAGCTGCCAAAGAACCTGGGCTTAATTTGTGCCGGTGTTTATCGGTGCTTGGCTCACTCTCCTATTTCTAAATACCAGCACTTATTTATAACAGTCCACCATATGGTGGTGCTGGCTGCCTATTTTTGAGCAGAGCTCATCAACAAAGTGTTAAATACGCTTTAAAAAAACGAAAACCTGCCAGTCCAGGCCATCCTTCCTGCTAGAAGTGACTTTGAATGGTCCAAAATGTCACACCTGTTTGGTAGTTAATATTTGACAGTGCTAGCACGATCAGCTGGTAGAGGCAACCACAGCGGTCTCTTGGGAAATACCTCGGGCCCGGCACTTATATTTTTCCAAACCAAGCACTGCATTTAGTTCGCTGGTGCTAAGGCTGACTGAAGATCTTAGCATTTCCTCGTGGGGCCAGTGTCACAATGACTCCTCTACATAAGTAGGGAATGAATTTCTAGCAGTAAAATCGACTCGCATTGGGGAAATGTAGCAAGCAGGAAACAAACCACGTCCATTTTAGTAGGAAAATAAAGAATTTGATCCAGGTAGAACCTTTGGATCATGACCCTTACTCAAAACAAATTCACAAGATGATGGTCATCCTGGACTCAGATTTCACTTCAAGTCAGTGATAAGCCCTTTGACCTTGACAAACCATTAGACACATTGAGCCATAGTGGTCAGTTGAGGAAGGGATGTGTAGAGTGATTCCACTGCAGAGCCAAAATGCTACCCCTGACTTCTGCATTTGACCAAACTGTATGATGCTGGAGAAATCATTTTCTTACCACATGCCCAAGGTTCCATGTTTACCAATACTGTCAGCAATTGGAGAAGGCTAAATTGCCAAGCACTACG
The DNA here is from genome assembly GCA_963921515.1 of Calotriton arnoldi. NCBI lineage: Eukaryota > Metazoa > Chordata > Amphibia > Caudata > Salamandridae > Calotriton > Calotriton arnoldi. The sequence goes on along the minus strand of CAWUFW010000413.1, from coordinate 3,523,658 downwards.
CAAAAACTGTCCATTTACATATAACCATAACACATTCCTCCTCAGGATAGGTGTTGCCTTGCGACCAGCAACAAACATTATGCTACAAAAAATGAGGTGGATCATTATCAGGCTAAAAAAGGGCTGGGCCTTACATAGAGAACCTGGAAAAAATACTCCCAAGCTAATGATTAAAAAATCACCAAATTAAATGCAATATTATAAATCAATTGTATTCATTTCAAAACTCCTTGTCTTAAAGAATAAATCCTATATCAGACAATCTTCAGACTACATTTTAAAGAGCAGGTTACAGATGCAGTCCACATAAGTACAACATGAGTACAACATTTTGCAGAATCAGGACATATAGAGGACCAACTTAATGGATAGTGTTGCATGTTATCAAATAATAGCCAGGGTGAGCAGAATTGATAAGATTCTCCGCAGCGGATCCCTTCACGGCACAGAGATCATCGTTCGGCAGAAGGAAATCTCTAACTAGGGCTGAGAGTCCTCTGACATTGTAGCAAAAGCCAATAACGCCCAAGTCTTATAAATTTCAATGCCTAGCACAATTGTGGGACACACACTGCACCAAGCAGTGTTTCCCTTTGTGTTGCCATCATACCCATACCAATACCCAAATTGGGAATACAAATGCAGCCATGGTCAAATATGTTTGGTTTTTAAATTTTGGTGAGGATTATTTAGGAGGGCCAAAGTTATAAGTCTTTCAAAATGGCCTTAGAGGATGGATATTCAATGTAAACTAACTAAGGAGGCCATATCTAGTAAAATGTGGTCAATTAATGCAGTAAATTGAGAAGGATAGCGGGCGTGATAGTATACACTAATTACCCCTGGCCAATGACATCACAGGGTTGATCCTCATTCCCACCCAGTGCTGAATTTGTGCTGGTGGTTGCAAGTGTTGGGCACTCATTTTGGGGGATTTTGAATCTTAGCAAGAGAGGGAATCACAAAAAAGGGAGAAGGTGGAAGGAAAAGATATGGAAACTGTGACAAAAGGAAGGACGGGGATAACAAAAAAAATCCTGCAAGAGTGAGGTAAAGAAACAAGAAGTACAGGGTGGTTGAAGAAAGAGGCAGAACGTGGAATCGAAACGACATAGCCTTGGCATTCAGCACCCCCAGCATTTGTTAGCGCTGACAGCAGGCTCCTAAAAAAATCTAGATTACTGGATTACCTACACTTTTTTATTTTATTTTTTTACATATTACGGACAGGTCCTACCACTAGTTCACCAAAGCCTCAGACCTGCTGCTGAAAGGGAAAGGCCAAGTAACTGGAACGAACAAATAGTAAATACAAATATTAGAGCCCTGGTCAATTTTTGTTCGAATATATACCAGAAAACTGCAGACCAAGTATTAATTGTCAAACCCATAGTGAACTCTCTTTAGGTCTAAATGGTTAACTTCTGTGTAATGTCTTGTAAATTGGGAAAAATGGTGTATAATGTGCAATACATTGGCAGAGAGAGAAGACGGAAATCCGTAGATCTATAGATATAGAAAAAAGTAAATTCAGCATTTGCTAAACTATTGTATACTTTGTACCTGCACATTGTTACATCAATAACGTTTCATTTACTTTAAAAAAAAAAAGTGGGTTGAAGTGTGAGTAGGAAGACTGCATTATGGTCAAAACCTCAATTGACCCTCAATATAGGCATCTTTCTCTCACCTCCAACCCACTTAAAATATATGCTAATAATGTAATGTACATAGGTTTGATAAAAATAATTGGGGGACATAATAAAGTTTGTTTTTAAAGCGATTTTCTTTTATAATCTAGAAACCATATAAGCGAGTGGCACATAGACATAACAAACATGGCCGTCCAGTAGCTTGTGAAAGAACAGATTTTACAAACAATCAGTGATAACAGTAAATTAAGTTATTCAAGAAAGAAGGAGAAAAAAGAACTATATAGAGAAAAACTATATAGAGAAAGAAACCCATATAAAGAAGAGTTACAAAAATATGTCACTTTTATTCGATTTATAAATAGTAAAACAGTTAAGACAAACGCTCAGAACAATACACTCGGTACATAAAAAATTGTGTTATACAATACAAAACCAGACAAGTGGCAAACAGAAGGGATTTACATGACAAAAGAGGTTCAGGACAAAACTGAAACAACATCAAGTGTGACAATGCGTCCTTCATTAATTACGGCCACATATGCGTCGATGGCATTTCGACCTTTGTAATTAAAACGCCACGCACGTGACGATTCGCCCGACGTGGGAGTGAAGCACATCGGATTTTTTCAATGAACCCCCGGCTAGTTCTGTTATATTAAATATAAGCAGTTCAATTTTTGTCGTTTTCCGAAAAATTCGGGTACATCTTTAAAACCGTTGAATTCATTCGGGGTTGGATTACCTTCAAAAATAGATCTCTTTTTGGACGCTCAGTAAAAAGTCTTGTCCTGATGATGACCATGTACTTATACAAAGGTCGAAACGCCATCGACGCATATGTGGCCGTAATTAATGAAGGACGCATCGTCACACTTGATGTTGTTTCAGTTTTGTCCTGAACCTCTTTTGTCATGTAAATCCCTTCTGTTTGCTACTTGTCTGGTTTTGTATTGTATAACACAATTTTTTATGTACCAGTGTATTGTTCTGAGCGTTTGTCTTAACTGTTTTACTATTTATAAATCGAATAAAAGTGACATATTTTTGTAACTCTTCTTTATATGGGTTTCTTTCTCTATATAGTTTTTCTCTATATAGTTCTTTTTTCTCCTTCTTTCTTGAATAACTTAATTTACTGTTATCACTGATTGTTTGTAAAATTTGTATGTCTATGTAAATAGTATCTTGAACCGTTGTTAGGACTAAATATTGATTGCCCCTGGTTCAGATGTGCAGGGCTTCCCCTGTTGTTGCTAATGTGAAAGAACAGAGGCATGCTGTCAGCCGTTGTGCATTGACCGGCACCATCTGATCAAGTGATCTCAAATGAACCAATTAGATTGAGGGGAAAATGTCCCTCAGACACACACACACATTCAAACACCCTCTCACATGTTCACAGGATAAAAACATACAAAAAAGGACGTTATTTTGGGATACAAAATTTAAAAAACTCCTGAAAATTTCCATCAGTGATTATCAGTGCCAATTCCACCCCATTGTACTGCAAATGAATGTTTTTTCATTGTAGTTTGTCCACTGGTAGTTTATGGTTTTGTTGGTGTCATTTTTTCATATATTTTTGCAATTTATTTTTAATATCTGTAAACTATTCGTAGACACACAGTGGAAAAATATTTGTGGCCAAGATTTCGTAGCCTGCTGTCGATGATAGCCATCACTATAATTTTGTATAAGAACAGTGGTCTTAATTTGATACCTGCAGATAAAAAGTCATCTCTATCATTATTTTTCACTTTCTTCTAACCTGTCAGTTCAGTACCTCAGAATAAGAGTTATTTTTTACTTCCCAGGACTGTGGCCGCAGCTCCCAGCTCCCAGCTCCTGGGGCTCATATATTAACAGACTGGCTTTGTCCATTTCAGCCATAGTCTGCGGATCACCTAATGGCGGGCGAGTCAGAACATCTCAGACATTCTGATGGCCACTCAGTTTAAAGTGGATTTGAAGACACAGATTTGTGAGCCACAACTCACAGTAAACAATCAGAATTTTAGCAAGTGATTTGTGGACCAATTTCTCCAATCCTTTCTTTAAAAGTATAGATTTATAAATTATTACCCCTTTCAATCGAGGATTACCATTCACTGATATCTTAAAAAGTAATTATCAAATTTACACCAAACCACAAAAGTATATTTCCTGAAACAAGTTTTGACTTCATACCAAGTTTGGTATAAAGTTGTCCAGTAACTGCCTATTATTTAGGGAAATTTGCATGCAAACTCCAAAAATTATTTTTCTTTAATAATTATTGAAATATTTGACTTATCTGTATTAAATTTAAAACAAATTGCCATTTTGATGGGAAAAAATTACTTCAAACTTGGTCCAGAGATAACAAAGGTGACAAAACTCATTAGCGAAAAATAACAACAGCAACATTTCCTATGGATTCACCATCTCAAGAATTACTACACAGGAGCTATTAGTATTTGGGAGTTAACGATAGGTTCCGCACACGCCCTAAAAAGACAGCAAAAAGACCAGTTAAGGGGCTCCTGAACTGTACATTGACTCCCACCCCTGCCATCATGTATGAGAGGTGTCAATGAGATGTGAATCAAGGCGTGCATGAGTCAGTTGTTCAGTGTGCAAAACTTTGTATGACCGCCTGCAAAAGTGGCGGAAGTGATACTGAATTTGAAGAGCAATTGCATGATTCTTGTTTGCATGATTGCTTGTTTGGAACATATTTTATTTACTGAATGCATTCGGTATTGAGGGCATAATTAGTATATTTTTTGTTAAACTGATTATGATGATGAAATGTTGTGCTATGTTAGCCTATGTTTCCTAACTATCAGAGTATGTAGAAACTTTGGGTGTTGTATGGTGGAGTTCCACGTTTTGTCGAAATGTGTCATTTAGTTGAGTTCGATGGTGAGCATTTCCCTTGTTTAATGTAGAATTGTACATGTGAAATCTAGGGGTGGGTGAACAACTGAAAGCTCGAGCCAGGCTTGAGCTAAATGCCTGGCTCTGTTTCAGCTTGAGGTCCTCTTCAAACCTCAAGCCCAAAAGGAGCCGAGCTTTCATGGGAGGTGATGTGGTCTCTTGGCTACGGTTCCCAACCAAGTAACATAGGGAACCAAGTTCGAAAAATGGTTTTGGCTCAGCATCTTCTGAATTCTGGCAAATCTCCTTGTGCCAAAAGTCATAGGGGCCGATTCCGATTCAGGCCGGAAATCTCCCCGACCGAGCCGGACCCGGAGAGATTCCCGACCGAATCGGACCCTAGCAGCCCGACCGAACGAGTACGATGCGCACGTATGCCATCGGACTCGATTCGGTCGGACTCCCAATTGAAGTCAATGGGAGCCAGTCGTACGACGCGTACACGGGCTCCCATTGACTCAATGGGCACGACGCAAACAAGGGCGCCCCCTACAGCGTGTTCGCGTCGATGCGGGTCGCGCCGTACATGCACGTGTAGGGGGGACCCATGGGTCCCCCCCTGTGTGACACTCGCGTGCCTACGCTTCCAGGGGGGTCCGACACGGACCCCCAAAGTGCGGCTCCGACAGCTCCTTGGAGCCGGACTGCGCGAGTCGGTCGGAGCGGTCGAGGTGCGCATCGTACTTACCCAGCCGGGGAACGTCTCCATTGCGCGGTGCGAGTCGTCCCCGTGCGAGTCGGTCGGAGCGGTCGGGTCCTGCGAACGAGTCGGTCGGAGATTTTGCGAGCGCACGCATCGTACTCGCTCGCCCGGACGCACGTACGATTCGGTCGGGAAATAGGGCTCCGAATCGGATCCGGTAAAGCCGAATCCGATTCGGAGCCCTACCGGCCGAGATCGGAATCGGCCCCATAGCCTTGAGCACGGTTCACGTATGTAAAAAGACCTAAAATAAAATATGGATTCTACCTGTCATGCACGCTCTAATCTCATCAGCCAAGAGTTAAGGACAAAGCATGAACCTTTGATATCAGAAAGAGATACCCATCTAATGGCCGAAGTGCGCAAAGTAAAACAATAAAGCCTGGGATCAATATAGCTTCCTCGCATTACCAAAGTGGGTGATCCTGGTCAAATATTTTATTTCACTGAGCCTCCTTTTTTTTCATAATCCCATAAAACAGCACCTTAAAATAGGTAAATTCTGGATGTGAATTGTACTAAAACCTCTCGTGTTTGATTTTGTAGCCTATAATGTTTTGGTCTATATTAGGAATCTAGGCCACATTTAGGGTACACAAGACAAATGACTTGCCTCTTAGGTCACTAATGTCATTGTCGTCAGGGCGGGAAAGGAATTTTTCTCAGTTCATGTTTAAAAACTCTTACTTTTAACAAATACTTCTCATACGGAGACATAGTCTGATGAACTAAGGTGATACGCCTCCGCTTGTTAAAGAAATACACTTTTTGTTTACTTTAAAGACGCCTTATCATATTGTAACAAGATGTTTGTTCCATGATTTGCATGCCAAATATTTTCAAGGCTCGGTTCATGCACGGACTCTTAGAGCTAGAGCCGACCCTTGGCTCGGCATTTCCTGTTACTATGTTGGCTCGTCACCTCTAGAAAATATACTGGATGTAGTAAGATTGTATAACGAGGGTGGGAATTACAGTTACATAGTACTTAAACTGGTGAATTTGCCATGTCTTTAAGTTTTACGTTGTACTGCCAATTAATCACCCGTCACCCTTGATATCCTGTTATCTATTGTTTCATCAGTGAATTTGCCTAATTCGTATACATTCAATGGCTGTTGAAAAGTTAGTCAAATTTATTAATATTTTTATTATAGGTAATGATCAAACGTTTGATTTGTGTTGACGTTTTGTCTCGATTAAGTGTTTGTCATTAATGCCTCATATGTTAATCTTTTTTTGCTTCTTATAGATAAGTAGGATCTGTCTTTGAATGAGTGATCAGGTTGTAGTAGGTGCGTTCTTGCCTCTTAGCACAAGTCGTAGATAGTTGATACGTCTTTACTTTACGAACTTTATTTCGCATTATTTCCGGTGCATAAAAAGTGCATACATCACAATTAATACAAACATATTGCAAAGTTGATAAGTCAATATAGGCTATGTTTCCGTTTTCATCTAGTGTTCAGAGCTATTTACTGCTTGTTTATATTGTAACTCAACATAACTTTTGCCTTTTAGGTGTAAGGGGTACAGTTGGGACCACACCTCATTTGTGTCTCTATGTATTTGTCTAGCAATCAATTTGTGTGTTGATGTACAGGTGCTGAACCTAGTTCATGTCTACACCCCCTGCTTACTGTGCCCACATAGGTCTTTAGTACTTCCTTAGTTTCACAGTGGCTAAACCTATATGTTTTAGAACATCGTATTCCATATAGCATATTATTGTTGTGTTGCTGGCTATTATAACTCCACACTCAATGTAGGCCTATAGCATGTGGTTTACAACTCTATATAAGTGTTTAGTACCTTGTGTCTGATATAGTGACTTATAATCACTATTCACAGCCATCAAATTCCATAGAGCACCAGCTTTTGGCGTTAGTGGGTGTGTGCTCTATCACACGCCAGGCTTCACCTGGGTGTATAGCACCAGATGTGTGGCTTGGTGTAGGCGTAGGGTGCTTAATAGGCAAAGTGTTGCTTTTTACTTATTACTGGTAAATTGCAAATTCCATGTGGAGCAAAGTTGAAGTGTCAGAAGTGTGGGGTTATTGTTTACATGTCCGCCATCTTGTAAAGCTCGTGAATATTAATAATAGTACAATACTGCTGATCCACTGACTCAGTGAATATGTAATGACCTGAACTTCTGTTCTTCATGAGGGAATATCCTCTAGTCTCACACATGTATGGATGTATAGTGTACTGTTGCACAATAATAAGATTCTTGGTATTAGATTACTAACTCAAAAATAGCTGCACGAGAATTCACCAAACAAGAAAAACCACGAAATGGAGCAATGTACAACACACCTGGCAAGTTTAGTGTCATTTTGTTCAGCAATTTTTTACTTCTTAGGGGGAAATTCATCTGTGCTAATTTTTATTTTCTTTGGAAAAGTCACATGATTAGGAACCCCTCTTATAAAATACATTGGTGAAAAGGGAGGCCAAAGTTATAGGTGCAAAAAATGTTTTCTATGTAACAAGGTGTCCACCTCAACTACAGAGGCACAAGTGCTCCTTTTTAACATAGATAATACAGTGCCGAGTAGTTACACAGCACTTTTCACAAGAAATTCAAATTCCAGGAATCCAAAAATCCACCTACATGTAATAATTTGTCATTATTGGTCCAATATACGACACTTTAACAAAACTGCTAATATGCCACTTTCTAGACAAATTGTTGAAAACTGGCATCATATTTCATCAAATTATACATGCACATAAAACTTAGTTTGAACTGGCACAAGTTGGTGTAATTGTACAGATACAACACCTTAAACAGCATGCCAATGTATCTATGTTGTGGGCATGAGCAGAACCAATAGTTCTGTTCATTCAGTGGCCAGAAAACACCGATGGGCCTAACCCAGAAAGCCATTTGGGCACCTAGGTCCAACTTAGGAGTGCAAAAGTCAAGATTCACAACTGCAAATTAACTTTTATTATTAACAAACTTTGAAATAACACTCCCTCAAATTATGACACCATTATTGTGTAATATTAGGTGGGAATAAATATGCTTCTAGGAGCAGGTTGGAGGCATTCTACTACAGGAGTGCTGTGGCAAGTATAAAAACGCCCAAAACCTTGTGAACTTGTGGACATTCACGAATGTTTCAATAGCACATTCCCATCCTTAGTGACTCTTTTTTTTCCAGGGTTTTATATACCACAAACTTGATCCGAAGGTATCAGAGCGCTTTACGTGAGCACCACTTGTGTTACAGATACGTTCATTTTGTTAGGAACAGGTAGATGAAGTGATTTGCCCAGAATCACAGGATGTTGAGCGTCATTGCTGAGTCTCGAATCGGTTCCCCAGATTTGAGATCGACCACCCTAGCCGTTAGGTCCCATCCTCTCCCCAATTAAGGACAGGAGTAAATATCTATGAAGGCTGTGAATGGGAAAGGTCTCACCAAACTCGTAAAGGGATAGGGGAAGGCATTTCTTCACAAATAAACTTATTTTCTGCATTGTAAAAAAAGTTAGCATGTTTAATTCCCCCAGTCACAATGCCCTAAGTGTGTATAGTTTGTGACAACAGGGCTTTCAGCAACCAGAAGAAAGATCTGGTGACCAACGCCACACTATACACCATTAATGCTATAGTAGCGTCAGTGCTTAATTTGATCCGGTGGTTTCCGGTGCTCAGCACTGGCACTTAATCAACAACACCGGCTTGTTTCATGAGCACCAATTAAGGACACATTTATTTTACGGTTATTTTAAGTGAATCACAGGATGTTGAGCCGACGCCGAAACTCAACCTGGGTCCCCCGCTCCACAGTCTGCAGCTCTTGCCGTTGCGCCACATCCTCTCCCCACTTTCATGGTTAGTGGTTGGTTCTGTTTTAGGTAGCGCTAACAGGAGAAATGGGCTGGTGCAAGCTGCCTCCTGATGAGAGCCCCGGCACTTATTTTTTTACAACTGAACCACTGAGTAGTGTCGACCTTTCTGTTTTCTGCTTCCTGCAGACAAAATGTGGCATAACTTCCAGTCTGCGTGCTTTCATATCTGCCAGTGTGTCGTGTCTCCACCTGATGGCTTGTTTGTCCTCCAGAGTGCATGTTTGTCTGCCTTTGCACCCTTTAATACCTGAGTGAAACTTTAAGGGTGATCATCAAAAGACATCTGATCCAGCACGTGCAGGTTCACCTTTCAATGTTTGCATTATTTACCCGTATATTTTCTCTCGTTGTTCCGATCACAAGGTTACTGCTTCTTTAAGTGCTGTGTAAATCTTTTGATTTTCCCAATATACACTTTACTCTTCTAACCCCTGCGCTGACCAGCTGCTCTTGTGGTATTTGAGCAGTGAACATATTGTTCATCTGAATCTAATGCCTGTCTGAATATCTAATTGGGCTCTATATCACATGCAAATAATGCTTCTTTCCAGAGTTGCATCCTCAGATCGCATGCTATGTGAAACTGCTTCCTCTATATTCCTAAAACCTGCATGAAAACCGGCCTTTTCTTAAATCCTCTGATTTCACCTCTTCTTTTCTCCTTCAGTGACATTTTTCTACTTCCCATCCCTGCACTCCTCCTCTCTCTGAACACAGACTACTCTCTCACAAGTGTGTTTGCCTTAATCTCTATTACCGCAGTTCTACAAATTGCCAGCACCTCTTTTCAAAGATCATACAGGGCTTCTTTGAAAGTAATACCCCGGCATCATCGCCAGCTCATGTATTAATTCCACCGCCCATCTGCATACCCCACTAATGATCACACCAAAGGCCTATTCATTTCTTCTACCACAAGGAAACTAATGTAAATGCATGCAGTGGTTTCCTTGAGAGCAGACGATTAATTCCAATAAACAATTATAATCAATAAACACTGGACTAACCACTAAATTTGGGTTGCAGGAGCAGTGTGCTGCCTGGCGTAAAGCGCTTCAATGCCTCATCAGGGGTAGTAAGCGCAAAATAAATACAGTTTACAATTACAATGACCTGCCCTCCCGCCTATGTGCCTTCTTGCACGCCTTCCTTCTTGCCTTTCTATATCTGTGCCACCTTGCCTGAAAATGCATGCAGTGGATTCCTTGAGAGCAAACGATAAATTAATTCCAATAAACAATTATAATCATTAAACACTGGACTAACCACTAATGTTGGGTTGCAGGAGCAGCGTCAGGGCACGAGTCGGGGGTACACGCGGGTGGACGGCATCTACCCACTGTTATCACAGGGTGGACGCCGTCCACCCTGCCAAGAAGTTGGGCCCCACTGAAAAATATGCTGAATTCGTCCCGGTGTAACACCTTCAGCGTCTGCACGTTGTCTGCTTTCGATCCCAACAACGTACAGGCGGGACAGGGCTTTCTTTGTTAAGACTCCTGCTGGGCCCATAACAAAGGCCGAATCTGAGGGGTCATCAGGCCTGCTTTTGGGTCTTTTCACTGGGAGCACTCAGGAGCCTCACTCACACCTGATGCTCATGCAGCAGAGGGTAAACAAAGGCTCACACCTTGTTAGCACTTCACATGTACTGAAGAGAGGCAGCTTTTCACTTTGTTCAGTCCCTGTTTAGGAGATATGCATGCACTGTAAGAATGTCAGATGCGTTGGTCTTTCCCAGTATTAACACAAAATAAATAGCATTTATATAGAGCTTACTACCCCTGAGGAGGCGTTGAAGTAATTTAAGTACCACTATTTTTTCTTGTAAAACACTATGGGTAAAGGAAATTTACGCTGACAAAAGGCAACGCTGTTTTATGTGTAGCTTACAAAAGTGTGAATCTTCTGCCTAAATCAGGAGGTTTTCCCTGTATACTCGAAATATGCTTGTAGTATGGTGATTGTGTAATTTTACAGTGTATTAGATAGGATATTGTAGTATGTTTCTTTAAGATGGAATGTAGAGTTAGAATGTAGAAGTTCACATAATGCTAGCATTAGGAACCTTTAGGACAGTATTGCTGGGAGGTGGATGCTGGAGGTCGTGGGTCCTTTCTTTTGAATAAACTTCAAGTTAGAAGTTACTTTCTTGCCTCGTTTGGATTTATTCACCAAGGAGTTCACTACATTATTTGGCGACGATCTTCGAGGACCCACCGACAACACGAAGTAATTGCGCATTACTTCCTACAAAGGTGCTTTTCTTAACTGTCAGTAGAAGCTACCTCTACGCAAGAAACAACTATCCAGAATTTGAAGAGTCACGAATTTGCCGAAATATTGGTAAAGTACTCTTTCATTCTCTTTGCGCTGCTTGTCGTGTCAATTCTGGCATAAGATTTCGCTTAAGCGCCAACGTTGCTTGCCGCATCATTCAAACAAGGATCGCGCGCTTACCGGAGCTCCGTATCTGGAACGGCTTCTCCATTGTCTTCAGGCATTATTTGAATCACGCTTGCGCGTCCCCGCGCCACTGCCTAATGTGAGCAATCGATGTGTTTCAGTGTAGACGTCATCACGCTCACCAACGTTCTTTAGACAAGCTCAAGTTTCTTTAGAAATTACGTAGAGCGCCTACAACAACGTCAAGCTGCCATTTTCTTCTTTTACTGTCTTCACGCTACCGAGTCAAAGATTTCAACGAACATTCAATTTCAATCGTCTTTGGGAATTGTACATTTAGTATAAGAAGAAAAGAGTCTTGAAGGAAAGTGTCTACACAAGAATTCGCCAGCATTTCCATACTTATTCACATTCTTTACATGGTTTTCTGCTACAGGCAATTTGATTAATATACTTATAAGCAAGGTACTTTTCTTAACAGGGGCAATTGACAATTCAAGTGTTATAAGTCCTGCATAATTATTTATTTAATTGTGGTCTCTTTTATTTCTTTTCTCTACACCTGCATTTGAATTCTGCAAATTATTTGTTTTTATTTTTCATTTTTTTTTTTTTTTTAACAATATGGCTTCAAGTAGCAACAATGTAATGCAACCGCCCCCGTTCCTTGAAATCTCAGGAAAACCAGATAAACCTTGGCACAAATGGTTTAGAGTATTTAAAAATTATCTAGAGGCCATTAACGCCAGTCAATACTCAGCGTCAAGAAAAAAAGCACTTCTATTTAACCACTTAGGGAATGCTGGACAAGAGATTTTTGACAATTTACCTATTGTTCAAGCACCTTTAGGCGATGAATCCTGGGATGTATTCAAAGAAGCTTTAGCACGCATCGGAAAACAGTATGTGGACGAACCATCTGTGATGGTAGAAAGACACAAATTCTTTAAACGTAAACAATTAGCAGAAGAATCTATTAAAGATTATTTAGCTGTATTACGTGTGCTAGCATCAAAGTGTGTTTTGGAAACTACTTAGACACAGCGTTGAGGGATCAATTAGTTTTTAACTGTTACAACAAAAAGATACAGGAACGGATTTTAACATGTAAAAATCCGTCTCTTGATGAGGTCATGGATATAGCAAGAAGTATTGAAAGGTCTGTAGTTTCATCAAAAATTCTAACCGATTCTTCGATTTGTAGGTCTTCAGATAACATAAATATAGCTGTAGTAGAATCTAAACCTAGTACTAGCATGAATGATACAGCCATTAATGTTGTCACTAGTAAGAATGTTTTCAAGAAGAATGCTCAGAAAAAGGTAGGAGGTACTTGTTACAGATGTGGGTCTAAGTTCCACATGGGTAATTATCCTAATTGTCCCGCAAAAGGAAAACGGTGCACTTATTGCAAAAAAATTGGTCATTTCTACACAGTGTGTAATGCCAGCAAAATGAAGGTTAGAGTTAATCAACTTGACGTTGATGGAGACATACTATCAGAAGAAATAAGTAATGTTTCGTTATCTGTAGAGGTTAATACTTTAGGTGAATCAGAAAAAAGGTGCAAAGGTCCAATATGCGATGTACAAATTGGGGTTATTGATTTGGGGATTATGGCTGATTCTGGTTCCCCAATTACTATTTTAGCTGAAAAGACGTTTAACAGACTTTGGTCTGAGAAATTGCTTAAGTCTACGTCTATCAACCCTAAAGCATTCGGCGAATACGATATAATAATGAAAGGTTATTTTGATGATTATATTGTATTTAAAGGAGGAGTATTGTTACTAAAATTTATGTTGCCGTCAACGGACGTGACATATTAGGTTGGCAAGACCAAGCCAAACTTGGTATAATTCTTAGACCAGGGCATGCTGAACCAGTAGTTTTGGGAGACTTACCTGTGTTAGCTGTTCAAGATACCAATGAGCTTGATAGTATTACTAAGAACTTACAGATCAAATTTCCCGAGGTATTTTCTAACAAAATAGGAATGATCAAGAACTTTCAACATACTATTGTTCTAAAAAAAATGCCATTCCTGTGATACAAAAAGTTAGACCTGTTCCACTCTCTGCCCGGGAAGATCTTAAAAAGCTACTTGATGAAATGTGTGTTCAGGGTATTATCAAACAGGTAGAATCTTCAGAGTGGGTTTCCGCTGCCGTTGTCGCACGAAAAAGTTCAGGGGCTATACGCCTATGTGCAGACTTAAGGGTTCTCAACAGAAATATTCTAGTAGACTGTCATCCCCTCCCAAGAATTCATGAATTGTTGGCAAAGTTAGGAGGAGTAGGTATTTTTCAACTATAGATTTACGCTCTGCGTATCATCAGATACCTTTGTCTGAAGATTCACAACACCTAACTACGTTTGTAACACCTTTTGGAGTTTTCCAATATATGCGGATGCCGTTTGGACTGGCATCTGCTGCTAGTGTTTTTCAACGCTTAATGGACCAGATGTTTGGTCAACAAATGGGCATACAGGCTTTTCAGGATGATATTTTAGTACACACTGAGACATTGGATCAACATTTTGCATTATTGGATGATGTACTAAGTAAGTTGAGGTCTCAGGGTATGACTGTTAACATTGACAAATGCAAATTTATTGCCCAAGAAGTGAATTATTTGGGACATAATATCTCAAAGGATGGTATTAAACCAAAGTTATCATTATTAAAGGGTATAAGTGATGCATCTGTACCCAATGACAAGGATTCGCTTAGAGCCTTCTTAGGACTTAGCGAGTATTACGCAAGATTTGTACAAGGGTATGCTGTTATTGTGCAACCATTAAGAAATCTGTTAAAAAAGAATACTAAGTTTGTTTGGTCCGAAGAGTGCCAAGAAGTATTTGAAACAGTAAAGAAGTTAATCATTACTGCTCCAGCCATAAGATCTTTTACTCAGGGAGCGAAGTGTACAATTACTGTAGACGCTAGCGCTAAAGGTTTGGGTGCTGTTTTGAGTCAAGTGATAAATGGTCGAGAGTATACTATAGCATTTGCATCACGCACTCTTAGTGATGCTGAAAAGAATTACAGTACCATTGAGCGTGAGGCACTGGCCTGTTCATGGGCCTCTGAGAAGTTCAAAATGTATATTGGGGTACGAAATATGAACTGCACACAGATCACAAACCATTAATATACATGTTGGGAGATAGTTGTTCTAACAAAGCATCGTCAAGACTTATAAGATTGTTATCAAGGTTACAAGAGTTTAATTTTGATATAAAGTACATTCCAGGTGGCAAAAATGTGAGGGCAGACTGTTTATCACGATTACCTGTCATGTTGGATATTGGTGGTGACAGCGAGAAGAGTAGGGAGGATTTGGAGTATGTGTTCACGGTTAGCGATGTCAATGAGCAGTTTAAAATAACTGAAGAGGAATGGTTGAAATGTTGTGACCAAGATGATTGTATTGTACAAGTGAAGAAGTTTCTGGTTGATGGTTGGCCAAATGATAGAAGTTTGACTACAGACTTAAGAAATTTTTGTCAGGTAGCATCTGAGTTATCAGTGGTTAATGACTTACTACTCAGACAGGATTTATTTGTTCCTCCCAGTGGTCTTAGGTCCAAAATTGTTTCTTTGGCTCACGATGGACATCTAGGAATTTCAGACACTGTTAAGAAAATTAAACAGATGTACTGGTGGCCTGGCATTGATGGCCAAGTTAGGAGATTTGTAGAAAGTTGTGCTGATTGTTTGTGTTCTGACAAACATTGGAGAACTAGCACCTTACCTTTACATCCTGTTATGTGGCCGAACAATGCATGGGAGAAATTAGGGCTTGATTTCACTGGTCCCTTCAGTGCGTTAGGTGATAACAGAAGATTTTTAATTGTGGCCATTGACTATTATTCAAAATGGATATACTTTTCTTTTGTGAAGTGTGCTAACTCTTGTTCTGTCATTTCATTTCTAGAAAAACTATTTTATATTGAAGGAAAAGTGAAGGAAATTGTTACGGATAATGGATCTCATTTTGTATCAGAGGAGTTTATCAAATTTCTCAGCAAACATGATGTCAGGCATAATAGGGTACCTGTTTATAGTCCAGCTTCTAATGGTTTAGTAGAAAGAGCAAACAGATTATTGAAAGAGGGTATCCAAACAGCTATTGCCAACAAGTTGGATATTGCAGAATATTTGCATTTTAAAGTCTGGAATTATAATATAACTCCTCAAAGCACCACGGATGTTGCTCCATTCGTTCTGTTGAGGGGTAGGAAACCAGTTTCTGCAATTAGTCCTACGTGGTTACTGGATAAGGTTGATCGTCACCACAACATAGATTTGCAAAAAGTGCGCAGTCATGTAAAGGAGAAACAGGAGGTGTATAAGTGTAATTATGATAAAAGAATGCATGTAAAAGAAGGATTGTTGAGTATAGGTGATTGGGTGTTAGTAAGAAAGCCCAATAAAGTATGTAAAGGACAGTCGAAGTTTTCTGAACCAGTGAAAGTCTTAAAGATTACTAATACCGCTGTTTTGTTGCATGGAAAAGGATGGTGGAACAGGAATGCATTGGTGAAGGTTACTAAGGAGCAGGCCAAGATTATTTTACAAAGAATTGGGACTGAGAATAAACAGGAGAGACGTGATTGGTACGATTTAGTCACCCTGACACAAGTAAGGGTCAACGGAGGAGAACAATGGGCTCAAGGTAACTTAAGTAGAGGTGATTGTCTTGATGTTGGCTCTAATGTTGCAGATAATGCAATGAGATCAAGGGTCACTTCAGGGTCAAGTGTCATTTCAGGGCCTGGGGGTGATAATGTGACTAGGTCCAGTTCTAGTGTCATTTCAGGGCCTGGGGGTGATAATGTGACTAGGTCCAGTTCTAGATTGAGATCAGCTGTCACTTCAGGGTCAAGTGTCATTTCAGGCGCTGGGTGTGATAATGTAACAAGGTCCAGTGTTAGACTGAGATCAGCTCCCAGCTATTCCAGAGATTATGTATATTATTGATATTGTATATAGTACCATTATAAGTTGTATATATATATATTATTATTTATTTATTTATTTATTTTTTCATATTGTTATTATTTGGTATAGGAAGGGGGGGGTGTAGTATGGTGATTGTGTAATTTTACAGTGTATTAGATAGGATATTGTAGTATGTTTCTTTAAGATGGAATGTAGAGTTAGAATGTAGAAGTTCACATAATGCTAGCATTAGGAACCTTTAGGACAGTATTGCTGGGAGGTGGATTCTGGAGGTCGTGGGTCCTTTCTTTTGAATAAACTTCAAGTTAGAAGTTACTTTCTTGCCTCGTTTGGATTTATTCACCAAGGAGTTCACTACAATGCTCCAATGTACTCATGATAGAAATGTTAAACATATATGTGAGGGCTTAAGATCTGATGTCACTTCTTATGATGCCACTTCCTGTGATGTCACGCACCTTGATGTCACGCGCCACGATGTCACGCACCGTGATGCCACTTGCATTCTGATTAACTAGGTTAGTCCCCCCACTTCTTTTTTTAGGACTTGCGCCCTGAGCAGCGTGCTTACCGGCGTAAAGCGCTTCAATGCCTCGTCAGGGGTAGTAAGCGCAAAATAAATACAGTTTACAATTACAATGACCTGCCCTCCCGCCTATGTACTTTCTTGCACGCCTTCCTTCTTGTCTTTCTGTATCTGTGCCATCTTGCCTGCATGTCTGTGCTGCCCTGGCATGCTCCTTACCTCCTGTCTCCCCTCATTATATCCAAACTGCAGTCTTTCTTTTCTGCCTTCTTTGTGTCTGCCTGTATACCTTCCTGCCTTTCTTCCTCGCTCCTTCTTACTGCCTGCTTTCCTGTCTGCATGGCTGCCTTTCTTCAGGCTTGCTTGCCATTCATGCTGCTGCCTTCCTGTCTGCTAAGAAAGAAAGACGGTAAGGAGGATAAAGGCTGGCAGAAAAGGTGGCACAACCTGTTTTGGAGGGGGGTCACAGGTTAGACAGGGACCACTGGACCCAAACCATGGTGGTTGAGGTTGATTGCCACTGGTGTCCTCTGGCCCATCCTACTGTGGCTCTGCAAACTGGGGCAAGTACAACCTTTTCCGCAGTTGACTCTCAGGGGACGACGACGAGGAGCATTCAAAGGATTCCAGGGGGCAATGTGAGGGGCAAGAACAGACACAATTATGGAATGTCCACCCCAGTGCTTGTCTTTATGTAAAAGAAAGTACTTTTATTCACATATCAGAACTAAATGCTACACAATATAATGTAATTAATGAATAAAGGGTGGTACCTTGGTTGCGATCGACTGTGGGCACTATACCTTAGCGATAACAGTCCCCAGTGATCTGTGGCAGATGCATGAATTAGGCACAGCTACTTTATGCTTACCACATATGTTCAGATGTGCAATCAGTTTGCTCATTCCTAACTCCACTATTGATGTGGGCAGAAAAGTCTCAAATCCTCGCTCTCGAGTCATCGGCAGATGTTACCCTCTTTGTTACTCTCTCTGTTCCAACAGCAGGCGGAGGAACATCACTCGCCTGTTTGTTTTGTAGCAGTGGCATGGAGAAGGTCTGGTGTAGCCCGTGTCTTTGGCATGCATGACGGCCTTCCTTCGAAACAGGCTTTGCCAGATGAATGCAACATGATTGGTCCAGTCATAGCGCTCACAGCATCTTGTGCAGTTTCGGCAATCCACTGAACAAATACAGGCGGGTTATGACAAATCATCTGCACCCCCACCAGGCCGACTGGTCAGTGAGATTGAGAACCGGCTCTTCCTAGGTGATGTTGCAACCTTGGCTGCCAGGCGGATTTATGGTTGTTGAATGGGAGAAGCCTTCTGGGTACAGTTTCCAGAAGGGCACTGAAGAAACCGTGCTACCTACTCACAGCACAGGTTGCTCCTGGCTTCACTCTCTCAAGTGGTCTGCTTCCGCTAGGTGTTCCTCACACTGGGAACACACTGGTTTCTAGGCACTATGGAAACCCTCAGCTCCTTTAAATGCAGACTTCAGGTGATGTCCCCTCACCTCTGAAAGACTGGCTGTCAGGCAGGCACCAGCCCTGCTCACCCAGCAGTCCTTCGAGCACTTTGCGGAGCATTCCCTTGGTCATGAAGAATTTGGAACTGAAATAAACTGAGGGGGGTTTGGATCCAACCTTTATACACATTTCCTAGACCGTGATCTGGATCCACTGGCTCAGGCTTTAGAACTGTTTGGGTCAGTTCTCTTTTAAGTGTCCATCTCAGACAGCTCTCCAGACACAGCCTTTGTGTAAAGTGATGCTTTCAACAAAAGGCAGGACCAGGGCCGGCGTTAAACCCACTTCACAAAAAAGGACCACGTTCTTACTGACTCAGAGAAAATGGTCTGATCAAGCCACAAAACACAAGATGCTGCCACCACCGCCTTGAATGATAAACCCAGAACAGGGCCGGTAGTCTAATATCTTTGTGAAGGACCCTCCAGGTCACAGGACTGGTCCTGGACCTTGCATTAACATGGACAGGCCTAGGCCTCTGCACACACTAGATTAGCGTGATGCCACGGCCAAAATATGTCAGAATACCAGTCGGGCACTCAGGGCAAGGGTTTACGCCGGTTCACCATGCAGGTAACAGTCCAGTCCTAACACTACTTTCAAAACCTCCATCTTCAGACCTACCTTGCTTCTTTTGTGCTTTCCAGCCTGCCTACATCTTTTATTACTGCGTTCCATTCTTCGTCCCTGCCACCTTCAATTCCCGCCTGCTTCCATCCCACACTCCTGCCTCTCTTCCCTGCTCTCCTTCAATCAACCTTTGCTGTCTTACTTCGTTCCTACATGAACCCTAACCTTCGTCCTTTCCTGTATTCCTGCCTGACAAATTTCTTTCCTTCCATCTTTCCTTTGTCTGATTCCTTCCTTAACTCCTGCTTCTTGCCTTTCATTTCTGTCTTGCCTGTCTCTTCTTATCTGCCTTTCTTTCTGCATATCTTCATTTCTGCCTTTCTCCCTACATATTTCTGTTCTTCTTATTTGTTTCTAACCCTCTTCCGTCCTGACTTCCTGCGTGTTTTACTGTTCCTGATTCTCTGCCTTCCTGTCTAGTTTTTCCTTCTTGCCTCCCTTCTTTGCTATTATCCTTCATTCTTTCCTCTTGAACCCATCTGTTGTCTTTCTTGCCTCCCCACCTGCCTTCTTTGCTTCCACTTTTTCCTCCCTGCCTTACTTTCGTTTTGCTTAGTTTATCCGTCTGCCTTCTTCCATCCATTATTTCCAGCTTGCTTTGCTAGTAGTGTTCTCGCCAGCTGCCCCTTCTTCCTCTCTGTCCTTTCTTCAAGGAATCCAGTCTGGCTTGTTTACCCCCACCCGCTTGTCTGTGCTACTTCCTCGCGCCCTGTGGGTTTTTGTTTTTTTTGCGGATTTATATAGCGCGAACTCGACCCAAAGATATGGGAGCGCTTTACATGAGCACCAGTTACACAAGGACACATTCATTTTTTTTTTGGGTGGGCACAGGGAGATTAAGTGATTTGGCCAGAATTAAATGATGTGGAGTCGACCCCGAGGCTCGAACCTTGGTTTCCCAGCTCCAAGGTCGGCAGTCTAGCCGTGAAACCACGTCCTCTCCCCGGGTTGCAGGACTGCCTTCGTTATAACCTGGGTACCCACCGATTGGCACATGCCTCCCTGGCTTGGCATGGGACTCTCTGCAACCCATCCTGGCACAGAAACCAAAACCTCATGTGATCTCGAGCGGACATAGACTGTGTTTTTTCCCCGAACCTGATGCGGAGATCACTGTGCGACTTCCGGGTCACAAGTCTCCCGGTGAGATAGCTGAGTGGGTTAAGCGCGTGCAGTACGATGTGTGTCTACGCTGCAGATGGCTTGCTCGAGTCCCATGGATGCTACTACCTGATTGGTTGAAAGCCTGCTGCGAAGATTTCTGTGTGACCTGCAGGCGACGGGAGTAAGGGTCACCTGCGCCGCCTGTCATCCTTCCAAGGTCGATAAAACGAGTATAATTGCGTTTGCTAGTATGACTAGTATTAGTTAAGGCGCCAAGAAGTAATGTGGTGTGTCCTGAACATGATCAAAATAATAATTATTTTGCTATTTCACGTACTCACTCAAACATTATTCAGAAGGGGGGGGGGGGCTTTTATTCATTCTGCTATTCCACGGCAGGGACTGGAGGAACACAAGCTGGTGAATGTCTGGCAAGCAGACTCGCTTCCAGCCATCTGCTCCTTGATGTGAGGCGGGGACTTCCAATCAGGAAAGGAATCGGGGCGAGGAGGGGCGGGCAGCGGGAGTAGGGAGGGGGTGGGGCAGAGGAGGCTCCTGGGTGGGGCTGACCTCATTCTTACGTCCCTCCCCCGTAGCGTGCTGTCCTTGAAGAATCTCCTTTCGGAAGGTGGCCTCTCAACTGGGAGGGAGTGAATGGGGGTGGGGGCTATCCTTGGCGTGGAGAGTGAAGGGGGGTGACAGAGAAGCAGATACTCCTGAGTGAGGCGGGCCCCCCAAATGAAGATACCCCTTTCATGAAGGTGCCCTTTCACCTGGGAGATTGGCAGATACGTATTTATTTATTTATTTATGCATTTTTATATAGCGCGGACTTTACCCGAGGGTGTCAGAGCGCTTCACAACAGGAACAGCAACATTACATAAGGAGGAGGATACAAATGAGCATAATACAAAGGCAAGCGTTACATTGCATGAGGAAAAGTGACAATTGTGCACAAAAAAAAACAACCAAACCAAATACACAAAGAGGGATAAGTTCCAAGAGGAAAAAGTGACAGGTGTGCATGAAACATGGGGTAAAAAATACAATAGAGGTATAATACTGCAATAAGTGGCAGTCACTCATAACACACTGGGAAGGCACTTCTATAGGCTTGGAGTACAGAATTTCCTATCGTGGAAGAACTTCCTTGAGGTAGTAGAGAGGGCGTGAATACAGCAGGGGGTACATGGGGTACAAAATACATGATACATGGGGTACAAAATACAACTAAAGGCATAATACTGAAATAAGTGGCAGTAACTCAAAACACACTGGGAAGGCACTTCTTTAGGCTTGGAATACAGAGTTTCCTATAGTGGAAGAGCTTCCTTGAGGTAGTAGAGAGGGCGTGACTTCACAGGGGACTTGCAATGCGGGGAGCACGCACATAAAAACCAACACAACACACCAAATAAGGAATGAACAGACAAAAGTACAACTTTACATTGACGAGCGAACTTCCTAGAGGGGTCTGAGAAGGAAAGTATTAGTTCTGGAAGTGTCTTTGGAAGAGAAGAGACTTGAGGTTAGCTTTGAAGATCCGGGTAGAGGAGGTGGCACGGAGCAGTGGGGGAAGCGAGTTCCAGATTCTCACTGCATTGCCAGAGAAGGATTGAGCCATCGATCTTTCCCTTTTGAAGACGGGGGGCTCAAGCAGAAGCTTTTCCGCATTGCGAGAAGGGCGAGAGCCACCGGACAATTTCAATTTATTCGCCAGGTAACGAGGGGAGGACGTGTGTAAGGCTTTGCGTGTGATGCAGGCAGTTTTGTAAATAGATCTTGCCTCGATCGGAAGCCATCGAAGAGAGGACAGGATAGGAGTGATGTGGTCGCTTCGTTTAGACCCTGAAATGAAGCGAGCTGCTGAATGGAGGATGGATTTGAGAGGGGCGAGGTGGGATTTGGGTAGGCCAGTCAGAAGAGAATTGCAATAATCCAGTCTTGAGAGAACCAGAGATTGTACCAAGGTTTTTAAGTCATTCTCCGGGAAGAACCGACGGATCCCCCACAGAAGGCGCAGCTGGTACCGTGCGTTCTTAGCAATAGAGTTGATGTGGGTGATTAGGTTGAGTCTTTTATCAAGAATGACACCTAGGGATTTAGCGCTGTCGACAATGATGGGTTTGTTATTGAGTAGGTTCAGCTGATCCATCCAAGATTGAACAGGAGGAGGTGAGAGAGAGGTAGAGAGGAGGAGGAATTCAGTTTTGGCGGGATTCAGAATGAGTTGGTGAGCTGACATCCAGTTGTGAATAGAGTTGAGGGTAGAATTGAGTAGGGAGAGATCGTGCGTGGAGGACACCTTAAGGTAGATTTGCGTGTCGTCCGCATACAGATGGTAAAGGATCCCAGATTTGCTTAGGAGGTTCCCTAAAGGTTCCAGGTAGAGATTAAACAAGGTGGGTGCTAGGATAGAACCTGAGGGACGCCTTGACCTACGGCCACAGGAGATGAAAGACTGTTCCATATCTTGATCCTTTGGGATCTGTCCGAGAGGAAAGAGGCAAACCATTTGAGCACTGTGCCATCCAGTCCCATTCTCTGTTGAAGAGTGTTGAGGAGGGTGCTATGATTAACCGTGTCAAAGGCTGCAGAGAGGTCTAGAAGAATCAGAAGACATGATTCCCCAGAGTCGAGTATATGCAGCGCATCGTCAATCACTTGCAGCAGGGCTGTTTCAGTGCTGCAATTTTGGATGAAGCCCGACTGGAAGACGTCGAGGAGGTTATTGTCCATAATATGTGAGGAAAGTTGTTTCGCAACACATTTTTCGGTGATTTTCGAAAGAAAAGGGAGGTTGGTGATAGGGCGGAAGTTGTTGAGGTCGTTCGCGTCGGCGGCGGGTTTTTTAGAAGAGGGGTGACCTGACCTGATTTGAGGGCAACCGGGAGGGAGCCTTGACTGAGGAAGAGATTGACTAGCCTGGTCCAGTAAGAGAGAGTATAGGTGTAGAAATCGATGGCGATGTCGCTAGGGATGGGGTCGGAGGAATGGTTGGAGGGTTTAGTTTCGCGGATGCATTTGAGGAGGTCATCATCCGAGATGACGTCAAAGTTCTGCCAGGTGACTAAGGATTTCCGCTCCTCCATGGGGGGTGGGCGACCTGATCCACCAGTGCTTTGACCTTTTCATCGAAGAATATAGCGAAATCTGCTGCTTTCTTTGAGGAATCCTCAGGCTTAATGGTTGGGGGAGAACAGGTTGGGTTTTTGAAGAGGTCAAAAAGCTTTTTGGGTCTGTTTTTGGCTGAGTCAAGGAGGGATCTGAAATGTGATGCTTTTTCAAGGAAGATGTGGTTGTGATATTTGGATCTTGCTGAGCGTAAAAGAGAGAGATTGGAGGTGGAAGGAGATTTTCTCCAATGCTTCTCCAGGAATCTAAGGTTTTTCCTTTCATAGTAGAGCGCTTTATTGAACCAAGGTGCTGAGGGGGTGGGTCTTTTCCTTTTGCTTTGGAGAGGAGCAACAATGTCGATTTCGACTGCTAGTACTGAGAGGCACTGAGAAGTGAGAACGTTGACATCCACGCTAGGGTCAAGTCTAGGAAGTGCCCGCATAGCGGAATCACAAAAAGTGTCAAGATCAATGTTCTTAGCGTTACGGAACCAGGTAGTAGCTCTTTTGGGTTGGCCGAGAGTTATAACGTGCGATAGGTGAAAACAGAAGGGAATGAGGAGGTGGTCAGACCAGTCTACATGGATCGGGGGAGCAGTGGTCAGCAGGTCTGCTTTGGATATGACAAGGTCCAGGATAGAGCCCTTAGAATGTGTGGTTTCCGAGCAATGTTGGAGGAGATCATTGGCTGAGAGAAAGGAGGCAAGCTTGTTGGCAGCCGAGTCTTCCAAGGAGCCCCAGTGGAGATTAAAGTCACCCAGGAAGATCTGTCTGTCACTTTGAGAGAATTGGTCACTGATGAAGTCAGACAGTTCCTCCACAAAGGCAGAGCAGTAACCAGGCGGGTGGTATATGGCATGGAATCTAAAGGGTGAGCCGTGATGTATTTGAAGTTCTAGGGAAAGGCATTCGAATGTACGGAAGAGGGTGGTTGGGAACGCTTTAATTTGAAGGGAGTTTCTGAAGATGATAGCGACACCTCCTCCAATTTTGTCTGCCCTGTCATTTCTGAGGATAGAATAGTCAGTGGGTACCAACAGATCAAACAAAGTATGAGAGGAGTCATTAAACCAGGTCTCAGTGAGGAAGAACATGTCAAGATTTAGGTGTGTGATAGTGTCAGAGATTTCCACTTTGTGTTTGATTGCAGATCTGCAGTTGTGGAGCAAGCAGTGCAGCTCTGACGCAGATGTTTTGGTGATGGGGTGTTAGGGTTGTTCAGGGAGATAGGGATAAGATTCTTGAATGAGGGAGCCCGGCAAGAGGGAGGTTGGTGAGGTCTGACAGAGGAGATGATCTGAATAGGAAACTGCGTAGAATTCTTAGGAGAGGAAGGCTGAGGGGGAGTGACGTTGGTGGTCTTGAGGCTGGCCCGTAAGTTGGTGATGTCTGCAGAGGGCAGACTGTGGTTGGTTTTATTGGGGCGCGGGAGCAAGGAACTCCCCGGGAGGGTGTTAGGGACAGGGGACAACTTGGCGCTTAAACGTGAGATGGACGCTACAAGCTGGGAGATGGAATAGATGAGAGAATCAAGTTTATTTTCCAGAGAGAGGAGAGCTGAGCACGGAGTGTTTGGTGGCTCGATGGATAAAGGAGGGAGTGCAGAAGGTGAGGGAGGACAGGGAGGGGTAGGGGAACGAGTTGAGGGCGGTGGTGCAGAGGGTAAGGGAGGACAGGGCGGGCTGGAGGAGCAGGATATGAGAGGGAGTGCAGAGGGTGATGGAGGACGGGGCGGGGTGGTGGAATGGGATAAGGGAGGGAGTGCAGAGGGTGAGGGAGGGAGGGGAGGGGTGGGAGAATGGGTGGGGAGTTGGGGAGCAAGGGAAGAAGATGAGGAACGATGGTGGACAGAGGGAGTGGATGGTGAAACAGTGGTGGGAAGAGAAATATTTTTACTGGCGTTGAGCAGAGGGGAAGAGAAGAGGGCAGACGACAGAGGAGGAAGTTGAGGAGTAGGGGGGGGACAGAAGAAGGCCGGATGTAAGGGGAGAAGAGGGAGACGAGACTGACCCGGGCGGCGTGGGCGGGGGACAGATGAGGTCCGAATGTGCGTGGAGCCGAAAGAAAAGGGGGCTGTAAAGGGGGGAGGGCGGGGTGTCCGAGGAGGGCCAGAGGAATGGGGAGAGAGGAGAGGATGGTGCAAGATAGGTACTGTAGGCTATGCAAGGCGAATGTAGGGGGACAGGTAACAGTTGGAGTGGGGGGATTGACTAGAGGGAAACTGAGAGAGGAGAAAGGGACTGCAAGGTCAAAGGGAGAGACGAGGAAGGAATTGTCAGGGAGGGAGACAAGGTTGGGAAGCAAGGGAAGAGGAAAGTGGGGTTGAGGATAGATGGGAGGTGGAAGAGAAGAATTTAGGGTACGGGGACGGGGAAGAGCGGAAAGGGATGAGGCGAGAGGGGGAGGGAAGGGGGAAGGTAAGGACAGTTGATCGGAAGACCAGGTTGTACGAGAGGTGAGTTAAGAGGGGGGCGGAGGGAAGATTTAGTGGGATTAGGGGGGCGGCGAAAATGTTGGAGAATCGAGCAGGTGCAGGGTGGGGAGGGGGGGTGGAGGCCAGTGGCCGGAAAGACAAGATAGAGGGAGGGGCATTTTGGGAAGGGGAAAGAGAGGGAGATGAGGGAGCAGTGGCTGGAGGGAACCAAGTGTAGGCCTGTGCCTCCCGGGATAGCGGCCTGCTGGAGTATCGGGGGGCCTGGGGGGGAGAAAGGGGGAAAGGAGGGGAGTTCAAAGAAGAGTTGGGGGAAGTCATAGTTGTGTGGGTTGGACGAAGGGAGTGGAAGAGATGGTCAAAGAGGGAGAGACAGGAGTCTGTCGCTTGAATCATGACGGTGCCATTATTGTAAAGTGTTATGGTGAGCGAGCCCTTAAAGCACGTGGAGGGGGAAATTTTTAGCCGCTGTCCATGCAGGATAGATGAGGAGGAGGAGACGTTGAAGAAATTGAAGAAGCTGGTGGACCAGGAAGGGATGTCATGGGTGAAAAGAATTAAGTCATTTTTAGCTTCCCTGGGTGCCCATTATGGAATTGATCAACAAAGAGGGAATCAGGGAAGTGTTCAATGGTGTTGTGCTTGAACCGTTTTGCTGCTGCTTTGGACAGGTTGGGGGATAGATGACTTTGAAGCAGTTAACTCCCGACTTAATTCGAATGGAAGCCATGATAGGGAGACGAGGGTCACTAGGGTAGCGATAGAGCAAAAAAGAATCATATGAAGAGGAGGGCACATAAGCCGGGGGCGAGTGAGTATAATCCAATGAGATAGCGGTCAGGAGGCTACTAGACATGCAGGGCCAGGGACTCTGGTCTAACTCCCTAATAAAACATCATACCGGTGGGATAGAAGGCTGGCTTGCCTCCAGCAGTGGAGAGGGTGTGGGATCATACCGGGGCAGACCCTACCACCCGGGAATGGGACCTCCCAGTGTGGAAACCCGCATGGAAATGGGAGTCGTCTATAGGCTCGCAGTGATGTTATGGGTATATTAGTCCGGCAATCGGGCCTGGCGCCCTGCAATCCTAACAGTCCCCCGGGCCAACTGGCCATCTCAAAGAGGGGCTCAAATGCCCTATGACCCAGAAGTTCCGGGCGCGCTGCCTAAGCAGCGAAAGTCAAGGGTGCGCAATCTGCGCAGGTCTAAACGTTGCAGCTGGCACCTAAGTGCTGCGCAGCTGTGAAGGTCCGGGCTAAGGGAGGGCATCTCACTCCTAACTGCCAAGGTATGACCCCCAACCCAGGTCTAAACGTTGCAGCTGGCACTAAGTGCTGCGCAGCTGTGAAGGTCAGGGCTAAAGGAGGGCATCTCACTCCTAACTGCCAAGGTATGTCCCCCCACCCAGGTCTAAACGTTGCAGCTGGCACTAGGTACTGCGCAGCTGTGAAGGTCAGGGCTAAAGGAGGGCATCTCACTCCTAACTGCCAATGTAGGGGGTGAGATGTGTGTGGAGGGGGGAAGGGTGTGGCGTGCGGGAGCCTCGGAGGCAGGAGACATGGGCACAGAGAACTTGGCGGTGTTTGCTGAGGATGACCCCTCCTTTTCAAGCTAACCCTTTCATAAAGGTGGCCTCTCAGCTGGGATGGACGGCGGCCAATGGACACGTTTAACGCTTGGGAGAGTGGCACGGAGACGCCGAGGCTTATAGGAGCTAACCCTCCGTCTGAATATTCCCCTTCATGAAGGTGGCCTCTCACCTGAGGGGTGTGTGGGGGGGCAGACGGATATATTTAGAATCGTGGGGGCACGGGGGAGGTCGTGAAGCTGGCCTCTCGCCTGAGAATGTGTGTGTGGGGGGGATACGGATATATTTAGTTTCGCGGGGGCAAGGGGGTAACACCCCTTCAAGAAGGTGGCCTCTCACCTGAGATTGCGGCGGGGGGGTGGTGCGAAGATATATTTAGACTCTTAGGGCGCAAGGTGGAGGTAACAGAGCAGCTGACGGTACTTTTGGGTCTAACCTCGTTCTCCCCCGCCTAAAGAAGATACATGTTTCATGAAGGTGCCCCCTCCCCTTGTAGTGAGTGGTCCACAGGAGGGGTAGCTGGGGGCATCCTGTCTGAGCCAGCGAAAATGCCTCCTAAGTTATGTTGCCCTCTCTTGGATGTGAGGTGTAGTGATCAAGGGCGTAGGAGGTATCATGAATGCAGTAGGTGCAGTGACCTCGGTGCCCAAAGGAGTGAGAGGTCCATTGCACCCCAATTTCAGCTTTTATTTATTTTAATAGGTGAACCGGGGGGGGGGGGCTAGGGGGCATTTTCTTTACTTGCAGTGGACCCCACGCCACCCATTCAGCACCTTTTGTATTGTAGGAAGGGTTGCTGAGGACAGAGTCGATCGATGTCAGAGACTCCCCCCCGCCCCCCTCCCAATTTGTCCGCCCCACACCCCTGCCTGTAACAGTCTACCATCCAAGAACTGTATCCAGGGCCAATGGAATAATGTGGTTTAGCGGCCGCAGCGTTTACCTCCTAATTATGGATTTTGCCGCATAATCCACATTGTGCTACATAATCTGCTAATTTTAACACTAAAAATTGTTTCTAGCTCAAACGGAACAAAAGTTACTGAAACACAGCGGTGCGGGGTGCCGTGCAGTGGACGGCCCTTAGCAAACATTGACCGGTCACTTTACTGTTTGCTTATTGCTGTATTTAACTGGTCCTAATAAGGTGAAACCTTTGCACAGTGTCAATATGAGTAAACATGACAAACTAAAGAAGCATTACTGTCGCAAAATGCGCAGCATCACGCCGCATAATTTTCCTTTTGTGGCCATATAATTTAGACATCTATGCCGCATAAGTTGATCCTCCCCTGCCGCATAATTCCAGTGGCCCTCACTATACATTTAAGCTTGAAGTGATGGGCGAGGCTAATTATTAAGGGGTGCGAAGAGAGGAAGGACAATGTGGGTGCCCTTGTTGAGGCTTTACTTCACCCTTACCCACCCCACATAACGCGCTGTCCTTGAAAAAAACCTTCTGCCCTTGTGGACGGGTTGCATGGAAAAAGGAGGGAAAGGAGGGGTGCAGTAGACCCCTCCATCTTCCTCCCTCCCTGTGCCATCGTCCCTGCCCCAACTTGTTGGAATGGGGGACGCCGGAGAATCAAATTATCGCCTTGCAGCTGCAGGCCTGCAGCCCAGGCACAGAACCGGGGTCGTCTTTTTGTGTAATTACCAAAAAGAATGTTGAATGCTCCGTGTTCTGTCGAGGCTGGAATGAGAGAAGGGTGTTGATTGGCAGGCTGGAGGTGTGAGATGAGGGCTTCACTGGTTGCAAGATAGCACGGTGTGTTAAAGGGCCTGCTGAACATATCTGCATGCCGCCTGCAGATCACAGGTTTTAAGACCCGCAGGGATGACTCCGCTTTTTATCCTTCCGAAGATCTGCAGGCTGAATCGCCATAAAGTGTTGCAAGAGGTAAAAGAGGCTTTGGCCCTGGAACCACATCTCTAAATATTTCCAGGGCACTACTAGACAGCCCCTGTGTGTTCGCCTCTCCCTTGATTTAGCACTAACAAGAGCCAAATGCTGAGATGAGTCACGGAGGAGGGATGTGGGCTCGTGTCGGAGATGTGGGCTCGTGACAGGGAAGCGTAAGAGAAATGCTGCAGTGGCGGTGCTGGGGCCTTATGGATTAGGGACAGCTTGTGGAAACGTGGTTTAGTGGTGCCTATGAGGTACATGGATGGACAGCGGTTAAATGGGAAATATATAGTTGTGAAGAGGTGGTCTAGTGAAAGGGATGTGGTCTGGAGGGGATGTGGTCATGTGGATGAGATGTAGCCTGTTGGTGGAGTTGCCTTCTAGTGGTGCAGCTGTGGTCCTGTGGCGTAGATGAGTTCTAATGGTAGATATGTGACTTCATGCAACTCATGGCAACCTGCCCCTTGACCTGGACAGATCACTCAATGATTGAGTTCAGCATTAGTGGCCCCAAGGAATTTTACGCTCCTAAATCACTCACCAAAAGAAGCTACAGACAGTGGCACAAAATAACGCCTACACAGTTTCAAGATACTTTCATACCACCACGAAACCCGGAATCTGACAGTGTAGTGCAGCGGTTAGCCTCCTTCAATACCAGCTTGACATTCACCATAGACCACCCAGCCCCTATGAAACGATGCCCTACTATTAATAAGCGACAGCAGGCAGCATGGTATTCGGTCTCCTTACGGACTGAAAAAAGTCAATGTAAAAAACTCGAACGAAGATGGCGCCATTCACACGACCCACAAGATAAAGACAGATTCAAACAAGCTCAGACCCTGTATCACAAAAACCTAAAAAAACGCCCGCAAAACTCACATCGCATTACAACTTGAACAAGAAGGCAACACTTCGAGAAAGCTCTATCAGATCTTAAAAACTTTTACTAATCCCAAGGCCTGCGATGTTGAGGCTGCCCCTTCCCAAGCTCTGTGTGACAATATAGCTATCCACTTTACCCAGAAAATTGACATAATTTACGACAAAATCATGGTAGCTAAGGGCCCACAGATAGGCCCTAGGATTGACTCCCCACTAATGATCACCAATGATGCTACTCTGGAGAATTACCCGATACTGACTCCGGAGGAGACAGAGGCTCTCCTTAAATCTGTAAAATCAGGGTCCATATTAGACCTTACCCCTGCCAGAATTGCCACGATTCTACCCAAGGAATTAGCCGAACCCATCTGTTCGATCTTAAATAGCTCCATGAAAGAAGGCACCCTCCCACCAGAATGGAAAGCTGCACAAATTCTTCCCATTAGGAAAAATCCCAATATCTCCACAGAGGATGTTTCCAACTATCGCCCCATCTCTCTGCTCCCTTTACAGAGTAAGCTCCTAGAAAAACACATCAACAAGCAGTTGTCTAATTTCATAGAATCCCCAAATTGTCTGGATGTTTCTCAATCTGGATTCCGACCCAGACACAGTACGGAGACTGCGTTAGTGGAAGTTACAGACAACATCAGAGTGATGCTAGACAGTGGTCAGGCAGTACTCTTGGTGCTGCTAGACCTGTCCGCAGCGTTCGATACCATCTCCCACCAGATCCTGTTGGGGAGACTAGAGGACATAGGCCTTAAAGGGAACGCCCTGAAATGGATTGAGAACTTTCTGTCTGAAAGAACCCAGACCGTCCATCTTGGCCCCTTTCGCTCACAGACCACCAAGGTGACCAAGGGAGTACCTCAGGGCTCCTGTTTGAGCCCTACTCTTTTTAATATCTACGTCTCCCCTTTGGCTAGATTTTTGAGAAAGTTGGGATTCTGTCCCATATCCTATGCTGACGACACCCAACTTCTCCTTTCCTTCGACAAAAAAAGCTCAGACATTCAAACCACCTTTGCGGATGGCATGAAATCGATAGCGGACTGGATGAAGGATAACTTTCTCCAATTAAATGCAGGAAAGTCTGAAATAATGTTATTTGGAGAAGCAACAGTCAAATGGTCCCCAAGTTGGTGGCCGGAGGTTCTGGGCCCTGCCCCCAATCCTAAACTGGTAGTAAAAAACCTGGGGGTTAAAATAGACCAGAAACTTACATTGGGGGAACATATTTCCACAACTGTGGGAATTTGTTTTCATAATCTCAGTCTTCTTAGGAGAGTTTTCCCTTTCTGCCACTGTCCACCCAGAAGACCTTGGTACAGGCACTGGTACTGAGCCGTCTGGACTACTGCAATGCTCTGCTGATTGCAGCTAATGAAAACTCTCTGAACAAATTGCAGGTAGTCCAGAATACGGCGGCCCGTTTGGTGGCTAATGCCCCCCCTAGAACTGAGTCTCTCCCCCTCCTCCAAAAATTGCACTGGCTCCCAGTGCGAAAGAGGATCAAATTTAAGATCTGTTGTATGGCCTATAAATCCTTAAACAACTTAGGCCCCAGTTATCTAAAAGACAAATTTGTCAGGTACCTGCCCTCCAGATCCCTCCGCTCCGAATCCAAAGCTCTGCTCCAAGTTCCCCGCTTCCATAAAGCGCGATTGGGTGGCAAATCCTTCTACCACCTGGCCCCGCGATACTGGAACCAACTCCCCATCCACTTATGACTATGTACGGACTACCTAAAGTTTAGAAAGATGTTAAAAGTGACCTTATTCTAATCTAGCATCCCCTTGAAGTCCCTTAGCAGTTCGAGCGCGGAGATACCCTGATGGGGTGATTCGGGCGCTTTATAAATAAATAAAATAAAATAAATAAAATGCATGAGTTGCTGTTTAATGGTGGAGATACTGAGTGGTGCAGCTGTGGTTCTCTGGCGTAGATGAGATCTAATAGCGGAGGTGTGATTTAATGCATAAGATACTGTTCAATGGTGGAGATAAGATTTGGTGCAGCTGTAGTTCTCTGCCGTAGATGTTGTCTAATGGTGGAGGTGTGATGTAATGCATAAGATGTTGTGTAATGGTGTAGATACGGAGTGGTGCAGCTGTGGTTCTCTGGCGTAGATGTCTAATGGTGTAGGTGTGATTTAATGCATAAGATGTGTAATGGTGGAGATACTGAGTGGTGCAACTGTGGTTCTGTGGCGTAGATGAGTTCTAATGGTGGAGGTGTGATTTAATACATAAGATGTTGTGTAATGGTGTAGATACAGAGTGGTACAGCTGTAGTTCTCTGGCGTAGATGTTGTCTAATGGTGGAGGGGTGATTTAATGCATAAGATGTTGTGTAATGGTGTAGATACGTAGTGGTACAGCTGTAGTTCTCTGGCGTAGATGTTGTCTAATGGTGTAGGTGTGATTTAATGCATAAGATGTGTAATGGTGGAGATACTGAGTGGTGCAGCTGTGGTTCTGTGGTGTAGATGAGTTCTAATGGTGGAAGTGTGATTTAATGCATAAGATGTTGTGTAATGGTGTAGATACGGAGTGGTGCAGCTGTGGTTCTGTGGCGTAGATGAGTTCTAATGGTGGAGGTGTGATTTAATGCATAAAATGTTGTCTAATGGTGTATATACTGAGTGATGCAGCTGTGGTTCTGTGGCGTAGATGAGTTCTAATGGTGGAGGTGTGATTTAATGCATAAGATGTTGTCGAATGGTGGATATACTGAGTGATGCAGCTGTGGTTCTGTGGCGTAGATGAGTTCTAATGGTGGAGGTGTGATTTAATGCATAAGATGTTGTCGAATGGTGGATATACTGAGTGATGCAGCTGTGGTTCTGTGGCGTAGATGAGTTCTAATAGTGGAGGTGTGACTTAATGCATAAGATGTTGTCTAATGGTGGAGATACTGAGTGATGCAGCTGTGGTTCTGTGACGTAGATGAGTTCTAATGGTGGAGGTGTGATTTAATGCATAAGATGTTGTCTAATGGTGGAGATAAGATTTCGTGCAGCTGTGGCGTAGATGAGTTCTAATGGTGGAGGTGTGACTTAATGCATAAAATGTTGTTGAATGGTGTATATACTGAGTGGTGCAGCTGCGGTCCTGTGGCGTAGATGAGTTCTAATGGTGGAGGTGTGATTTAATGCATAAGATGTTGTGTAATGGTGTAGATACGGAGTGGTGCAGCTGTGGTTCTCTGGCGTAGATGTTGTCTAATGGTGTAGGTGTGATTAAATGCATAAGATGTTGTGTAATGGTGTAGATACGGAGTGGTGCAGCGGTTGTTCTCTGGCGTAAATGTCTAATGGTGTAGGTGTGATTTAATGCATAAGATGTGTAATGGTGGAGATACTGAGTGGTGCAGCTGTGGGTCTGTGGCGTAGATGAGTTCTAATGGTGGAGGTGTGATTTAATGCATAAGATGTTGTGTAATGGTGTAGATACGGAGTGGTGCAGCTGTGGTTCTCTGGCGTAGATGTTGTCTAGTGGTGGAGGTGTGATTTAATGCATAAGATGTTGTGTAATGGTGTAGATACGGAGTGGTGCAGCTGTGGTTCTCTGGCGTAGATGTTGCCTAATGGTGGAGGTGTGATTTAATGCTTAAGATGTTTTGTAATGGTGTAGATACGGAGTGGTACGGCTGTGGTTCTCTGGCGTAGATGTTGTCTAATGGTAGAGGTGTGATTTAATGCTTAAGATGTTTTGTAATGGTGTAGATACGGAGTGGTACGGCTGTGGTTCTCTGGCGTAAATGTTGCCTAATGGTGGAGGTGTGATTTAATGCTTAAGATGTTTTGTAATGGTGTAGATACGGAGTGGTACGGCTGTGGTTCTCTGGGGTAGATGTTGTCTAATGGTAGAGGTGTGATTTAATGCATAAGATGTTGTGTAATGGTGTAGATACGGAGTGGTACGGCTGTGGTTCTCTGGGGTAGATGTTGTCTAATGGTGGAGGTGTGATTTAATGCATAAGATGTTGTGTAATGGTGTAGATATGGAGTGGCACGGCTGTGGTTTTGAGGCGTAGATGAGATCTAATGGTGGAGGTGTGATTTAATGCATAAGATGTTGTGTAATGGTGTAGATACGGAGTGGTACGGTTGTGGTTCTCTGGCGTAGATGAGGTCTAATGGTGGAAGTGTGATTTAATGCATAAGATGTTGTGTAATGGTGTAGATTCGGAGTGGTGCGGCTGTGGTTCTCTGGCGTAGATGAGGTCTAATGGTGGAGGTGTGATTTAATGCATAAGATGTTGTGTAATGGTGTAGATACGGAGTGGTATGGCCGTGGTTCTCTGGCGTAGATGAGTTCTAATGGTGGAGGTGTGACTTAATGCATAAGATGTTGTCGAATGGTGGATATACTGAGTGGTGCAGCTGTGGCGTAGATGAGTTCTAATGGTGGAGGTGTGATTTAATGCATCAGATGTTGTCGAATGGTGGATATACTGAGTGATGCAGCTGTGGTTCGGTGGCGTAGATGAGTTCTAATGGTGGAGGTGTGATTTAATACATAAGATGTTGTCGAATGGTGGATATACTGAGTGGTGCAGCTGTGGCGTAGATGAGTTCTAATGGTGGAGGTGTGATTTAATGCATCAGATGTTGTCGAATGGTGGATATACTGAGTGATGCAGCTGTGGTTCTGTGGCGTAGATGAGTTCTAATGGTGGAGGTGTGATTTAATGCATAATATGTTGTCGAATGGTGGATATACTGAGTGGTGCAGCTGCGGTCCTGTGGCGTAGATGAGTTCTAATGGTGGAGGTGTGACTTAATGCATAAAATGTTGTTGAATGGTGGAGATACTGAGTGGTGCAGCTGTGGTCCTGTGGCGTAGATGAGTTCTAATGGTGGAGGTGTGATTTAATGCATAAGATGTTGTCGAATGGTGGATATACTGAGTGATGCAGCTGTGGTTCTGTGGCGTAGATGAGTTCAAATGGTGGAGGTGTGATTTAATGCATAAGATGTTGTCGAATGGTGGAGATACTGAGTGGTGCAGCTGTGGTCCTGTGGCGTAGATGAGTTCTAATGGTGGAGGTGTGATTTAATGCATAAGATGTTGTCGAATGGTGGATATACTGAGTGATGCAGCTGTGGTTCTGTGGCGTAGATGAGTTCTAATGGTGGAGGTGTGATTTAATGCATAAGATGTTGTCGAATGGTGGATATACTGAGTGGTGCAGCTGTGGTTCTGTGGCGTGAGATGAGTTCTAATGGTGGAGGTGTGATTTAATGCATAAGATGTTGTCGAATGGTGGAGATACTGAGTGGTGCAGCTGTGGTTCTGTGGCGTAGATGAGTTCTAATGGTGGAGGTGTGATTTAATGCATAAAATGTTGTCGAATGGTGTATATACTGAGTGGTGCAGCTGCGGTCCTGTGGCGTAGATGAGTTCTAATGGTGGAGGTGTGACTTAATGCATAAAATGTTGTCGAATGGTGTATATACTGAGTGGTGCAGCTGCAGTCCTGTGGCGTAGATGAGTTCTAATGGTGGAGGTGTGATTTAATGCATAAGATGTTGTCTAATGGTGGAGATACTGAGTGGTGCAGCTGTGGTCCTGTGGCGTAGATGAGTTCTAATGGTGGAGGTGTGATTTAATGCATAAGATGTTGTCTAATGGTGGAGATAAGATTTCGTGCAGCTGTGGCCCTGTGGCGTAGATGAGTTCTAATGGTGGAGGTGTGACTTGATGCATAAAATGTTGTCGAATGGTGTATATACTGAGTGGTGCAGCTGCGGTCCTGTGGCGTAGATGAGTTCTAATGGTGGAGGTGTGATTTAATGCATAAGATGTTGTCTAATGGTGGAGATACTGAGTGGTGCAGCTGTGGTCCTGTGGCGTAGATGAGTTCTAATGGTGGAGGTGTGACTTAAACCATAAGATGCTGTTCAATGGTGGAAATACGGTGTGGTGCAGCTGTGGTTTTCAGGCATAGATGAGTTCTAATGGTGGTGTGATTTAATGCATAAGATGTTGTGTAATGGTGTAGATACGGAGTGGTACGGCTGTGGTTCTCTGGCGTAGATGTTGTCTAATGGTGGAGATATGGTGTGGTGAAGATGTGATCTGTTGGTTAGTTGCAGCCTCGCTGAGAAGATTTTGTCTAGAGGTGTAGGTATGGTCCAAGGAGATGTTATATAGTGATGGAGAAATGTTATAGTGGTAGTGTCATGTGGATATTTTTTCTAGTGACAGAGATCTCGTCCAGTGATGTGATGTTGTCTAGTGGAGGGGATGCGGTCTAGAGACGAGATATGGTGTCATGGGCAAGGTGTGGTCCATCGGATGATGTGTGTTCCAGTTGTGTAAATCTAGTTTAGTGAAGGCAATGTGTTCTACTGGTGGAGGTAAGGCCCTGTGGAGTAGACGTGAAATAGTGCTGGAGATGTGGTCTAGTGGCACAGTGGTGATCCTGTGAAGGATAGTGGTGAAGATAGTGGTGGTCTAGTGGTGATCCTGTGAAGGATAGTGGTGAAGATAGTGGTGGTCTAGTGGTGATCCTGTGAAGGATAGTGGTGAAGATGTGGTCTAGTGGCGAAGTGGTGATCCTCTGAAGGATAGTGGTGAAGATAGTGGTGGTCTAGTGGTGATCCTGTGAAGGATAGTGGTGAAGATGTGGTCTAGTGGCGAAGTGGTGATCCTGTGAAGGATAGTGGTGAAGATAGTGGTGATCCTGTGAAGGATAGTGGTGAAGATGTGGTCTAGTGGCAAAGTGGTGATCCTGTGGTGATCCTGTGAAGGATAGAGGTGAAGATGTGGTCTAGTGCCAGAGGGGTGATCCTGTGAAGGATAGTGGTGAAGATGTGGTCTAGTGGCGAAGTGGTGATCCTGTGAAGGATAGTGGTGAAGATGGTGGTGGTCTAGTGGTGATCCTGTGAAGGATAGTGGTGAAGATGTGGTCTAGTGGTGATCCTGTGAAGGATAGTGGTGAAGATAGTGGTGATCCTGTGAAGGATAGTGGTGAAGATGTGGTCTAGTGGCGAAGTGGTGATCCTGTGGTGATCCTGGGAAGGATAGAGGTGAAGATGTGGTCTAGTGGCAGAGTGGTGATCCTGTGGTGATCCTGTGAAGGATAGTGGTGGAGATGTGGTCTAGTGGTGATCCTGTGAAGGATAGTGGTGAAGATGTGGTCTAGTGGCGAAGTGGTGATCCTGTGAAGGAGATGTGCTGTAGTGACCAAGATCTTGTATAGTGACGAAGATGTATTTTTGTGGTCGGTGTGCGATGTTGCGATGGAGATAACGTCAGGTGGAGGGGATGTGGTCTTGTGACAAATTCTAGATAGGAACTGGGTCTACAGGAGGGATGTGGTCTAGTTGTGATGTGTGGCCCTGTGAAGTATTATTGACCTAAATGGGAAGTGAACTTCTGATGGAGATGTGGGCTAGGAGTGTGGACGTGGTCTATTAGTGGAGTCGTGGGCTTGTGAATGCCGTGGTGTAGTGATGGCATTATAGTGCAGTTATTGTGATATCACCTGGTTCTGTGGTCCTGGGGAGAACATATCGTTGGTGACTCATGATGGAGATGTGGACTAATGGAGGAGATGTGGTGAAGTTAGGGAGATGTAATCCAGTGATACAGGTGAGGTCCTGTGGAGGAGATGTGGTCTAATGATGGAAGTGAGGTTTTGTGGATAGGGTGTGGTCTAATAGTGGAAGTGGAGGGAGATGAGGTCTGAGGGTGGAAATGAGGTCTTGTGGAGGGGTTAAGGACTAGTGACACAGATGTGGTATAATGCTCAAGATGTGGTCTGTTGGTGCTGGTGTAGTTCTGCCGACAACATGCGGTCTAGTGATGGAAATGTAACTTAGCAAAGGGGATGTGGTCTAATGGTGTTAGCGAACACCTGTGGATGGTGCATGGTGTAGTGATTCAGATGTGGTGCGCTGGTGGTGATGTGGTCCAGGGGTGAAGGCATGGCTCTACGGAGGATACCAGTCAGGTGACAGAGATGTTGTATAATGATGGACATGTATGATGTTGGTGCAGTCCTGTGGAAAATATGTGGTGTAGTGGTGGAAATGTAGCATAGTGGGGAGGATGTGTCCAGCGGTGTAGACTTGGTGTAGTGATAGTGACGTTATCTAGTGATGGTTATTCTGGTACAGCAGAATAGATGTAGTGTAGTGGTTTGGCCTTTCTTTGTGGAACCGGAAATTTGAGTTCTGACCAAGACTTTCCAAACTGACACTGTGTGATCCTGGGCAAATCACTTCATCTCTCTGTCTCCCACG
The DNA here is from genome assembly GCA_963921515.1 of Calotriton arnoldi. Classification (NCBI taxonomy): domain Eukaryota; kingdom Metazoa; phylum Chordata; class Amphibia; order Caudata; family Salamandridae; genus Calotriton; species Calotriton arnoldi. Next base: position 3,485,157 of record CAWUFW010000413.1, on the reverse strand, counting down.
TTTCTTAATCGAAAGGCGAAAGCTTTTAAAAGTTGTCCGGATGAAGGCCTCAGGTCTTATACAGGACAGTGCAATGTGCGTTCGTTTCCCTTACCTGAAATCGCTGTAGGGGTGTATAATCCAGAATCCCGCCTTTTTCACCCTCTGCTGCTCAATCTCCACAGCCTTGTGGCTCCCGAACATGCGCAAGGAGAACTTGTTGATGGCCGGCTGCAGCATGGCCCCGAACTGCCTCTGCATGAAGGTGTACTGGCTGGAGTTGGGGTCCTCTACGTCGGACACGATCTGCTCGCCCGCCTCGGACTTCTGTTCCTCGGCATGCTTCTCCAGCGAGGCCTGGGCCGGCGACGAGACCCCCGAGGCCGGCTCGGCCTGGCCCGGGGGAGGCTGGCTCGGGCCCGAGGTGGAGCTCTTGGCGCTCGAGAGGGTGGTGGCATCCTCCGAGGGCAGGTGGGCCTCCCCGTCCACGATGGGCTGCTTGTCCCCCAGCTCGCTGTCCTGGGAGGCCCTGTTGGCCAGGGAGTGGAGGCTGCCCCGGCCCCTCCGGCCGTCCTTGGCCAGGCTGGCCTTGCGCTGCCCTCGGATGCCCGGCTCTGCATCCATGCCGGGCTCTCGGAGACGCGCGCTTCCTCAGGGGGCCCTCACGTTTCCTTCAAACGCCCTTGCCCGCAGGTCCGCCCCGCCGTCTGCGGCGAGGTGCATCTTCCCCGGAGCTCCCGGAACCCGCCAAGAACCAGGGAAGCGCCCAAGTCCATTGGGGTCCGGCGGCGGGCAGCCCGCCCGGTGCCAGCGGCCGCGGTCCCAGCAGAGGGGCCGGTCAGGAGGGGAGCGTGAGTGCCAGGCAGCTGCACTTTCTGCTTCGCATCTCACCTTGGCAGACGCGGATCTCTGGCAGAGGCGGGCTTTAGCTGAGGTGTGCAGAACGCCGCTTAATCTGATTCTAAGCCCCCTCAGGCATCCTCTTAGGGTCGGTCAGGCTGTGGCGCACCCGGGCTAGGCAGAGGTGAGGGCAGCGGCTGCAGCTAGGAGTGAGGGCGAGGAGAGAGAGGATGGATGGAGACGGAAGGGATGTGCATCTCTGCAGCAGAGCGAAGAGGAGGATGCTGGCGGCTCAGCAGCGCCAATGCTGCCCTCCAAAGGCCTGCGCGAGCATCTCAGCCAGCGCTGGTACCCATCTCTCTCAGGCTCGCTGTCAGTGCTGACGGGCAGGTGTCAGGCGCGGCTTTTATGGCACGCATTATGCAAATATTCCTTCGTTAACCGGAGCAGCAGCCGGGAATTCACAAATATAACTGGCCTCTGCTTCATCAGGGGGGTTAGGATAAGAGCAGAGCCCCCCTCTCTGTGTGACCAGCCATTGCACACAACCAGTTCCAAAGCAATGTTGGGCTAATGATGATTAGGACATGGGATGGTGGGAGCTCCATTGAAGACAATGGCTGGGACATACCTTCTGGTCCAACATTACAATGTTTCTTTATTCCTCTGGGTCTTTTGGGATCCAGAGTAGCGTGCTATTCGCCAAAAAGCGCTTCGCCGCCTCGTCAGGGGAAGTAAGCACTATATAAATACAATTATAATTGCAAGTTCTTTTAGAACATTCTTCACTCAGTTGGTGAAACGCTGAAATAGAATATTGTAGCCCACTGCAAACACAAGGAGATGATGGACGGAGCGCTGAAACTTTTCAGACACTCACCCCCAGTCACAGATCTGGGTTGAATCCATCATCATCACTTCACCACCCCAGTTCAGACACAGCATATGTAAATCAGTCTTGACCCTGTTCCTCATGGGAACAGTCCAGCCCGAACTGCCAACCCAGGTCTTCCCTGGACCGGAAACAAGCATCCTGGGACCGGTTTCAGGGTAACACCCCTCATCAGCCAGGCTAACTTGAATGCAGTGGCAAAGTGAGCAAGGGTCCCACGTCTGGGCATACCCTGCCAACTTAGGGCAAACAAGGCAAACACTAGGAGATAATAGACGGAGTGCTGAAACTTTTCAGACACTCACCCCCAGTCACAGATCTGGGTTTAATCCATTATTGTTCTTTAGCTCACTTCGCCACCCCAGCTCAGACCCAGGAATATATGCAAATCAGTCTTGACCCTGTTCCCAATGGGAACAGTCCAGCCCGAACTGCCAAGCTAGGTCTTACCTTGACCGGAAACAAGCATCCCGGGACGAGTGAGCTAAAGAACGATGATGTATTCAACCCAGATCTGTGACTGGGGGTGAGTGTCTAAAAAGTTTCAGTGCTCCGTCCATCATCTCCTTGTGTTTGCTTTGTTCGCCCTAAGTTGGCAGGGTATGCCCAGACGTGGGTCCCTTGCTCACTTTGCCACTGGATTCAAGCTAGCCTGGCTGATGAGGGGTGTTACCCCAAAACCGGTCCCAGGATGCTTGTTTCCGGTCCAGGAAAGACCTGGCTTGGCAGTTCGGGCAGGAACAGGGTCAAGACTGATTTACATATGGGGGCGTGGCCAGCAACATGGCCGAGTGAGACGTGTCCTCACGAAGCTCCGGCCAAAAGCTGAACATCCGAAGATAATCCGGCAGTCCCGTGATCGGTAAAAAGTTGCCCTGAATCGGGAGAACACCAGTAATGACGAATCCAACTATAAAAGCAGAAAAAAGGGGGTAAATACAAAGAAAAGCCGCCGACGGAGGAGATGATGCGGAGACCGGAGAATTCCGGCCTGGACTTCGCTCGAAGGGCGTGGCGCACACTATCGCCCAGGCCGCGGCTGCGTAGAGATAACCAGCATAAGTGCACCTGAGGGACGGGGCCGGGTACCAGGTGAGACCGCCCGGGGTCCCGGGTGACGGAGGACCAGAGCCGGGGTCCCGGAGTCCGTGATACTAGGCTTCGGGAAGTTCGCTGAAGAGGCCCGCCGAGGAGAGGAGAAGGCTGCGCCCTCGACTGGAAGCCGGCTGTCATATCCAAGTAAATCACTGTGGAAGTGCGGGCCCGGCAGGGACACCAACAGAGGCCGGGGCATAGTGGACAGCCGTAGGGAGTGTCACCCCCCCACCCCGACAGGGTGGTGCGAGACAGCCCACAACGTTCAACCGAAAAGACACCGCCCGTTGAGAGACATGAAACGGTGAAGGCCCATAGAAGGAGGGAGGGAGGGTCAGCCGCTGCACCTCGAAGGGACGAAGAGAACTGGCACGGAGACCCAGTAAAGACCAGGACCTGCAGAAGATTCCACAGGCGGCTGTCGGGAGGCCTGGAGCGGAGACGAGACTAGGTGGCCCCAGGAGCCACGGAGGAAGTAACTAACTTACGGAGTCCAGGCAGAGCGAGGAGAACCATTGGAGAGGGAAGGGCCACAACCGGAGGGAGAGCGAGACGGCCAGGCAAGAAGACTCCGACACCGACCAAGGCCTCACTGGATCCGAGTCTCGCCCGAGACGCGCTGAGTGGCGGTCAGGGTCCCTCTCCGGGACCCGAGGAGAGAAGAGCCTGCCACGGAAAAAAGGAAGGCGCTGGATCGAGGCGCGAAGGGCCCGGGCAAGGTAATGACTCCGGTGTAGGGGTGTGAAGGGACCTCGGGAGACCCGGGCAGGCCTACTCTGCGTCCATGGAGGGACCTGAGCCTGCGACCTGAGACAGACGGCAGCGACACGGCCCGGGGCCGACACCAGAGGACCACACAGAGACATACACGAGGGGCAGCAACAATGAAATAAAGGTGATCCGTGGTTGTGGCCGATTCCCCGCAGTGACACCGAGGGACGGGAGTACGGGGAGGAACAAAGGCCGCACCAGCCCCGCAACAAGGCTCACCCTGACCAGGGGGCTGGTCCTGTCCCCCCCCTGGACCCACAGTGACTTAAAGGTGCCCACAGGCAGCCAAGTGATCGCCTATTTATAGAGAGGGGTGGACACTAGGAGCTAATTATTAGGTCCAGTGACCCTTGCTCCCGAAAATTAACTAGTACACAAAGGGAGTCACTGTTCCTTGTAGAGGAAGAAAAGGAAGAAACTTTTGTTGTGTGCTACTCTATCTGTGGGGGACAGTGTGTCCTCATCATAATGCCCTCACACACCCCGAAGGATGTCATGCTTCATCATTTGGGCTTTACTCTTCGTCGGGCCGGCACTGCAATGCCCAACGGGTCCCCCGAAGGGTCACTTTATCGGAGATCTTTTGATGAAAAGCCGTTTGGGTGCGTGGGTGTAAGTGGCAGTGAAGTCTAAAGTGGTGTATTTAAAAAATGACTGGAGGGAGGGTGGGTACTATTTATTAGGGTGATCCCTCTGTCATTGTTAAAACAAAGTGTGTGGTGCTGCTCTAGGGGATATTATGTCCCTCTCAGAAGGGTATATGTCCCTAATGGACATATATAACGGTCAACATGTTTCGCGCTGTATGTGGCCTCAGAAGGAGATCCAGAGCGCTTCTTCAGGACCAAAGGAAGTTCAATTTTAGTATCAAGCGGCGGCCTAAACTAACGAGTGCCGCCAAATCTGTAGAAAGGAGTAGCGTTTCCCTTAATATTAGAATCAGGACCTCATGAGATCAGTGAGGGCACTCGGGAAGGTTCCCCCATAGTAGCAAGGCCGATCCACATGCGTGCCTCTCCCTGTCTCCGCCGGTGGAGACAGGGACCGTTATATATGTCCATTAGGGACGAGGAGCAAAGCCCAAATGATGAAGCATGACATCCTTGGGGTGTGTGAGGGCATTATGATGAGGACACACTGTCCCCCACAGATAGAGTAGCACACGACAAAAGTTTCTTCCTTTTCTTCCTCTACAAGGAACAGTGACTCCCTTTGTGTACTAGCCAAGTGATCGCGCCTGGGGCTTGTACCAGACCACAGCACCAATCTAAAACACCGCTGAAGAGTGGAGTGTGCAGAAATACCGGAAAAGACCCGACCTCCCTGGAAATAAAGTGATCAGTGGTGGGGCCCGCGGTGGTACCCAGCTCCAGGGGGCCTGGGCCAGAGAAGAGGAGTGGGGCTGCTGCAGGGAGATAGCCTGGATCGCCTTGAGGCCTGACGCGCGACGACGGTGACCTATCAACACTAGGTGGCCAAGGAGGAGATTCGGCCCGAAGGCTCGCATAATGGCCTAGAGGAATATACTCCGACATCCCCCAAAAGTGAGAGACCTTTGAGACGCCTTGAGGAGGTGAGCCTGTATCAGGAGCTGGCCCTTTGATGCACCGGGAGAAAGAGAGCACTTCCCTGGGCCTGTCAGCGGCCATCCAGGATAGACAATCAAAGATGGGGCAGACTACACCGGTGACGCCTAAAGCCATCTAGTCAAGAGAGTGGTGCCGCCGGACGGGTACTGGCAGCAGGGGCCCACATACAACGAATACACAGTACCGGGAGACCCACAAGAATAAATCCGACCCCAAGAAAGTCAACACATCCGCCCCTGCAATGGGCAAAGACAAGGAACCTAAACCTCCCAGACAGGGAAAAATGGACCGCTACACTAAGGTGGTCACCCCACCCCCAGAGGGTCCGCCGCCTCCCATGTCAGGCACAGAGACGCTGTTACAGGCAATTCAAGCATCCAGAACTGCGTTGGAAGAGAAAATAGGGGCAGTGGGCTCCGACGTTACGCTGCTGAGGCAAGATCGCCGTAATCTATCCGAAAGAGTAACAGAATCCGAGACTAGGGTGACAGAAGCAGAGGAGCCAATAAAGTATCTCCGGAAGGGGGTAGCTGAACTATAGGCATTAAGTAAAGATATCCAATGGCGTATCGAAGATGCTGAAAATAGAGCAAGAAGAAACAACCTACGCTTCGTGGGTTTCCAGGAAGGGATCGAAGGAACGAATGTCCCGGAATTTCTATGATCCTGTCTCCAAAACATCATCCCGGTAGATAAATTCTCCACGTGCTATGTGATCGAGAGAGCACACAGGGCACTGGTGGCGAAACCCCCTCCAGGTGTGCCACCAAGGCCCATAATAGCAAGATTTCTGAACTTCCTGGACAGAGATTTGATACTGAGAGAAGCCAGAAGACTAGGAGATATCAGGCACGAGAACTCACGTATCATGATATTCCTGGACTAGAGCAGGGAGGTTCAACAACGAAGACAAACCTTTGACTCTGTGAAAATGAAGCTCAGAGCACACCAGATTCAGTACATGCTTTTATTCCCTGCAAAATTGAAGGTAATCTTTATGGGCAAATCACACTTCTTTCAGGCACCAGAAGAGGCGTGTAGATGGGTGGAAGAACGACCAACCCTCCGTGGACCGGAAGTGCCGCAACAGAGCGGTGAGAGGGTACATGAAATGGATATGAGAACAATTGGGACCCCGAAGAAGACAAAAACTCTGGAACACAGGAAGACGTGCGCAATGGGGGTAACCCCATACATGTTCAGAGGGACAGGAAGGTTTCGAAGAAAGACACCGGTCTCAAAGGAATCTGTAAGAGGAAAAGACTCCCAAAGCACCCACATAGCCAGCCAGAGGGAATTACGGACAGATTCAGATAGTAGGGAAGTCACGTCGGAAGAAGAAGAAGGAAATCAGCATCCTCTAGTGACAGCAATAACAGCAATGGAACAAGACATGGAGACAGGACTACCACAGACACAAGACGATGCACCCGATTCGAGTTGAAACAGAAATAAGAAACTGCAACAAAATCTGACCATAGGAGCAAGTGACTATGTGGCCACCCCCCATCGCCTCCTTGGAACTCTATTGGACAGAGAGGCCTCTAGACCAAGTGAAGGTGACAGGCCTGTGGAGGCCTGCAACGACTTTTCTTTTCTTATCTTTTTCTCTCTTTTGCTTTTCTGTTCTCTTTTCTATTCTGCCTTATCCTTCTTTTCTGCACTACACTCTAGCTTCTTCTCTTATTCCAAGTTTTACCACTGTGGGATTTGAACTCAAGTGTAAGTTGATAAGGGGGGCAGGCAACAGACCTCTCCTTCTCCTTAAACACTGGATCTGGAAAGGGGTCATGGGGAAAAGTGTGAAGAGGGGGAGGCGGGAGGTGGAGAGGTGGTTGGTTGGGGGGGAACTAGATCACTTGAGTTAGTGTTTAAGTTTAGTCGCAGTATACATACAGGATGCACACCACGACAGAGACACCGAGCCAGAATGCAATTTCCAACACACCCCAGACAGAAGGACAAACACAACCCAAAACAAGATGATGATGCTGGATGACGACCCTCTCTCCATCCTAACATGGAACGTCAACGGCCTGTGGGATAAGATTAAAAGGGGTTTAGTAAGTAGATACATCAAAAGAGTGCACCCAGATGTAGTGTTACCACAGGAAACACACATGAAGGGAACAAAATGCGGACTGCTTGGCAGGGGAGCTTACACGGTTCTGGCCCATGCAGGATACACGTTCGGCTCACTGGAGTGGCAATCCTGATGAAAAAATCACCACCTTTTCACTCCATGCGCACATGGACAGACCCACAAGGTACATATGTGGGGGTGACCGAAAAAGTGGGGCAGACGCAACTTGACCCTTATCTCCGTATACGCCCCGTCCAAACTACAAGCCCGCCCACTAAACAAACTGACAGAGATCCTCTTAGACTCCCCGACCTCACTCCACATAGTAGGGGGCGACTTTAATGATGTTATGCACACGCCCATAGATCGGCTGGGGGGGCAAAAGCTGATGCATACAACTACACCACTGGCTCGCCTCGCAGATACACTGGGACTATTAGATGTGTGGAGACACATTAATCCAAGTGCGAAGCAGTACTCGCACTACTCAGGGGCACATAAAGTCTAGTCGAAACTAGGAGTGGGCAGAGTTGGCATAGTGCCACTACGCGGAGTTCCACGGAGTTATGGAAAAAATCCGTGGAACAGGAGCCCACATCCTGCGGCCAGCCGAGGGTCCGTGTGCCCGGGACGGGGGTCCCTCGTGCCCGGCAGGCTCCCAGATCCCCCCGGCCTGGCTGGGTTGAGAAGCAGGGACCGGGCCCGGGGCCTGGGTTTCGGGCAGGGCCTGGGGTGTGGGAGCCCCCGTCCTGCGGCCTGCCAAGGGTCCGTCTGCCCGGGACAGGGGTCCCTGGTGCAGAGCCCCCGAGCCCTCCAAAGGGCAAGTTGGAGCCCTCCCCCGAAGGCTCGGGCGGTCAGATTGGCGTCCTTCGGGCCCTGCCACCTGGTCGCGCCTTTCCCCTCGGCCATCTGGTCGTGCGCAATGCTTTCCAATGGGGTGGCCAGATGGCGGGCTGCCCTGGAAGTCCCGATGAGGGCTCGTTTGCCTCCCCGATCCCAGCCAGGGCTCCAGGAGGTCAGGCGCCCATGTGCCCTGGGTCCCCTCCGTCACTCAGTGCGCACGGGTTACCAGAAAGAAGGGTAGCTTTCCTCTGGATTACTAGGGACAGGGTATGCCAGAACCGCCCCCGGGCTGGCGGTTCTCAGCCGGGGACCAGATGGGCTAGGCCCGGACAACACCTCCCCACTGCCCGGGGCTCCCTCCTCCGGCCCGCCGTGTGGCAAAGTGCCCGGGACAGGCTCCATCGGTCCTGGGAAGTCCTCCCCTGGGCATCCGGGCCTGAGAGCTCTGGCCGGGTGCTCCCACCCCGGGCTCCGTCCCACGCCCCTGGCCTGGGCGGGCCTTTCCCAGCTTGGCTGGGTTCAGGAGCATAGGCCGGGGCCCTTGGTGGCCAGACGCAGGCCGGTGGAGGCCTCCCCCGCGCGGCCTGGCCCGGGACCGCCAGGCAGGCCCAGGGATGGGTTAAGCTCCGCCATGGGCCCGGGTCGGAGGTACGCCGGGGACCCCCATTCTCAGCCCCAGGCCTGATGCCCAGCTGGGGTCTCCGAGCCCCCCGGGACTTAGAGCCCCCGAGCCCTGCATGGGCAGGCGGGAGCCCTCCGGTGTTGGCTTGGGGCAGGCAGATTGGCGTCTTTCGGGCCCGGCCATCTGGTCGCGCCTTTCCCCTCGGCCATCTGGTCGCGCGCAATGCTTTCCAATAGGGCGACCAGATGGCCGGCCCGGCCTGGAAGTCCCGATGAGGGCTCGCCCACCTCCCCGATCCCAGCCAGGGCTCTAGGAGGCCGGGCGCCTCCGTGCCCTGGGTCCCCTCCGTCACTCGGTGCGCACGGGTTACCAGAAATATGGGTAGCTTTCCTCCGGATTACTAGGGGCAGGGTATGCCGAAACCGCTCTTGGGCTGGCGGTTCTCAGCCGGGGACCAGATGGGCTGGGCCCGGACAACATCTCCCCACTGCCCGGGGCTCCCTCCTCCGGCCCGCCACACGGCAAAGTGCCCGGGACAGGCTCCATCGGTCCTGGACAGTCCTCCCCTGGGCGTCCGGGCCCGAGAGCTCTGGCCGGGTGCTCCCACCCCGGGCTCCGTCCCACGCCCTGGGCCCGGGCAGGCCTTCCCCAGCTTGGCTGGGTTCAGGAGCATAGGCCGGGGCCCTTGGTGGCCTGACGCAGGCCCGTGGAGACCTCCCCCGCCCGGCCCGGGACCGCCGGGCAGGCCCAGGGTTGGGTTAAGCTCTACCATGGGCCCGGGTCGGAGGTCCGCCGGGGACCCCCATTCTCAGCCCCGGGCCTGAGGCCTAGCTGGGGTCTCCGAGCCCCCAGGACGCAGAGCCCCCGAGCCCTGCATGGGCAGGCAGGAGCCCTCCGGTGAAGGCTCGGGCGGGCAGATTGGCGTCCTTCTGGCCATCTGGTCGCGCCTTTCCCCTCGGCCAACTGGTCGCGCCAATGCTTTCCAATGGGGCGACCAGATGGCCGGGCCGGACTGGAAGTCCCGATGAGGGCTCGTCCGCCTCCCGGATCCCAGCCAGGGCTCCAGGAGGTCGGGCACGTCTGCGCCCTGGGTCCCCTCCATCACTCGGTGCGCACGGGTTCCCAGAAAGAGGGGTAGCTTTCCTCCGGATTACTAGAGGCAGGGTATGCCGGAACCCCTCTCGGGCTGGCAGTTCTCAGCCGGGGACCAGATGGGCTAGGCCCGGGCACCACCTTCTCCCCTGTCCGGGGCTCCCTCCTCCGGCCCGCCGCGTGGTAAAGTGCCCGGGACGGGCTTCATCAGGCCCCGGCCGGTCCTCCCTTGGGCGTCCGGGCCCGAGAGCTCCTGCGGGCCTCACCGTGCCTGAGGCCCTGTTGGAGTTTCTGAGCCCCCAGGAAGCAGAGCCCCTGAGCCCTCCAAAGGGCAGGTGGGAGCCCTCCCACGAAGGCTCGGGGCAGGCAGATTGGCGTCCTGCGGGCCCGGCCATCTGGTCGCGCCTTTCCCCTCGGCCATCTGGTCACGCACAATGCTTTCCAATGGGGCGACCAGATGGCCGGGCTGCCCTGGAAGTCCTGATGAGGGCTCGTTTGCCTCCCCGATCCCAGCCAGGGCTCCAGGAGGTCGGGTGCGTCCGCGCCCAGGGTCCCCTCAGTCTCGCGGTGCGCACGGGTTACCAGAAAGGGGGGTACCCTTCCTCCGGATTACTAGGGACAGGGTACTCCGGAACCCCTCTCGGGCTAGCGGTTCTCAGCCAGCAGCCGGACGGGCCAGGACGCCCCCCCCCAGCCCGGGGCACGGTCCCCCGGCCCAACGTGTGGCGTGGTGCCCAGGATGGGGGTTCGCTGGCCCGGGGAGGCCTCTCCTCTGCCCAGGAGCCCCAAAAGGGTCCAGGGGCCCCAGGCTCAGTCTCCTGACTTCCGCTCCGCCAGGGGCCCGAGACGGGGTTCCGCTGGGCCCGGGGAGCCTCCCCCTGCTTGGATGGGTTCAGGAGCTCCAGCCGGGGCCCCGGGAGGGCGGCATCCCCACCCCGGGGTGCGTCCTCGGGCCTGCCGTGTGGCAGGGTGCCCGGGACGGGGTCCCGCGGGCCCGGAAAGGCTTCCCCTGTGCCTCTGACCCCGGGAGTCCAGGCTGGGTCCAGGGGCCCCGCTGGGCCCCGGGTCGGGTGGTCCAGCCCTGGGCCCCATCCCCCGGCCTACCGCCATGCCAAAGGGCCGAGACGGGCTTCCGTCGTGCCCGGGGAGCCCCCCTCGCTTGGCTGGGTTCAGGAGCTCCGTTCGGGGCCCCTGAGGGACCCGGGGTGGGCGGCCTCCCCACCCCGGGCTCCGTCCTCGGGCCTGCCGCGTGGCAGGGTGCCCGGGACGAGGTCCTGCGGGCCCGGGGAGGCTTCCCCTGCGCCTCTGGGCCCGGGAGCCCTGGCTGGGTCCAGGGGCCCCGCCGGGCCCCGGATCGGGTGCTCCAGCCCTGGGTCCCGTCCCCCAGCCTGCCGCTATGCCAAAGGCCCGAGACAGGGTTCCGTCATGCCCAGGGAGCCCCCCTCGCTTGGCTGGGTTCAGGAGCTCCGTCCGGGGCCCCTGAGGGCCATGGGGAGGGCGGCCTCCCCACCCTGGGCTCCGTCCTCGGGCCTGCCGTGTGGCAGGGTGCCCGGAACGGGGACCCGCGGGCCCGGGGAGGCTTCCCCTGCGCCTCTGGGCCCGGGAGCCTTGGCTGGGTCCAGGGACCCCGCCGGGCCGGGTGCTCCAGCCCTGGGCCCAGTCCCCCAGCCTGCCGCCATGCCAAAGGCCCGAGACGGGGTTCCGTCGTGCCCAGGGAGCCCCGCTCGCTTGGCTGGATTCAGGAGCTCCGTCCGGGGTCCCTGAGGGCCCTGGGAAGGGCGGCCTCCCCACCCCAGCTCCGTCCTTGGGTCTGCCGCGTGGCAGGGTGCCCAGGACGGGGTCCCGCGGGCCCGGGGAGGCTTCCCTTGCGCCTCTGGCCCCAGGAGCCTCGGCTGGGTCCAGGGGCCCCGCCTGGCCCCGGGTCGGGTGCTCCAACCCTGGGCCCCGTCCCCCGGCCTGCCACCATGCCAAAGGCCCAAGACGGGGTTCCGTCGTGCCAGGGGAGCCCCCCCTCGCTTGGCTGGGTTCAGGAGCTCCGTCCGGGGCCCCTGAGGGCCCCGGGGAGGGCGGCCTCCCCACCCCGGGCTCCGTCCTTGGGCCTGCCTCATGGCAGGGTGCCCGGGACAGGGTCCCGCGGGGGCTTCCCCTGCGCCTCTGGGCCCGGTAGCCCGGCTGGGTCCAGGGGCCCCGCCGGACCCCGGGTTGGGTGCTCCAGACCTAGGCCCCGTCCCCCGGCGTGCCGCTATGCCAAGGGCCCAGGACGGGGGTCCGTCAGTCCCGTGCAGACCTCCCCCGCTTTGCCTGCTTGTCAAGGTGTCCGCGGGCCCTGGGTCGGAGGGCCCGTCGGCTCCCCCCCTCGCAGCCCCATGGCTGAGGCCCAGCTGGGGCCCCGGGCCTCCGGCCCCCCATGCCTCGGCGCCCGCTCGCCCTTTTCGTTAGGGCACAGAGCGACCAGATGGCCGCCCTTCGAGCAGGGCCATCTGGTCGCGCCTTTCTCCTCGGCCATCTGGTCGCGCCCAATGCTTTCCAATGGGGCAACCAGATGGCCGGGCTTCCCTGGAAGTCCCGATGAGGGCTCATTTGCCTCCCCGATCCCAACGAGCGCTCCAGGAGGTCGGGCACATTTGCGCCTTGGGTCCCCTCTGTCACCTTGTGTGCACGGATTACAAGAAAGGGGGGTAATTTTCCTCCGGATTACTAGGGAGAGGGTCAGTCAGACCTCCGTGAGGTCTGGCGATTCTGAGACAGGGGAAGGCAGCACCTGGGCCCACCCGCTGGGGCCCCCAGGGGCCCGGCTCCACACCTGCCTCTCAGCCCCTTCCCGATGGGACTTTAATCCGAGCGAAGCCAG